>GL376608.1:178706-328198 GCA_000143045.1 Globisporangium ultimum DAOM BR144 | reverse complement strand
ATCCTGGACTGGAGTCAAGATCGGCTGGTGGTCCTCCAACTTGGCTTCTGGCGCGTCCTTCTCGAACAATCGGGTCACGATTGGGTTGGGGAAGAAGCGCTTCTTAGCGTATCGCAGCGCAAACAGGAACGCAATCGAGAGTGTGCCGATCCAGAAGCTGTACTTGTTGGTCTGCTTGATGTGCTGGAAGATCTTGTACACGGTCTGTGGAGGGTACGACGCGTGCTCGACCGTGACTTGCAGCCAGTTTTGCACCTGGGCGAGCGCGATCAGAAAGCCACCGGCCGAGATGAATCCGCCCATGACTGGACGCGAGAAGAAGTCGGCGACTTGACTCAGGTTAAGCACGCGAAGGATCAACAAAATGCAGCCCGAGAGGAACGAAAACATGATGCCTGTCGCGATGCGCTCTTCTTCGCTTTCCATCGAGTTGAGGATCGTACCGACGAGAAGCGACACTTCCGAGCCACTGGCCACGGAGAGCATGGTGGACGAACCGAACAAAGCGTACACCAACGGCGCCGTCGCTGCCGTGTAGAGTCCGTGGTGGGCCGGCACGTGCATGATGGTCGAGAGCGACACTTCCTGCGGAATCAGCATCATCGTGACCGTGATACCCGAGACGATATCGGACTTGAGGTCGCGGCGCACGTTGTAGTTGCCGAGCCATTTGATGATCGGCAAAAAGTACACGGCGCGGTCATAGAGCGTCTTCTTTGGAGCCTCGAAGCGCGTGTCCAGTAGTGCATTGTTTTCCTGGTCTGTGGGGGTCGCTGCAACGCTGCGTCGTTGAGTGGCCATCGCAAAAAGTATTTGCTGTTAGGTAAGCGGGTCGTCGAGATCGATGTCGCTGCTTGAAGGCAAATGGGAGAATGAGGAACATGTGGATCGACGCGTGTCAAAGAGGCAAGACACTCACTCAGACTCACAGAGAGCGAGCGGCTACACCTCAACGTCTACCGCGTCCTTGACTGCGGCTGTCCTGTCTGGCAGCCATGTATGCGCATCGCATAACCGTCGCTTCTGGAGCAAAGAGAGCGAGAGAGAGCTGACCACAGAAAGAACGAGCGGTTGCTGCAACTTTATGTATTAGTTCATCAAGTGTGCATTCCCGAAAGGATGCACTTGATCGCACAGTGAGGGAGGGGCGTCTGACCACATCCTTGCGAGAAACGCCACGCCATCGCCGAGCCGCGCCAGCATTGGCGCGGGCTCACCTCACTTTTCGCCTCGGCACAGTGGCACCTGAGCGCGCGGCCATTGCGTTGGCCCCACGCGCGCCTCTGATTGGCGGAGCTACTCGACCAACGGCGAGACGTTCTCGCCAGTTGTCAAATGGATGACACCGAACGAATGGCTACACGTTTCTGTTCCAAGCTGGGCACGAGCTGTTACTCACAATACAGAGGGTTCAGTTGCCACAGTATCAGCTCATTCCATTAGGTGCATTCAATATGAATATTACCCTTCATATTACCTACAGAGTATGATCGCAGTACGGTTGTAAAGAGGGAAAGCTAGGCTCCATGACGAAAGCTGGCGAGAACCTCAGGAAGTTGCATTCCCCCATAGACCAACATGCTGAAGGCTCAAGGCCATTCTGGCATAGCTACCGTCACTGCTGCTGCTGCTGGTGTACCCTGACTCATCCGGTGGTCCACGGGTTGCTTCGTTCTTCAACAGATGCGAGACAAGGTCGCTTGAGGTTTTCTTGTTTAATCCACGCTGGCGCATCCACAACGACGAGCAAGCAGGAGTGCTGTTGCCTCTCTCTGATACATGTTGTTTCACTCTGCGTGAGTATGCTAACAAAACCAGAACAGATGAAGTTGGCTCGCAGGCTTGTTTTTGTTGGCAAAAAGTAGATGGGATCGGACACCATTGTGGTGCTGATGCATAGGCGAAGCGCACATTGAATGTAATCTGGCAGTATCCGCCGTGTTGGGCGTTTTATCCATGTATTCTCCACGATTGGTGCTCTTTTGATCGTCTCTCTTTTGGTAGACGCGACCTCAGGTTGTCATAATCTCGAAAGGTGTGTCCGAGTCTCCGTGTCACAGAGTTGTGCCTTGACGGAGCGATACCGTAATGTTGTCTCGGGCGTTGCTCAGAGAAGATTCGAAGTCCATGTCTACACAACTACAAGCGACACAGCGAAGAGCTCATTTAAATACTTCCACTGTAGTGCAGACGCTATGCAGACCCACAACACCAAGGTTGATCGCCAACTCTATCGGATTAATCGAGCGCAGTCGCATCTACGCGAGGGAAGAGTTGTGCTGGTGTTCGAGCGCTGTGATCTGGAGGGATCCGAGGAACTGATTGGTCTCTTCCGGCAGCCAATCCATGCCTGGATGCGCTTCTTGTCATGACGTGAGCCCAGAGCCGCGTCGAGCACCTCTTGGTACCTTCGCTTCATAAAGCTGAACCGAAGCCGCAACGCCGTTCACTCTATGCAAACTCACAGAGTCCATCTCGCCGCTTTTCCACAAGAAAATCTACCTCGTAGAGGCAGCAGCACCACGCAGTACGCACCCATTTCGCTCCACTGGACTCACGTCGAAAGCCGTGGTGCGCTAGAAAGACACGCATCACACACGACAAGAGTGAGTGCCGCTCGACAGAGCTCCGTGTCGCGTACCTGGATCCGTTCAGAGCTTTTCTATTTGGCTGCTCGCTCTCGTCAACTGAACTGAGTCGATTTCTTAATGCTGGTGTGTCTGTGAGCCGGGTGCGATTGTGCAATCACTCGCTCTCGTCTTTCGCTTGAGTGCCACGGGAAGGAGAAGCGAGATACTGTACACAAAGTGGCTCCATCCTTGACTTTACAGCTGCACGGCGCTCGTTCCCCAAGTTGGTACATGGAACTTGACTCTCATCCCACGCCCGAATGCAACACGCAGGAGGCATCTCCAGAATGAACTCGTAGCCATCTTCTGGCTTCTTCCGGTCGTTTTCCATGCAATTTTGGTGGTTAAGGCGTTCTTCGTAGCACCCCCAGAACATCACGATGCCTCGCTCTCTTTTGATTCCACTTGTTAGCCTTTTGAGACGCACTGCAACGATGTTGCTTCGTTCTGTGCGGCTCTTGCTGAACTCTCAAGAAAGTGTCGAAGAGCGTTGGCACCGATAAAGGATCCAGTCTGGGAAACAACACACACGACAAGCACAACAAAGCAAGCAAAGTTGCACAAGCCCAGACATACGTACGAACCGATTTCTCTTGTTTTCGTTGTCACGAACGATGGCCGTAAAGAAGGAAAAAGGAGCAAACACAAGAAAAGAAAATCACCCAGACAGCATCAAAGCGACCGCATTCTCCGTTCATACAAACTCCTCGGCCCGCAGTTGGTCACACATGGGGACGTTGCAGTGCAGTTCGTGGCATTGCAGCGCATGGTACGCAAAGAGCTCGGCGGTCACCCGCGCGACGCGGAAACTGCGCCACTTCTCGCTGTGCGACGCCCAGCACGCGCTTCGCAAAAAGCGCTTCATGTGCGGACAGAACTCGCGGTGCACCGGGTCGACGCACTTGACGTCGTCACACTGGCACGCATGGATCAGCAGCTGGTTGCTCTTCTCGGCATCGCTCTCAAACACCTGTGCCACCTACGATCGCATACATGCACATCAGCATGAATTAACGAAGGCTGCAAATACGCATAAGATGCGAGCACTAACACTTGACGAGCTGGGAGATGGCGGAATGGATTGCGATGATACCGGTGACGCGCTACGTGGTGGTGCCGATGACGATGGACCAGATTCCTGCTGCCAAGCGCATTCCTGCTTGATCTGCAGTGTGTTCTCTGGTGTGGATCCTGAAGGTTGGGCCATGGACGCTGGCGCTTGCTGGTGCACTGGCACATTAACATTCCGATGTGGTGTTTGCAGTTGTCGCTCTGCTTTCACGGCCAAAGGCGTTGAGCCAAAGGCGGTTGGCGGCAACCCGTTCGTCGTCGTAGTGACTGGTGGAGGCTGTGAAATTGGGGGCGCTTGCGCTTGAGTTGGCGCGCAGCGTGGACAAAACCATTCGCCATCCGGGACGCGCGTCAACGGTGGTGATAGACAGTAAAGATGGTATTCTAGATAAGCAAAGCGTACAACAGAGAGCCTCGCATTAGAGCACGAATGCATACCAAACGAACGCATATATATACACAATCTACCGCCATTGCATTTGTCGCACAACAGGATCTGCTTTTCGTTCTTGTTGCTGTTGCACACCACGCATGCCGTGTCGTCTTCGTCCTACGCTCCACGCACATTTCATCCGACCACAAATGAGCAGCTACATCCAGTGCAGAGCAGGCGCTCGTATTCGTACCTCTTCGTCGTCGTCCTCGACCTCATCCATCTCCACGTCGTTCTCGTCGTCGTTTGCCTGTGGCACCAGCGGCACTCTCGGCGCATACTCTCGCGGCATCTGCTGCTGTTGAGAGATCGCTTGCTGCGACTCGTTCGACTGCGTCTCAAAGTCGCTCAGTTCGTCCATCGGGTCCACTTCGCGTGTGTCCATTTCGCTCGACTCGCTCGCACTCAGGTAGTCCGACTGCGTGGAGTCCCCAATCGAGAACGACCGGTGCGCCTTCTTCGGCATCAACCGCGCCATTTTGCTGCTCATCGCCACCGCCGTCTCTTGCTTCGCCGCCGAAGGTTTTGGCGCCGCTGCGTACTGGCGTGCGGGCGGGTCGTCCTTGCACAGTTTGTCGGCGACAGCGGGGAAGTTGGCGTGCAGGATGGACTCCACGAGCTGCTGCATGCGCGGCAGCCGCCGGTCCTGCTGCAGCGCGCGCTCCCAGTCGAACGACGCGGTTGCCGCCATTTTCGCGCTTTTTGGAGTGAGAAGAGGAATAAAAAAAGAATGGACGCGTATACTTTGTATAGTCTGGATGGGGGTGTATAGTGGGCATAGTTGACTCTATAAAGAAGAGGGAGTGATACCAAAGTATCAACTCTATATTTTAATAAGGATTCATTGTCGGTACTGGAGTATTGCTACTTTGATACAGTGCTGCTGCTCTCATGCTTCAACTTCATCTAATGGAAGCACTACGTCAACTGCGCTTGCATGACATTTAGGGATGCAATATTGCAGCGAGTTCCCACCCGATTTCGAGCTCCTAGCATATAAAAGATGAAGATTCGGCGATTAGTTGCTCGCTGATGGACGTGGGTTGATACTTCGTCCAAGCGAGTGAGGGCCAATTGCATTCCAGCGCCTTCTGCATAGCATGGCAAAAACGGCATCGAACCAGAGCTTGGTGTGTTTCTGATCGTTCACGCATGGACAGAAGCTTGTGGTATGCATGCGACGACATGGCAATCCACAGATTTGCTAAATAGAATAGATCGAGGTCTGACCGCCCACCCAGTCTGGAGTAATGGAGTTGGGTCACCTGGCTTTGTGCACCCAGCGCAGTGTTTAGATGCATGTCGAGAATTGTCCGAGTCACCAAACGCGGCCTGACGCAGGTTTTGCGCGCACCCTAGCACCGTGTTTGGATGCATTTCGACAGTTGTGCTTCACTAGAAACCATCAGAAAGGCGATGCGTGCCATCTCTCATCTCAGTGGAATGTTTAGATGAGTTGTGGAGCGTATCCATCCACTCAAAGCTTCCCCCCTCCGAAAAGCGTCCAAAGTCGTCAAGTTGTGTCGACTTAGTAGTACTGTGATGAGCTATCACGGAGCAGAACAGCAACTTAGCGACTACCACTCTGCTTTGAATGAGCAGCAACTTCAGGTCGTCACGGCAATGCTGACTGGCGAAAGTTTCAGGACTTATTGCCGTGGCTACTGGTGTTCAATCCGGTCCATTTCGCCAAAAGCATCCAACCACCAACACACAAAAGCGATCAAATCCACTTTCTCCACCTACAATGACGCTGCTCGTGACCCGTGTGGCCACAGCCGAAGAACAGAAGATCGCATTCGCGCTGCGCTACAAAGTCTTCATCGACGAGTTCAACTTTGACGGCAATCTCGAGGTTGAAGAGTCTGATGCCCACAATACCACGTGGCACTTTTTGGGTAAAGATGTCGAGCAGAACAAGTACGTCGCCGCCGCACGCGCGTTGTTGGACCCGCCCTCCCGCACAGCGATGATCAGTCGCGTCGTTCTGCTGCCCGAGTATCGTGGCAAAGGCTACGGCGTGGCGTTGATGGCTAGTATCGAGAACCACATAGCGAAAGTTGCCGATGTGTTTACGTTGTCGGCGCTGCGCGACAAGAAAGGCTTTTACGAGAGGTGCGGCTACCAGTGCGTCAACGACGAGGTCTATCTAGTCCAAGGCGCTGAGCAGTGCAAGATGGTAAAGCAGCACGACATCACCAATGCCCAAGTGCACATTGAGTCAATCTGCACTCATGTGGCAGTAAAAATCGCATACAATTGATTGAATCATCTGTGCCTGAATCATAAGTACAGCTGTAGTCGCTGGCAGATATAAAGAAAAGCAATTGAGATCATATGAGAACTGCATTTCTGATATCGAAATCACCAGCCTTGTGAACTTCAGGTGCACTCAGGCGAGAACAGACCTTCGATAATATCCGCCAAATAAAAACCTGACTCCCGCAAAGGTTGGTGAACACGCTATTTTGCTCTAGTGTACGTGGATGCGCAGTTAATCTCTTTCTCCATGCCCCTTTTGAAGCCGTTCTATTGCTGGGGCCGAGTGAGCTGCGACCCGCACTCTTTGCAGACCGTTGCCGCGCCTTTGATGAACTCTTTGCAGAACGGGCACTGTTTCTTCACGGACACGTTTCGCTTGAAAACCACTTCGACAACTATCGACGCATACATCACCGTACATACAATCATTGGTCAGGGAATCAAAGACATGCAACGTAGTAGATGCCAGAGAACATCACAGCCAAAACGTACATTTCTTGATGGCGACGTAGAGGAAGATGGCATTGATAATGAAGTTGACGATGTTTTCGAGAAACAGCCCGTAGTTGATTGTCACAGCGCCAGCATCGCGTGCTAAAAGCCAAATTACGAGTCGTCGTATTGTCAGTACGCAACTGATCGTCATGCTCTCACTCTCCGAGGGGTACGCACCTTGCTTCCACGTCTCCCACGTCGAGCTTGTGCAGTACGGGAGGCTGACCGGGCACCGCGCCACGAAGAAATAATTCACGATACTGCGCTCTGTTAAACAAGGTACGACCGCATCCAGTACATTAGCCACGGCTCAACGACAACGACCTGGGCAAAGAAATCGCAGCGTGTTTGCTGACGATTGTACCTGAAAAGAGACTGATGATCGGTGTGAGGATGTCAACGACAAACGAGTTGAGGATGTCCGTGAACGCTTTGCCGAGGATGAGACCCACCGCAAGGTCGATCATGTTGCCCTGCTGGATAAAGTCCTGGAAGTCATCGAGCACCGTGCGCACGCTCTCGATCGGCGGTGCGTAGTACTGCAGTCGATGCACGGCCTTGTGCAGCAGGGACGCTTGCTCTGCAGACGATCGGGGTCGAGGCAGCGCATGCGACGACACGACTACGCCACTGTCGACAGCAGACGCAGACGAAGGTGCGCGAGGCGAGCCCTGCAGGTTCGGGATCGCAGCGTTGGACGTCGCCATGGCGGAGCGGAGCTATACGGAGGTTGGCACTTGGAGAAGTTGCACCACGCGAGCGTCTTCGGGAATGGAGAGAGAGAGAGAGAACAGACGGCATTGCTGGTGGGAGAAGCGCGTGAGAAGGGGATGAGGCCATCTGCTCAGATGCCGCAGATGCGCACAACAGCGGTGAAGCCATTAACGAAAAGAGAGATTGTGTGACTTGGTCTAAAAGTGTGGTTTTTGACTTTACTTTGGATTGGTTTTTGGGAGAGACGAGTGGTGTAGGTATCAACTATAAGACCAAAGAGGTTCGTGCACTCTCCATGTTGATAAGCAAGATACTGCATGCAACATGTTATATGCCATCAATCTTCTATATGATCATTAATTTAGAGAATTTATGCACGAAAAGGGGAACCATGGAGGCACCGCGTTGTCTCGATAAAGTACTGTCGTCGTCTTTCGCGTCGTTGAACTGGAGTTTCCCCTGTGTATGGCGGGCGGCGGCACATGCCCCGCATTGTGGTACTGAGTCCCCGTGCCGCTCAACCACGCGCCGCAGGTGCCGCACTCGACCACGCGCCACAGGACGACGCCCTTTGTCTCCCGCCCTCTCTTTTCCCTCCATACGCGCGTGCCATAGGACGCGTGCCATTCGCCCCAGAGAGTGAGAGTGAGAGAGAGAGAGAGAGAGTGAGAGAGAGCGCCCCACCGAGACGAGTTTCTATCCCGTGCGAGAGTATATTTTGGGGCTGTTGGAAGCGCATTGTGTAGCGATTCGGACACTTGGTGAAAATGAGCCATCGCCGCGAGGCCAACGTGTCAATCAACCGGCGCGAGGCCAACATGTCGATCACGCGACGCGAGGCCAACGTGACGCTCAACCGGCGCGAGAGCAACCTGACGCTGGACGGCGAGGAGGAGTGCGTTGTGGAGATCGAGCGTATCGAGACGCCATGGATGTCGCGCGAGCTCTTCCACACGCTCTGGCAGAACGCGACGCTGCAGATCGGCTCGTCCTGCTCCTTCACAAAATACGCCAAGAAGGTCACGACGACAGCAGCGACGACAGGCGGCAGTCGGGAGGAGAGCGAGGGCTCGCTGCGGAAAGCCAACGACACGATCCTGGAGAACGGGCAGCAGCAGATCCAGAGCGACGAGCAAGACGAACAGCACCGCGCGGACTTCCGCTCGCAGTTGCTCAAGGCCATTGGAGATGATATCGTGGTGTTTCCTCAGCGAGGCGAGTCGCCGACAGTGCGCAGAAGCAGCAGTGCCACATCGAAAGAATCATTTCCTCTGACACCCCGCGCGAAAGGCAGTGATGCGACTCGACGGCGAGTATTTGTGATCTACGGATATGCGGGCATTTCAGACAACTACGGGCTGCGGACAGTGCTGCTGATCCGCCTCGAGCAGCTGCACGGCTCGGAGCAGATCGCGATCTCGATCAAGAATACCGATCCACTCGAGCGCACACGCATGAATGCGTTCATGAGCATTCTGCAGCAACGCATTCAGCCTGGCGTGCCGCCAAGAAGGCCGCATGCGCGCATTGGCGATACCAGCACGCTATTCTTAGAGGAGATCAGCGACGAAGATGGCGATGCGAGTGCAGCAGGATCAAGCAGCAAGCAAGCGAGGAAGAGTGAACTTGTTGGCACACCTCCACCTGTTGCCCCCATAGTAGTGAACCCGTCTCGAGATTTAACGACTGTGCAAGCCACTCGCTCTCGCTCTCACACTGTGCGCTACCGAAATGGCGACGGGATCTCGTTTGAAGGCTACCTGAACAAGAAAAGCGACCTGTTGCAGAGCTGGAAGGCCCTGTACTGCGTGCTGGAGGGGGAAACGATGGCGTACTACGAGTCGCGCGAAGATTTCATCATGAATACCAAACTCATTGGTCGAATCCACATCCAGAGTGTTGAAGATGACCACATGGGCAAGCCAAACGGCTTTCGCATTCTAACCGAAGGGCATCGAACCAATCACCTTAGCTCTCGGACAGCTTTTGAGAAAGACCAATGGAAGCGCGCCATCACTGTGAGTGTTTTGCTCGATAGGAGCGTCGCTACCTTTACTGACTTGTGTACTATTCCTGTTTTGCTGAGCTAGGCTGCGATCACGAAGGCTCCTGAAGCCGCTCGACCTCACGTTGCATTCGGGTCCCAGCCACTGGATGCGCCCAAGTTTTATCGCCTACTTGGAGCACTGTTGCGTCAGGAATTGAGCGACTTCCCGCTGTTGTTCCAGAGCATCCACCCGGATGTGGTCGTCACCTCGAATTTCCCACCAATTGTACCTTTTTGGGGGCAATACCGTCGCTACGACGGCGTCTTGCTGTTTATCTCGACGTTGCTGGAGAGTGTCGAAGTCGAATCGTTTACGATGGTTGAGGTGATGGAACTTGTTCGAGGAGACGCAGATTGTGTTGACGGATTCAGCGACCACGAGACAATTGAAAACGGTTTTGCAGCTTCGCCAGCTGAATTGAATGGTAATTACACAGTATCGCCTCGCGGAAGTTCTCAGTCTGGGCCACTGAGTGCGTTCACGCCGTCGACTTGGGAGAAGCGATTGGTGGTCACAGGAAAAGAAACTTACTGTCTCATCAACCACGACAGCCGCCGCATCACCCAGCTTTTCGTCCACGAGTTGTGGTTGGACCACAAGGATCGTCTTGTTCGGTGGCACATGAATGGCGACTCGGTGGCTCTTTCTGTAGCATTCGATGACGCTGCACGTGGAGAAAACATTCGTCTTGTTTTACCAGGAGAAGCCTCGGCAATTTCGCAGTCGATCCCGCCTGGTACGTTTTACGTTCAGATTTTGCGTGCCCTGCAGCTGCATCCAGTCGAGCAGATCAACGGCAAAAATGGAAGCACTCAGCATCTGAACTCGTCCCAGCACGGAAAAGGCAGTGGTGCTGCATCTTCATCGTCCAAGAAAGTTTATCCAGTGTACGTTCGCTGTATTCTCGAAGAAGGTACCCATATGGAGCGGACACTTGATGGACTGGACCTCCACAGTAGTGGCATCAGGGCCGATGAGTTGTCGAAATCGCATCCAGTAGCACTGTCGGAAAAGAGACGACCGTCATCAGGGACCAGATTATTTCGTGGCTTCAAGCGCGCTGCTGGTATCTCTGGAGAGAGGACGTTTGCTCCGTTTGGCGATCGTAGCGGATGTGTAACAAATATGTGCAAGTGCTCGCTGGAGGTTGATCCAGGAAGTGACTCGATTGGTACTCTGAACCCTCAGTGGGCGAGCAATCTCCGATTGGAGTTCCCTGGCTGTGCGCGTGGGTTTACGTACTTTTTGAAGCTGGAGGTGTTTCAGAGTCGGTTCATGCTGGCAGACGAGATCATTGGCGTGTGCAAGATCAATCTTACTCCGTACTTATCTCTCTTCAGCGGATCTGCGGATGCCAAAGCGAACGGAGCGTTGCCCCGATGGCACAATTTGTGCGACCAGTACAATGACTGCAAAGAGTCTTGGGCACCACCGACTGTGTTTCGCGGCCGCATTCAAGCAAGCGTCATCTTTGCTCCGACGATCTCATCTGCTGACAGCCTGAACGACCCAAAGATTCTAGGAAGACGACAGAGCCTGGGCAATATCGGTATTCGAACAGGCGGATCGGAATTGCGGCGGCTAAACAGCGAGGAAACTTTGGTGCAGAGCCTCTCTTCTGAATCATTGCGGGAGTTCCTACGGTCTGACCGACTTGCAGGTGGCGGGCACTTGGGTGTCGCAGGTGATTCAACCGGTCGATTTGTAGTTCAGTCCTCTATGCGATCGCCACTCAAGCGCAATTCTCTCAGTATGGAAAGCGTGGAAAGCAACCCGCAAGAGTCTGAAACAGAAGGACATCTCAAGCAACTCGCTCGCGACAATCATGTGTTTTCAGCGAAGAAAACGGTGTTTGACGTGCCCAAGAAATATCATCTCATCAAAGTTGTCGGATCGGGCACGTATGGAGAAGTGATTGCTGCCAGTGACATTGAGTCTGGAACTACCGTCGCGATCAAAAAGATCACAAACGCGTTTGCAGAGCTACCAGATACCAAGCGGCTGCTTCGAGAGCTTTGCTTGCTTCGTCAGCTTGTGCATCCAAATCTGATTCATTTGTACGATGTCTTACGGCCCGAGCGTCTCTGTTACCTGGAAGATATTTATTTGGTGACTGATTTGATGGAAACGGATCTGCATCGGGTTATCCACTCGACACAAACGCTCACGGATGAGCACGTCGCGTATTTCATGCGCCAAATCTTGCGTGCATTAGCGTATTTGCACTCGGCCGACGTTTTGCATCGTGACCTGAAGCCTTCCAATGTATTGGTGACAAGTACGTGTGAGTTGAAAGTGTGTGATCTCGGCCTCGCTCGATTTGTTGACTACACCCAGGCAAAAGACAAACAAGGCGCATCTAAAGTGGATCATTTCGTGGAACTGACCGAGTATGTGGTCACGCGTTGGTATCGAGCGCCTGAAATCTTGCTGGACGGTTGCCGGTACGATAAACCCTCAGACTTGTGGTCTGCGGGATGCATCTTGGCCGAGTTGCTAGGACGCAAACCGCTGTTTCCTGGATCGAGTACGACAAACCAATTGAACAAGATCTTCAACGTGCTGGGTACGCCGGATGCTGTGTATATTGGAAACATCCACAAAGAAGCAGCTCAGAAATGGGTGCATCGTCAACGCCGTCGGCCAAAGATTCCATTCACGGAGCTCTACCCGAACGCAAATCTTCTTGCGATCGATTTGCTGGAGAAACTGCTCGTCTACGACCCGGAGAAGCGAATCACAGCGAAAGAGGCGCTGCGCCACCCGTACTTACTGGAAGCATTCCGGTCCATCATCACTGAAGATGCTTCTGTGAACGAAAGTGCGATGTGCTACGATGAGCTCGAGGAGAAAGAAGATACGTTTGTCGGCAGGATCGACGACTCGCACGAGCGCGTGAAAGAGGAGAAGCTGGCAATGCAAGAAGCCGTGTTTGAGCAGGTGTGCCACTTCAATCCCGAAGCGCTCGAGTACGAACGGCTCGTGAAAGAGCACGACGAGCTCTACTGCGTCGACCCGGCCTCGGGCAAACTTGTGCCAATCAAGACAATTAAGACGAAATGAGCTCGTCTGAAACATTACTTAGACGAACGACTTTAAAAACTCAAGAGAGAGCCACCATTTCGCGCTCTTGTGAGAGAAGATACACCGACATGGAGCGAGAAAGACTGGCCGACTGGACTCTTCGCGTTGTCGGTATGAGGTACGGTGCTCAAGTGTACCTACGTAGGTCGGTAAGTCGGTTGGCTCGTGTAACAAACAACCTTGCACTTTAAGCCCAGGTTCAACGTCCATCGCTCATAAACTCGTAAGTATCTAGTAGGTACCCAGGAATTCAATAGCTGGGAAATCGCAGAGCACAGGCGAAACAGAGAGAAATTCAGGCAGCAAGCACCAACCATCTTCGCAACGTACAGCATCCCCAGCATCGTGGATGTCACGTGGTCGTTGAAGACTGAGTGTAGGTTGGCGATGCGACATGTGCGAGCATGCATTTGTAACGAGTGATTGTAACTCTTTGCCAACTCTTACCTCTATATTCCCAATACCCTAGAAAAGTTCCTATTTAGTACATTACAGGCGCTATACAACCTATTAATATCATATATGAATTTCAGACCTGTTATAGAGGGTGAATCTGTGCTTGATGGACGCGACTCGCCAGCGAAATGCAAACAGCTCTTCAGAAACTAAACGAAGACACGAGAGGCGCCGTTCGCTCTGTGCGTATTCGCTATTTATCCGTTGTCCTGCACCCACCGCTACCGCCATGACCGCCATCGAGGAGTCCACGAGCCACGCGCGCGTATTGTCCAGCGTCAGCGTCCACAACGGCGCCACCGCCGCTGCCAACAAGGCCCCCTACCGCTACGTGCAGCTCGAGGACGCCTCGGACCGCCACGCGGCGACGCTTTGGAGAACTAGATACTCGCCACGACACCTCTGGGACGACACGATCGGCCATGGCCTCTCGCGTATAACGCGGAGCTTCCAGCGCGCGTGCGCGAGCTCCAACTCCTGCACGACGCGCACGCAGCAAGTGCGGGACGCACCTAAGGAGCTCCTCGCCGTGACCAAGTCTGCGGGCCGGTTCTATGCGCAGAACTGTATGCTGTTCCAGCGCGAAGTGCTCGCAGGCGTCGCGGCCATGCTGCTTATGATCCCCGAGACCATCGCGTTCAGCTACGTCGCGAACTTGGACCCAGTGGTTGGACTGTACGCGACGGGCTTTTTCGGGATCGTTGTCGGGCTCATGGGCGGAGTACCCGGCACGGTCGCTGGCGCGGCCGGCGCACTTGCTGTGGTGATGCCGCAGCTGACTGGCAGCGACGGATCGTTGGGCCATTTGTCGCTCGCGGAACGCATCGAGCATTTGTTCGTCGCGTTGACGATCGCTGGCATCTTGCAGTTGCTCTTTGGGCTGCTCGGCTTCTCCAAAGTGTTTTCGATGATCCCACGCACGGCGCACATCGGGTTCCTTAACGGCCTCGCGCTCATGATGTTTCTCTCGCAGATGACGACGTTCAAGGTGTGCACCGTCGACACGATGCGGTTCGGCGAGTGCGAAGTCAACCATTTGCTCAAGTGGATGAAGCCTTCGGACCCGACGACGTGGACGACATTCTTCCTCGTGGTGCTGACGATGATCGTCATGATCGGGTTCCCGAAGATCCCGGCTATCGGCCGCCTCGTACCTCCGACGCTCGCCGTCGCGATCATTGGTATCGGCTTTGAGCACGGCATCAACCGTCCACTGTTGCACTACGATGTGCGCACCATTGGCGATACGTCGCCGCTCTCGGGCGGGCTCCCAACGTTCGGTTTCCCAGAATTTAGTGGGGTGAAGAACTGGTCCGCGGTCATCTCGTGCGCTGCGAGTCTGGCGGCCGTCGGGCTCTTCGAGTCCATCATGACTTTGCAGGCCGTTGTGGACCTGACGAAGCAGCGACTGACAAGCGAAGCCACGAAGAAAGAGTGCATCGCACAAGGTGTGGGCAACATCTTGTGCGGCTTTTTCGGCGCCATGGGCGGATGCTCGATGATTGGCCAGTCGACGGGCAATATCCTGAACGGCGGCCGCTTCCGCGTGTCTGCGGTTGTCGGTGGCATCACGACGTTCATCGTGATCCTCTTTGCTAGTTCAGTCATTGAACTCGTCCCCGTGGCGTGCTTGACGGGAATCTTATACGTGATTATCATCCACACGTTCTACTGGCCGTCGCTAAAGTTGATTTTCCACTTGCGGCCGACCGACGCGTTCGCGATCATCATGGTCACAGCGCTTGCAGCGGCGATCAACCTCGCGGTGGCAGTGATCGCCGGCGTGGTCTGGCAGTCCCTCGTAAACGGATGGCGAAGTGGCCAGCAGCTTTCGGTGCGGACGACAACAGAGTTTGTGAAAGTGTACCATCATCCACACCAGAACTCTCACAATGTCACCACCAATGAGCATGGCATTCAGGATCCTGAGCACGAAGACGCGCTGGTGCTGGGCCACGAAGAAGCCAAGGTGTACCAGATCAAGGGTCTTCTGCTCTACTCGTCCATTGCGACGTTCCGTCCGTTTTTCGATATCGACAACGACCCAGCATTGGTGATCCTGGATTTCCAAGAATGCCTGTTTGGCGATTTCTCGGCCGTTGCAGCGCTGCGTGAAGCTGCAACTCGGTATCACGAAGCTAGGAAGCTCCTCGTCGCGCGCAACCTCTGCGCACAGTCGCTGGATTTGCTGCACCACGACCTAGGATGGGACCACGTCGAGAGTATCCACATGCCGCTGCAGCCTCATGGCGGCGACGTTGACGGTGTTGTGGAGGCAGGATACGCTAGCCGTCAGTCCAGTGGCGAGTTCCTGGGCCGAAGCAGCAATGTAGCGCCCTCGCCGCTGCCGCATCTGCACCACGTGTCGCCGTTTTCCCCATCGGGGGCCGCCTCGCCATTGAGTTCGTACCACGTGCTGCAGCATTAAGCGAGTTGAAAGCCAGGAAGATGAAGGGTGTGTATGTAGCAAGTGTTGAGGAAAATGTGACGAGACCAGTTCGATAGGTGGGGAACTTTAGTAATGAAGAGGTCTCAGGTACCAGCGCGAACCAACGTGTCCATTATTTGCAACTGAAAGCTGGGATTAAAAGCAAAAAATTAACTTATGAGACGGTGGTACAGATCTTCGCGCTGAGTCATTGCGGCGTGAGCCATGACTTTGCATCGAGGGCCTCGGCCATTGGCGGATACCGCAATCCAATCAGCGCCGCCGCGAAAGTCGAGTCGACATGCTGCCGATGGGCATTTCACTCTCCTTCCAACACCAGACAGCTGCACGCTGCGCACAGTAATCTAATGACGAGCTGCTCATGGTGAGTGTTTGCTGTGCATTACCACAGGGAAATCAGCGCGCTGGCTAGATTAAGCTCCCGACACATTTGCAATGCGAATACGACAGGCGCACATCTGGAATGTCTGTAGATTGAGTTTTCTTTAGGTGGACGTCCACGCTATCGCGCATCGTGACAGCAGCGCGCACCGAGTGACTGAACCGCTGCTCTTCAGGATACAAGGCGAAGACGAAAAGCTCTAGAGCTGGTAGTAGAGTGTGATATGCCTTGAGCCCGGAGCAATGACCCCGTTCAGGATCTGCTTTGGGAAGTACAGTGGCAAATCGGTCCTATGGGCGTTTACGACACTTTTGACGAAATTGGCTCGGCAGCTGGGTGATGGTGACACAAACCGCGAGAACTGCTACCATTGGGGCGAGTTCTCTCTCCCCACCACCCATGCGTCTGGACTCATTTTGTGTTTCAAAGGTGTCGTCTGAACCCAAAGACTGACTCATCGATGATGCAACGACGCTGAAACAACACATGACGCACACATAATCGAAAGCCCCAGAAACACGTCGAACTTCCATTCGCTCTTGCAGAGAGCAACGGCAGAAAGCCACCGAGCGAGAGTGCAAAACCATAGCCATGGTGCAACCACCTCAGAGAGGACGGTGGCACCACCAGCTGGCCACGACGCGTTCATCCACGCAATTGACCTGAACCAAGTTGTTAGAACGACGAGGCGCCGTTAGACCACTCAGCGCGCACGATTCCAATGCATCACCACTGCCAGAACGACAGAGACGCAAAGAGGATGTGCTGTGAGGCAGCAAATGGCTTCAGAACGACAGGCACAGGAGCTGCTGAAACGCGCGGGGATGGGCTTTGAGCGGTTGGAGCCAGTGGAGTGCAACGTTTGAAGATTGACACCGTGACAGGTGAGCCCATATGGAGATCATTGGCCGAGTGCCGCGGCCAATCAGGACGCGCGGTGAACAGTGATCGACGAAGGGTCATGCTTGCTGCTTATGGCTGGGCCACCCACTCATGTAATTCGCCTGTTCTGGTGTGTGGTTGCCGCACACATGAGACTGCAGAAGCGGAATGAAATGTGGGGCAAAGCCCCGAGTTGCTTAAGCGTGCAGATGCAGAGCCCCAGCCCCACTGACAGCATGGAAGTTATCTAGCGCAAACGTGCGTGCTGTCCACCCAGGTAGTGAGTGATACTGATAAGCACATATATGCCGCTATGGGGATCTGCAGACGGGGGAAGAGCTGAGCTCATCTGTTGGTGCGTGGCCTGGGCCGCTCAGGCATCACGCTCAGTGGGCGTGATGTCCAGGGAGCTAGCTGTTTGCGCTGAATCGCAATGCTCTGCGTGGTTGATGATTCATCAGTCACGGTCTTCAGTGATGAACGGCTTCCCTCCGACGGCCGGATCGGAAATGCAGTCTGTACGTTGTGGTGCAGCGTTGTGTGATCTGTTTCGTTTCTCTTGCTCAAAGCGCATGACACCGTAGGAATCATTGAGCCCTTCCAAGAAATTAGAAACAATCTCTTGTTACCAAATACCCCTTTCAAAACGGTATGTATAAGCATATATTCAGCCTCGCTTCTCACAATTACGATCTTCTAATAAAGAATACCCGCTAAACTCGTCACTAGAGCCCAAAGTCTTGTTCCAAAGTGTGCTCTTTGACACACGTGATCCCAACCGTTTGATTGGCTTTTCGCGCCCACCAATCGGATGCACGCACACAGCCACCCCGAGGCTGAAGAAGAGCCGCTGGTCAGACAGCTGGAGCTCTTGGGCTCCAACGCTGGAATCCCCACAGTGGGACGGCGGTTTGCGTACCTCCTCCGACTGCAGAAGCGCTGTGAGCTGCGTAGCACCTCGCTCGCCTGGGTTCCGATTCGCCTAAGCGCTTCGACTTGTTCCGCATTCTCCAATTTGCAGCGCTCGGAGCAAGTGCTACGCGTCTCTTCTCCAAACAGCACAAGTCCCGCATTGCACGTCGCATTGAAACGCTCACGCAATGGCAACAAGACGCAACGTTGGCAGTTCCACGACCACGGGCGATGACGCCTCATCCTCGCTGCAAACGCGCTTCGAGGCTCCAAAGAAGACGCTCTATGACCGCGCCGTGTACTTTTTGCCGATCATCAAATGGCTCGGCAACTACAACGTGCGCCGCGACCTCAAGTCCGATATCGTCTCGGGTATCACGGTCACGATGATGCTGATTCCGCAGGAAGTGTCGCTCTCGACCATCATGCACGTGCCGGCCCACCACGGACTCTACACGGCAGCGACGGCGCCGTTGGTGTACGCTTTGTTCGGTTCGTCCACCATGCTCTCCGTGGCCAGTGGCTCGGAAGTGTCGCTTCTCGTCGGTACGATCCTCAACTCGATGGAAAGCGAAGAAGAGCGCATCGCGACAGGCATCATGTTTTCGTTCCTCTCGGGCTGCATTTTGTTGATCCTTCGCGTGCTTAACCTGAGTCAAGTCGCCGACTTCTTCTCGCGTCCAGTCATGGGCGGATTCATCTCGGCCGGTGGCTTTCTGATCGCGCTCGCCCAGGTGCAAAACTGGCTGCAAGTCACGGTCGAGCACGCGTCGTACCCTCCACAGACCGTGTACAAGATCTTCCAGCACATCAAGCAGACCAACAAGTACAGCTTCTGGATCGGCACACTCTCGATTGCGTTCCTGTTTGCGCTGCGATACGCTAAGAAGCGCTTCTTCCCCAACCCAATCGTGACCCGATTGTTCGAGAAGGACGCGCCAGAAGCCAAGTTGGAGGACCACCAGCCGATCTTGACTCCAGTCCAGGATGGTGCCCAGCCGTCGGGCAACTACAGCCACGGCTTCTCCCTGAACGACCAGCAATACTTGAACATGCAAGCCGCTCGCGCTCAGAACAACGACGTTGACGCAGTGAAGCGTGCTCCAAAGAGCGGTTTCGTCACTGTTTTACTTTTCATTGCTCGCACTCTCTGTGATGTTGGTCCGTTGATCGTGTGCATCTTTGGTGGCATCGCCGGTTACTACCTTGGCCCAAAGAAGCTTAAGCTCACGGGCAAGATTCCAAGCGGCTTTCCAACTCCGCTCGAGCCATGGTACGGCTACAGCGACCACATCATCAAGGACAACTTTGGCACGGTGCTCTACCACGCCGCGACGATTTGTGTCGTCGTGTATTTGTCCAGTATCGCGATGGCCAAGCGTCTCGGTATCGCTCGTGGTCAAGATATCAACACGGACCAGGAGCTGACTGGTTTGGGTATGGCCAGCATCGTGTGCGGTTTCTTCCAGGCAATGCCGCCAACGGGCGGTATGTCTCGTACCGCTGTGAACTTCATGAACGCGCGCACACAGCTGTCCTCGATCGTCACCACGTTGCTGATTATCATCTCTCTCTACACCTTGACCGGTACGTTGTACTACCTGCCTCGTGCTACGCTGGCGTCGATTATCATTGTCGCGGGGTTCACCTTGATCGAGTTCCGCGAAGCCAAGTGGTTGTACAAGGTGAAGCGCGACGAGTTCTACGTGTGGGTTGCCTCGTTCGTCTTGACCCTCGGCCTCGGCGTCCTTGATGGCCTCATCGGCTCGATCGTTGTCTCGGTACTCGCGCTCATGTACAAGAGCAAGACGTCCCCCGTCGCGATCCTCGGTGAATTGGACAACGGCAGCTTCGTCGACCGCAAGGAGTACCCACTCGCTAACCACTTGGGCGACATTGTGGCTGTCCGCGTCGAAAGTTCACTGTTCTTCGCCAACTGTGAGCGTGTGGGCAATTTTATCGAGGCCGAAATGGCTCGCCTCCAGGTGATCGGCATCCGCACCCGAGGCGTTGTGTTGGATGCGCAGTTCATGAACGACATGGACGCGACGACGATCCAAGTGCTCTCGGACATGCAAGAAAAGCTGGCTGTCCGCCACGTCACGTTCGCGATCGCCGGCGCCAACAGCAAGATCTACGACATGTTTGCCAACACGAACTTGCTCAAGCGCATCTTCGCAGGCAACCCAAGTCACCACATTGATGAAGTCGTGCGCATGCTGCGAGCGCTGCCATCATCGCCTATGGGAAGCCGTATCGGAACCAATGCGGTGTAAGTTTCATGTTATTGCATTAGCGTAGTGTATCCTGTATTAAGTACTCGCTAGGAGTCCACCCAGGCGCGCGACTGTTTTTAATACAAAAAGTACTTGAATCGGTCGGACGTGTGTAGCTCTTTGTTCGTCGGCATTTGATGCCCTGAGTTTGTTCGCGTTCTGTTTGTTGTATCCCATCATCGATTTTTGATATGTGGCTGAAGTAGTGAAGTCCGTGATCATCAGTTCTTAATGAGTCGTGTTGTACCGATGGTGGAGGTAATATAATTGAAGTCGTGGAGCCTGTGGTCATCAGCCGCATGCTTAGTGTTAAACTTCATGCACCGTGTTGTGCCGGTGGTGAAAGCTCTAGAGTTGGACCCATCGTTGGCGTCCAAGTGAGCGCATCTTTGTGATTGGCGCCCGTGTCTCACGCAGTGTCCGGTGGTGAAGAAGACTGTACAGTAACACTCGATGACGTGCCATCGAATCTCAAATGTTGCTCACTTTACCGCCGTAAAAAAGTTGTACCTACACTTTTTGTTTACTCACCCCATGCCACGAGCTCCATTGAGCTTTTCCGTCCGTATCTTCTTGTTAGGTAAGAGAGATAGGTACGTTTGTGCTGACTATTCACTTAAAACAGTACTTTGATTTGCAAGCTGTTATTGCTACGGATTTTTGTACTGATACATGCAATCTTACAGTACAGTTGAACCAAAATAGGTACACTTTCCGTCTAACTGATCTTCTTTCTGTCCGAATGACATCAAGTGGCTACACTGTTGGATCACACAACTTGTGTGCATGGATTTAGGGTGCTGTAGAGAGCGTTACTCAGTGTTATGCCGCACAACACTGAGCTCTTTTCTCAATCCACAAGGTAAACAACAAATAAAGGCCCAGGATTGCTTTGATATCTTGGTTTTATTAGTGTACTCTGCACAATTAGCAATATAAACGTAAATAGTAAACGGCTTAGACCATCGTGGATCCAGATCGGCCCGTTGGCGACGGTGGAAGAGATCGAAGCATGCGGATGACTTCTTCCAGATGCAGACTTGGGCTTCCACCAAAGATGCGCTTGAGCAAGTTTGTGTTGGCGAGCATGTCGTGCAACTTGCCGTTGGCATTCGCGACAGCGAACGTGACCTTGCGCACCGCGAGTTTTTCTTGTATGTCGGAAAGAACTTGGATCGTCGTCGCGTCCATGTCGTTCATGTGTTGCGCATCCAAGACCACACCTCTGGTGCGAATGCCAATTGCTTGCAAACGCGCGATTTCCAGTTCAATGAACACCGCAACGCGCTCGCAGTTAGCAAAGTACAGCGAGCTCTCGACTCTCACAGCAATAACATCGTCAAGATGGCGAGCGAGTGGGTACGCGTCACGGTCGACGAAGCTGCCGTTGTCCAGTTCACCCAAAATCACTACGGGAGACGTCTTTGTCTTGTACATGAGCGCAAGCACCGACACGATGATCGAACCGATGAGCCCGTCAAGGACACCGAGGCCAAGGGTCAAGATGAACGAGAGCACCCAGACAACAAACTCGTCACGCTTGACACGGTACAACCACTTGGCTTCCTTGAACTCAATCAACGAAAAGCCAGCGACAATGATAATCGACGCCAACGTCGCACGGGGCAAATAGTACAAAGTACCAGTCATCGTGTACAGGCAGAAGATGACGATCAGAGTAGTAATGATCGAGGCGACTTGCGTGTGCGCATTCTGCAGGTTCACCGCAGTACGTGACATGCCGCCCGTGGGCGGCATCGCCTGAAAAAACCCGCACACAATGCTGGCCATGCCCAGACCGGTCAACTCCTTGCCGGTATCAATATCTTCGCCACGTTGAATTGCCAGTCGCTTGGACATCGCGATACTCGAAAGGAACACGACGATGCAGATCGTCAGCGCCTTGGCCACGATTGTACCAAACTTGTCGCCGGCGATGAGGCCACTGTTGAATCCGTACCATGGCTCGAGAGGGGATGGAAATCCACTTGGCACTTCACCCGTAAGTTTCATCTTGTTTGGTCCGACGGAGTAGCCAATGATACCACCAAAGACACACACGAGCAGCGGACCCAAGTCACACAGCGTGCGAGCAATGAAGATCAACAGAAGCAGGCCCTTGGACTTGGGCAGCTCCTTGGTCGCATGAACGTCATCATGCTGGTGTAGCGTCGCCTCCATACTCACGTACTGCTGATCCGTCAGAGAGAACCCGTGGCTGTGCATGGCCTGGGTAGGCGGCGCAGCTCCGTGGTCCAGCACTGGCGTCAAGATCTGTTGCACTTCGAGAGACTTGGCCTCCGGGACATCAGGTTCAAAAAGCTGACTCACGACTGGGTTTGGGAAAAAGCGTTTCTTAATGAACCGCAGCGCAAACAGGAACGCAATGGAGACCGTGCAAACCCAGAAGCTGTACTTGTTGGTCTTGTCAATGCCCTGGAAGATCTTGTAGACAGTCTGAGGCGGGTACGTGGCGTGCTCGACTTTGATCTGCAGCCAGTTCTGGACTTGGGCGAGTGCGATCAGGAAGCCACCGGCCGAGATGAATCCGCCCATGACAGGACGCGAGAAAAAGTCGGCGATCTGGCTCAGGTTCAAGACTCGGATGAGCAGCAAGATGCAGCCAGACAGAAAGGCGAACATAATGCCCGTCGCAATGCGTTCTTCTTCGCTCTCAATGGGGTTCAAGATCGTGCCCACCAGAAGTGCCACTTCCGAGCCACTGGCCACGGAGAGTACGGTCGACGAACCGAACAAAGCGTACACCAACGGCGCCGTCGCTGCGGTATAGAGACCATGGTGGGCCGGCACGTGCATGATGGTCGAGAGCGACACTTCCTGCGGAATCAGCATCATCGCGACGGTGATGCCCGCGACGATGTCGAACTTGAGGTCGCGTCGGATCTGGTACTTGGGCAGCCATTCCAGAATGGGCACGTGGTGCTTGACGTGCTGCGCGAACGTCTTCTTGGGCAGCGCAAAGTGCGCGCGCAGGTCGTTCTGCTGTTGTTGCATCTGCGGCGGCAGCTCGGCGCTCGAGTCCGTGCTCGACGTCGACTGCACGCGGCGCATGGAAGCGGCCATCGTCGCTGAGGGCTCTGGGGTTACGAGGGCGGTGGACGTGCGCGGCGCGCGGGCGATTCGCGAATGGTAGGATGCGTTGCGTTCAACACTGGAAAATGCGCAACGGCGGAAACCCTTCGATTACGAAAGCTATTAACGAAAAACAGTACTTCAGTTCCCGAGATGCCGTTATCACGAGGTATCTGAAGCGTCATTTACCTATTTATAGTGCATTCAAACAGACTTGGAGCTGATGTTGAAGGTATGGTATTATTATAATTCAAGCGCATAGAATCTCTTTAATATCGGTTATTCTCTTTTCGTTTGCTTGGATTGGTGTTTGAGAGGGCAGTTTTGCCAAACGGCTATAGTCGTGGGGTGGCGGAATCCAGGGAGATGATTGGTTAATGCAATGGGACTGGTGCGCCAATCAGAACCCATCAATACGCCGTGTCTGACGCAAACGGCAGCACTAGTTTCCTCATTTCAGCCAATTGCATCCCTTACACTTATTATAACGTCGTTTGATTGGCAATAAAAGGGCTATAGGTGTTGCCATATCGAGCTGTGATTGGGTGGCTAGCTAAGCCAATGTGATGTCCACATGGGACCAGCTCATACCACCAAAAGAACTCTTCGCTTGCAACGGCGGGAAGCCACTCACGAGCAAAGATACTCAATAAGAGCGAGAGAGAGTGATGGTGGCTCATCAACGCAATCCAACACGCTCATGGCGCCGAGTTGTTGACGGCAGACGGTGGGCATTTCATTTCCCACGCTCTCGGTCCACCGCGTTCTCGATTACTGTAGGATAAGTTTGTTTGTTCCAGAAAGCACGTTTCCCTAACCTGCTTTCTGTCATAACGCAGGCGGTTTCAACCAACGGAAATTTAGCATCGAGATGAAGATGTCTTTTTGACCAATAACGATTGGCAAATAGAGGTGAAAAAAACATCCCAGCTTATTTCCGGGATTTTCTGGCTCAATTTTATACTATCCAATAAGTGATCATCCAAAAAGCAAGACAACCGGTAAATTATCGAATAATTGTCGTTTGTTCCAGAATTGAATGGTTCGAAGTTAAGAGCTCGCCGACAGCGCCACCACGATCACACTTCATTTGCAAAGCAGAAACAAGAAAAGACATGAACAACGAAGAGCTGAAGCGAGCTGCTCAAGGACTTGATGCTCCTGCGGGAATGATAGCTCAAGAGAACCCCGCAATGAACGCTTTTCATGAGTTCTTAGATATGGTTGGCATGACAAAGAAGTCGCTTGACGACATTTCTATAGCATATGCAACTGAGGCGAGCTCTCCTGTGCAAAATATGTATTTATTGCTGACTGCATTTGTTATATATCTACAGACGAAGAAGAACACAAAGTTTCGCTCATCTGATGGTCTGCTATCGAATGCTACAACCCTTGGTTATTACTCTCAGATTGTTAATCTGTTGCGTGAAAAGTACAGTGACAAACAAAACTGCGGAAATGTTTGGCACTTTTTAATTTCAAGCTATATATCTCAGGATCTCCTGCATCAATTTGCATGAGAGCACCGTCGTTAGATAGATATTTATTTTAGCTATCCAACAATATAAGACATTAACATATACTATACATACTTGAGGAAATATGAAAATTCTTGCAGCATCACCTCATTTCCAAAAATCAAATGTTATTTATCTATTAGTACTTTGTGTATCCACCTTTCACTTCCAACACTGCAGCTACTCTATTAGTCATACGTTCCACCAGTCTCTATGTCGCAGCTCCAATGTCATTCCATGTGTCCTGTACACGCTCCCACAGCTCGTACATGCTCTTCGGCTCTTCTTCGTACAAATTCAGTTGTCTCTTCAGCTCAACCCACATATGCTCGATTGGATTGAAATTCGGAGACTACGAAGACCACTCTAGTATCTCGACTTCATTTTCTTCAAACCATTTCTTCGCCAATCTAGACATATGCTTCGGGTCGTTAGTCTTACTGGAAGATGCTTTCTTCCTTTTTGTACCCGTAGTACTCGAGTGTTTGGAGGAACTCATCATCGAGGATCTTCGTATACAGCTCTGCGTTGAGGCTTCCTTCGATTTTGACCATGTATCCGACGCCTTTGGCTGTGAAGCAACCCCACAGTATTAGGCTTCCTCCGCCGAGCTTGATCCTTCCTTCGATTTCTCGATCCGTTAGTTGCCTTGCATCTTGTTTTTTCCACACCCACTTGCTCTCGTCGGGCCCCAGACGATTGACCTTCGTTTCGTCGCTCCATACCACGCGACTCCAGTCTTCATCGGTCCAACTCGCATGCTTTTTCGCGAATCCGAGCCGAAGTTTCTTATTGCGGTCTTGAAGTCGAGGATTTTTTATCTTCTTTCGAGCTACTAGGCCGACTCTTCGTAATGCGCGTCGCACGGTGGTTGGATGTACGTTTGCAATCGCGCCATTGCGAAGCTGACGCGCCACCTTCGTTGCGGTATTTGCCTTACCTGAAGTGACGGTTCTCTGGATGCGATGAGTCGTTGCTTTGGATATCTAGGCTGGACGACCACCTTTGGACTTTTTCGCTGCTGGGTAGACTTCGTCTCGTACCTTTTTGTCTCCTCATCGACTTGGAGTTGTCTTGTAATCTGTCGGGCTAGAATCCCCTTCTCAACGAGATTGACAATATTGTACTTCTTTTCTTCAGATATCTCATTCATGTCTTCAGTGGGACTCGAACCATGGACGTCTGGGATGCGGGATGGATCTACAAACGACTACACTATTAGGAAACTTGATAATTACTTGCAATTTGTTGGTATTGGCAAAAAAATCTAGTCGGTGGTGAGGAAGCCAAGATAAATATCTATCTAACGACGGTACTCTCATGCAAATTGATGCAGGAGATCCTGAGATATATAGCTTGAAAGTGAAAAGTGCCAAACATTTCCGCAGTTTTGTTCGCCGCTGTATGTCGATAGGGGTTGTAGCACAATTTACACACATAGCTCTCACGTACACTATACAAACGAAGGAGGCGCACGAACAACGCACAGACATTCGGACACGAGCGCGAGAACGCACACGCAGATGCAGCAACAGCACATGCATGCGCAAGCGACACGGCAAACGCGCACAGACACGAGCACTGGGACAAGAAACAATCGTTGCTGGTCACGACGAGAGCAGGTCTGGTGCACGGGCAGCAGCTTTTGGAGGTGCCGCAGTTGTTGGTGGGTGTTTGCGTCGAATATGCTGAAGTGCAGCTTTCCGAAGCCAAGACGCGAAAGGTGGTCTCGTGGAAACGCATCGCTGTTGGCACGTCCGTTCAGCCGGCAAATCCTTATTGTGCGCTCCCAGAACTGCTGTCACCAGCTAGAAAAGGGGTGTTGGCTTGGAAAGCGATCGCCATCGCAGCACGACTTGGGAACCGTCGCGTCCGGGTGCAGTTGTCGCCACCACCATGTGCACCAACCGCGCCCCTCATGTCGTCCCAGAGGACACGTCTCGTGCACGAGAACCTGCAGCTGCTCTTCCATTGCGAGTACATGGCCCTGGTTGAGTATATTGAGTGCGTAGCGCCAATCGTCTACCCCATTTACCTGTCGCCTCTCGAACGCGCAGTTTTTTTCGTACACCAAGGGTCTCGCGCCGCGCGACGTGGACGTGTTGATCGGCAACCTTGTGGCATATGGCTGCCTCGAGGTGAGCTCGTTTGTGGCGCTCCACATGATCCTGAAGAAGCGGTTTGCGTTCTCGCCGCTGTACCAGATTGCCTTCGTGCTGGAGACCCAGATGAGGCTCGTCCAGGACAAGTTGGTCGTGTGGCTCCTCTTCGCGCTCCAGTTCTCGCTCGAGCACTTTGGTACGTACACGCAGAATCACACACTACTGCGTGAACTGAGTGAGGCGGGGGAAGATATGGAGAAATCGTGACACGGATGCTGTTGTTTTGCGGGTTGCAGGCGCAGACTTTACGCTACGGTTCAAGTGGTTTTGATGAGGAGCAACGAGGTAATTACGTTGTATCATTCAACACAACTAACAATGCGCTGTCCTAAAATTGCTCACCGCTAGGGCATAAATGCAGGACAAACTCACATCGAACGGTATTCTACATCAACCGAGTGATGAGCTCCGTCAGCCAACCACGAGAACAATTTCACTGCATCCATGAAGATGAACATTAGCGCAACCTACGCACTGCTGTGTCTCGTCGTCTAGACGTCGACATTTTTCAGAGTCATCTTCTTCAAGTTGTCACCAGGTCCATTAGTGCAGTAGAGTACTACATCTGCAACAAATACACCAAAAACACACCAACTCGAAAAAAACCTCATTATTTAGGACATCCTTTACTTTGTCCTACAATTAATTGTCTTCTTTGCTGTTCGTAGTGTGTTTCTTGCCAAAAATGGCGGTGGCGTTACCGCTGGGCAAAGCGGCGCGCCCCGCCGCGTCCAAGTGCCTCTCCTGCCGCACGCACGTCTGCATCTCGTTATCCGAGCCATCATGGCAACGCGCCCCGTGACGCCGCTACGTGTGAGCGCGGCGCTGCAGGTGGCGCCGAGCGCCATCGAGTTCGACGCGTTCGAGCGCGACACATGCTACGTGGCGGTGCTCGCGGTCAAGAACACGAGCGACCGCATCCTACGCTACCGCCTCGTGCCGCCGCCACCGGCGTCGCCCTTCCGCGTACTGTTCTACGCGCAGGACCTCGCGCGCACGGCCAATCCGACCGTCAAGGTGCCGCCGGGGCTCAGCGTGAAGTACGAGGTCACGTTCCAGGTCCAGGCGACGGCCGCGGACGCGATCTTCCACGATGCGCTGCAGATCAAGGGCGACGATCACTCGTGCGTCGAGGTGCCGCTGCTGGCGCGCAAGGCGTGTCCGATCCTCGACGTCGAACCGAGTCTCTGCGACCTCGGACTCGTCGTGCTCACGCAGCGCGCGGCACAGTACGTGCGGCTGCGGAACACGGGTGCGCGGCCCGGGAGGTTTCACATGGAAGTCCTTGATGCGAACGGCGGCTCACATGGTGGCGGTAGTGACGGAAATGGCAACGCGATCGTTGTGACGCCAATGTGCGGCTGTCTGGCGCCGAAAGAGGCGCGCAACCTCAAGATCGAAGTCGTCGGGAAGGACGTTGGCGTGTTTCGAGGCATTGTACGCATCCGAATGCGAGAGCAACCGCCTGGTGCTGTCGCCATTGAAGACGAAGACGAGGACGACGCACTGACGTTCTCTCCGAGAGACGACGGAGGAGGGCTCGCGACCGAGAAGATCATCGACGTGTGCGGCAAAGTCGTGGCGCATAATGTCGAGCTGGTGCTTAAGAAGAACGGCTTTGCGCCCGTGAACAATCTGTACTTTGGCTCGTTGTTTGCAGGCGAGTGCAAGGTCATCGAGACTGTGCTACGGAACAATGGTCCTCAGCCGCTTTTCTTCAAGACCACGCTGACATTTGGCGGCAGCGGAGGCAATGGAGGAGGCAACAGCAACGCTGGATCGAGCTTGGCAAGTTTGAGCGCAGAGGACGAGCGCGAGGTGTACGAACGCCGCAAAGAACTCCAGGTGTACCCTGCCGAGGGCCGCGTCGAGCCATTCGCCGATCTCGTCGTCACATTCACGTACCATCCGCGGGGAGTCGACTTGCTCAAGCTCAAGCAACTCGAAGCCAAGCATCGACAGACTGAACTCGTCCAGGACGATAGCAGCAACCAGAACTTTATGATGGATGGCAGTCCTGCGTCTCTGCCTCCCATGGTTCTCAATGCATTTGCGTCCATCCAGTGTGTCGATCTCCAGAATCAGAACCTCACGTTTGAGGTTGCAGGCAAGGCATTTTTCCCGAAAGTCGACATCTCGCCGTCATCAAGTATGCACTTTGGCGACGTGAAGAGCCACGACCGCGTCGATATCCTGCTCTCGCTCAAGAACGTGTCGGGGCTTCCGATCCACTACTCTATCCCGAAGATCGCCCACTTTTCCGTCAAACCGAACGCTGGACGTCTCGACGTCTTGCAATCGCAGAACATCATCGCAAGCTTCACGCCGACGCAACTCGGTACATTCCAGAGCGTCTTGGAGCTGACGATCAACAAAGACGTGCTGGTGGTACCGATTCACGTCAAAGGACGAGCTGCTGCTGTCGGTGACGTGAGCAGCAAGCCGATCATCGGTGGCGTCCACGCTCTCCCATCCGACTTTGTGCCCCAGTACAAGTTTTTTCTCCCAGAGCAAGCAAAGCAGACCAAAGGCAAGCTCACACGTACGTTCCATCGAATGGCGCCGTACGAGTTGGCAGCGTTGAATGGCACAGCGGCCATCGATGAGTACGAGTTTGAAGGAACGAACAACACGCATCTGACGTACTGCGTAAAGGAGCTCGCGAAGCGCGCCGATCACAAAGTCGGGTACCACGAGTACCTCACAGCGTGTCGATTGCAGCGCGAAGAGAAAACGCGGCGGAAATCGGCAACAGGGATAAAGAACGATATATCGAACGCTAGAAGCACCAGCAACAATAATGAAGGTGACGAAGACAACAGCGGTGTGCCTACCATGCACGATGTCAATCTAGGTATGGACCGTCAAGGCGGCATGGAGCCGTGTATGGTTCGGCTTCCGAAAGAACTAAAGCAGCAATCAGATCCGCTCTGGTTGAGCCAATCGGGTACGAATGGCGGAGGCAGCAAGTCCAAGTCATTCTTTGACGAGAACAAGTTTGTCAAGAAGAAGTTCAAGCCGCAACCAGCGACCCAGGCTGAAATAGCAGAGTGTGCGCTCAATCTCGACTTCGATCAACTGGAACAGGTCTTGTCCGGCCCGAAAACGATGCACTTGGGGAAACTGAGCGTCAATGGGGTGGTCAAGAAGAGTCTAACTATCCAGAACAACCTCGCGCAAAATATTGTCGTGGCGCTGCATTTGCGCGAGGAAGATCATCTGGAGGAGCTTACGCTGCATACTTTGCTCAAGTCCCAGGTTGTGCCACCACGCACCCTCGCTGGTTTCGATCTCGTGTTTAGTTCCAGTAAAGAGCAATTTTTCCAAAGGCAGCTCTGGTTTTCTATCAATGGCGTGCACAAGCGAGAGGTCACAGTCGTTGCAGAGGTCGCCCCGATCGTCGTCGAGCTATCGACAAACGAACTGCAGTTTGAGTTTAGCTATATGGACACGAGTCCATCGATGATGCTTGAGGTCGCGCTGACCAACACAAGCGATTCCATTGCACCATACCAATGGACGTTGGTAAAAGCGAATGAACTTGCATCTCGTCCGGATTCATCTAAGAGCAGTGCGACTGTAGCAACGACAACACTGGAGAAGAGCGCGTCGCTAGGCTCAGCCGCAGCTGCAGGCACAATGTCTGCCGCCAAGTGCGTTTTCGAAGTGCTTCCGCCGAATGGATCGTTAAAACCCGCTTCCACGCATACCTGCCAGGTAGTATACACGCCACCATCTGCAGGCACTGCGCTGTACCAGCAATACTCGATGACGCTCGATAAACTTGGCCGCGGGACCTGGATTGGGAGCTCCTTCCAGCTAGAGATCACTGGCGGCAAGAGGGTCACGTTGGCGTGCAAGGCGTTGGTGCAAGAGCTGAAAATGACGGCGAAGGAGAAGAAAGTGGACTTTGGCATCATCTCGGTCGGGATGGAAAAGGAGAAAAAGATCACGCTGCTGAATGCCACTATGACGGACTCGACGGCGTTTAGCAGCAGTGGCTCCTGGGCTACCTTTTATGCGAGTATTGAGCCAGCTTCGACAGCGAGTTCATTGGGGATCACCGTCTCGCCGAGTGTAGGCACTATCTTGGCGCAAGAATCCAGCGATCTTGTCGTCAAGATCGTCCCTCACAAGCCCGTGGTTTTGGACAGCAGTGTCATGCTGCATGTACAAATTCGAGGAGGACGCAGCGTGCGGATCCCAATCCTTGCGAGCGTGCTCGTCCCGGAAGTGTACATCAGTCCCCAAAACGTAATCGGATTTGGCGAAGTCGTGCTAGGTGTCTCAGTACCGCGGGTAGTGTCATTGGAGAACCGGAGTACGATCCCTGCGTGCCTTTTGCTGGACCTTGGGGCGTCTCTGACCGACGAATTCGCGGTTGTGATTCCGCCAAAGCTACTCGCTCGATTAGAAGACGTCAGCAGCGTGTTTATTCCGATCATGGACAGAGAGTCTTCACGCAACGTCGAGAGACCGGCCGGAGCTACCAGTTCAACGGCGTTGACGGATCCGTCGGGAGGCGATGCAGACACGATGTGCTCGAAATGGCAGATCTGCATTCCTGCGAACACAACCGTGTCGTTCCATTTGACTTTCACACCGAGTAAACCTGGCTCGCATGATCAAATTTTGCCCATTCAGATCGCAGGCATGAGCACCTCCAGTGCGATTGCACGACCAGATTCCATCACTCGAAAAGTCACAGCGACAGCCATTGCCCCGCGTTTACTGTTCTCCAGCGCTGTGCTCGACTTTCACCGCTGCGTCATCACCAGAGAAGGCATTCGAAAGGTGCCGTACACGAAGTTCCTCGTGCTCACAAACAATGATTCCAAGTCGATCAAGTGGCAGATTGATACATCCCAGTTGAAACACAACCAGATAGCAAACCCTGCGGCCGCCAAGCGCGCTGGCCATACTGTGTGCACGTCCGCTTCCTCGGTTATTTTCCACCTCGCACCAGAGAAAGGGGAGCTTGCGCCAACGGAAGAAGTCAAGATTCGGGTCAGCTTTTTGCCTCTTGACGCCGTGGAATACGTTGAAGAAGAGATCCCGTTGCTGCTCGACGACCAGTTTTACATTCATGTGAGCGTCAAGGGCGAGGGCATTCATCCGCACCTTTCATTCAGTGAAAACAAGCTGATTTTGCCCACCGTGCCTTTGGGGATCGTATCGAGAGCCAAACTGTTTATCCAGAGCACGGGCTACGATCATCTCGATCTGACGTATCGTGTACCACTCGACCTCACGAAAGCACCCGTGACGCTGCTGTTCCCAAAGGGGAAGATCCTGAGCATGGCATGCCCCAAGATCCCGGTCGAGGTTCGCTTCTGCAGCAAGAAAAGCGTCGCGTTCAACGCGCGCATCGAGTTTTTCGATGCCGACGGCAATGCATTTTACCTGCCAATCGCTGGCTGTACTGAGAATTGCCTGCTGACCAATTTCCACTTTCTTCATTCACATGGCATAGACCAAGACGAGGAAGGGCATCGTGAACGTAATCAGAAGTCAGGTCCTGAAGAAGCGGATGTTGCTGAGCGCAAGCTCTCTATTTCGAAGAAGCAGTCGAATGCCGAACATTCCTCACAGCAACCGACTTCGTTTGTGTTTCACTCGCATGGCTCCATGCAATTTCCGATTTACTTGCTTTCGAATAAGCAAAGTGAGGCGGAATTGAACAAAGAGAAACAACAGCAAGCTGACAGTGGGAGCAGCCAGCAGCAACCGGATGGATTTATTGATGTCGACTCGGCTGCCAGCGTTGAAGACGATACTACATCGCAAACGTGCTCGCTGCCGAGCGTAGTAGCGCATGGTGCCGCGAGTGAATCATTTTCCTCGATTGCGCAATTTCGCGATTCGGAGATCGGGTTCCTGCTTCAATACCTAAATGCAAACTTTCTTCGCAGCCCGGTGACGAGGTTTCCGCATGATTTTGCCAACACGTGGGGGAAACCTCTGTATGAGTTGCTCGAGATGGTGTGCACGAAGAAGCCGAGCGGTGGCGGCGTGATGCCGGCCATCAAGAGCGGAAAAGGCAGCGTCGTGGGAAGCTCACCATCGAAAAAGGATTTGCTCGTCCACTTTACGCAGCAATATACAGAACTTCTCAAGTTTTTAAAGTCGTACGGCGCGATGCTGCACGATGTTCTTCCCGAGCACTTGCTAAGTCAGGAGTATTACGTTCGAGCGTGTGAGGATCCGCGCGCAGATCCAGCCATCTTGTCGTCACTGGGGCTGGTCAACATGCGCTTCCTGCAGCGACGACACGTTCTGGAGAGTGAGTGGCAGGCAGTGAGTGTGAACGCGTGGATGAAAGTGCTGTATCAAGTGATCAAGTGCTTTCTGCTGTATCGGATTACAGCGAAGGCGTACAATCAGCAGCAACAGGAGCTGCGGCAGCAACTGCAGCAAAGCAAAGTAGAGCTTCTTTCGCGGGCTTGCGTGGGCAGCAACGTGTACAGCGAGTCGGAAATGGTGTTGATTCAGTGGATCTGCGACCACGTGAAGGCTCGTGTGCTCAGTGGTGAAGCTCGTCACCTGCCACAAGCGACTCTTGTGGAAACGCATTTGCTGGATATTCGCAAAGATTTGCTCGATGGCAGGTATTTATTTCATCTCGTAGCGTCCCATATCCCAACGCTAACGACCGAGCACAGCGAGTACGAATGCTTTCGTTTGGAGCTCTCGGCACCTGAGCGAAAGCGCGTGCTGTCCGACGCCCAAATGCACAGCAATGCTCAGCTCTTGTTGCAGACGCTGTCGTCCTTTGGCGTCGACTTTGGCATTGATCCTGCTGTCTTTTTATCACATCTGAACGCGCGCGAGATGGTGGTGCTCTTGCTGCATCTGAATCAGACACTACCGCAATTTATCCCGAAGGCAACAATTGAATTCAAAGGTGTGCTTGGTCAAGTGATGGAGAAAAGCATAGAGTTGAAGAACCCGAGTTCACGGGCGCTTCGGTACCAAGTCTTCTTGGACGGCACAGGCTCGAGTGGTCACGCCAGTGGCGCCAGCACGTTCAGCATCGACTCGAATAGCGTGGTCCTCGAGCCTGGGAAAACAGTCGCGTTCGTTGTGACGTTTCGGCCACGGTTTTCGCGAAAAGTGACGGCGAGGCTCGTGTTCCAGTCGATCCGAGAGTCTTCAGCATTCACATCTTCGTCGGGCGCAACGATGGTGTTTCTGCTCGAGTCCAACATTATCTCCCGCAAACCGGTTCGAGTGATCCAGATTGAGACTAACACGTACGAAAAAAAGGTCGAGGAGATTGTGATCGAGAACCAGTTTCCTGCGGCCGCGGCCTACAAACTGTTCATGACGCAGCAGCAGCAGCAACAACAACAAGGTTCTTCATCGTCGTTTAATACCTCACCTGGAGCATCCACAGGACCAGGGTCCGTTTCGCAAACGGCAGCTACTGGTTACACTCGAAAGAGATCCATGCAAGTAAAAGACAGAGAACGACCGAACGCAGGTATCAATGCTCTAAATCCAGCCTCGAGCACGACGGTGATTGTAGCTGCGCCTGGTTCGTCCTCTTCGACAGGCTCTGGCGCCAAGAGAAACGCCGCGCAGACGATAGGCAAGGGACGAGAAGACTCAGATTTCACCTGGTGTATGTGCGTGCAGCAGCCATTTTTTCTGCCTGAGTTTGGCAGCAGCGGGTCCAGTGTTGCTACTGGTGGTGATCTTGGGACGCACACTCAGTCCGTGGCGGGCCTCGGAGTTCTCAACATTCGAAATCAAGGCTCCACGATCGTGAAACTCGAGTTCTTACCGCTCCTACCAGGATCCTACAAGTGCCAACTACTTTTTCTAGACGAGAAAATCGGCGAGTTCATGTATGAAATCCACGGCGTCGCGCATTTACCTGCCAGTCTCGACACTTTGAGGTTTCAATGCGAGAGTGGCGCAGGTGCTACCAGCTCTTCCTCCTCCGGTGTGGCAGCGAGTCGATTTCATTTCTTCCGAGAGCTTGTCGTTCCTGTGAAGAATCCGTTGCTCACACGAGCGCTTGTGAGTTTCGTCGAGCGATCCAGTGGCCACATGAAAACGAAGCTCAAAGAGGGACTAAAGAAATGCGAAGAAACGCATCATACGTCGTTCCAAGTTGAGTTCAATTCTCCGTTTTTCAACTCGATGCATCCGGACATGACCTTGAACAGCAGCACTGCCATTGGACCGAAGCTTACAAAAGGCAGCTCGTCGTTGCTCATGGGAGGTAGCGACCTGAATCCGCCTACCGCTCGCGCAGACACGTCGGCCTCGGATGGAATTTCGTCAGCGCTAACAGCAAAGGGCTCAATAAAGGCGAATCAGGCGCGCTTGCTGACGCCTCGGTCCACCAACGCCTCGGTCGCTTCGCCAAACAGCGTCCTCATCGATTTCCAACCAAAGGGGGCAGGTGTGTACACGTGCAAGCTCCTGCTGCGATCGCATCATACGATCTGCGGAAGCAATGATCTGAGGGTGTATGACCTCGAGGCAAAAGTGAAAGAGCCAAACGTGAAGACCCTGCTCGATTTTGCGGCACCGGCGCGGCACAACATTGTGCAAGAGATCCCACTCTCGAACCCCTCGGATGCGCCGTGGTCGCTCAAAGCTCTGTTCAGCAACAGCACGAATACCAGTGGCAGCAGCATGTTCTCTGGACCGTCCATGTTGAACGTTCCAGCGAAGAAATCGGTCAGTTACCCGCTGACATTTTCTCCGAAGTGGATCTCGAGCGAGAAAAGCAACTTTACGCTCGTGAATCCGACCACGCAGCAACTGTTTGAGTTCGAATTGAGTGGATACGGCGAAGAACCGCTCGCGCAAGATCACGTCGTGCTCTCATGCCAGGCGCGAACAAGCATTGTGTACGAGTTTGAGGTCGTGAGCTTTAAGTCTGACCCAGCGGGGGCTCAGCATTACAAAGTCGAATCGGATCTACGTGATGTCAAGGGCGCGTCGTCCATCACCGTGCCAAGTCCTACCGGCAGTAGTGTCAAGTATCCGTTGACGTTCAGCCCAATCGTGAGCGGGACCTACTTTGGCTCGATCACGTTTACCAATGAAGCCACGAAAGAATACATTTGGTACACGATCGAAGCGAATGTGAGTCCGCCGGAACCAGAGACAACGCTGGACATGCGGGCTGTTGTGCGTGGTGCCATTGGCGTGGAGATCCGTCTGGGCAACCCACTTGACCATGCCGTGACTTTCGCCATCGACCTTCAAGGACAAGGTTTGCTTGGACCCGCGACGTTTTCGCTTGAAGCGCAGGAATCCGGAGTATATGAGCTCGTGTATTCGCCACTTATGGTAACAACTGGTGTCGACGCAAACGCTACTGAAAACAACGGTGAGGAATTACAGGGAGTCGAAGAAGGCGCGATCCTATTTGCGAACGATGAGATCGGTCAGTTCTGGTACCGTCTGCATCTGTCTGCGATCGCAGCGCCGGCACAGGAAATGAATAATATGTTGTGCGTTGTGGGAGATGTGTGCTCGCAGCCGATTCTTCTTCAAAACCCGAGCGAAAAAGAGCTGTTGTTGCAGTACAGAGTCACCAACACGCGCAACTTCTCGATTAAAGGCAGCAGCTCCCCACAAGCGAAAAGTTCGTCAATGAAAGTCCACCACCGAAATGATGGCAGTTCGGCTGCACTGTCTTCCCCGCGTGTGATCTTGCCACCGTTTGGACAAGCCACGGTGATCGTGGAGTACACGCCCTCGTCGTTGTCGGAGTACGAGTCTACGAGCGTGATCTTCTTTGAGCCGGGCGTCGTGAGCGACTGGAAATTTACCGTAAAAGGCATTGGGAAGGCGCCGAGTGTCATGAAACCCATTGTGGTTACTGCGAAGGTCCACGAGGCAGCGTCGACGCTATTCACGTTTAAGAACCCGTTTGCCGAGCCTTTGCGCGTTGACGTCAAACTTGTCGTGGGCGAAAGCGAGAGTAAATCTTCAAGCAGCAAACAGTATGGGGGCAGCAATGCGGACAAAAAGAGCTCCAGCGTGTTCGACATTTTGCTCAAAAAGAGCCGTGTGCAAATGGAGAGTTTCGGGCATTTGCAAGTGCCAATCTCGTTTATCCCGCAATTCGTGTGCGAGGCCCGTGCCGAGATCGTGATCCATGGCAGCGAGGAATACGACGAGCTGGAGTGGCGGTACCCGATTCACGGCATCGCGGAGGCGCCGCTGCATCCACGTCCGTTCACGTTTGCATGCCAGGCAAGAGATTCGTTGGAGAAAAAGCTCGCGTGTGAACTGCTTGGAGCACCACCAGATATGGTGTTATCCGACGAAACGTTCAGCATGGAGTGGGATATCCCCACCGAGCGGTTTGGTTCGCTGGCATCCGCTGCTGCTGTCGAGCGCTCCCTGAGTATCACTGCTCTGCCCAGAGAGGAGGGCGGCGACGCCAGCATTTCTTTGCCGTATCACGTTCGATTCGATCCGCTGCGTCCGTATCGGGGCTCCATTTACTTGCTCATCCAGAAGCAAAGCGGTGGGCTGTGGCGCTTCGAGGTCGTTTTGGACGTGAGTGACCCGCCGATCGACGACCTGATCACGATCGAATCCACGTTGAACCAAACGTCGTCAATCACGTTCCAGTTGCGCAACCAGTTTCGGCAGTCGGCGCACTTTGTTGCCGAATTTTCGGTCGGTTCGTCCAGCGCATTCATTGTTTACCCGACAGAAGGCGCGCTGCCTCCCTACGGGAGCAGTGATGGCGCGCCGTTTGTGGTCTCGTTCACACCCATGGGGTACGGGAAAATGCAGTCAGGCCAACTGGTGATCTTGACGGAAGAAATGCAGTGGACATTCAACGTGAAAGGCAGCTACCCGGATGCAACACGTGGTGGCGCAGGCAGCGGTCCAAGTAGCACCTTAAGCTCAAGTGCGTCTCGACAACGTCTCGGTATCATTAGCGGCAGCAATGGCAGCCCAAGCAACAGTTTCAGCAGCAAAAGTCCGTCAAGCAGCTCACCTCGAACAAACCAGAAAGGCAAACCATGGCCCAAAAGATGAACCATGACCTAAACAGCTCGGGTGAGTTGGTAGCGTAGTGCTATGGAGTTTTTGTGGTAACACGAGTCGACACGCTTGAGACTTCCCGTGAGTCAGACGTTCATATGATTCACGACAAAATTCCTCCAAATTTGCACTTTGACTCAAGACGAACAACCTAATAATACGGTCTAAAGCGTAAAGTTTCGTCTGTTTCGTGAACTTGAAACGGAGAAGACGAGAAAATAACCAAACGGCCCCACTCGCTTACTAACTCAACACAAGCGACTGTGCACACAACCGCAGTTTTGCGAGAAGTCATGAGCGAGACCGGGATCTGGGTGTACTTGAGATGGCGCCTCCAAGTCTTGAAGGCTTGTGCGTTTTTGATGGCGATATCGTTTCTGGATTTGCGGGATCTGTGGTACAAGATCACGTGGGTCGGTCCATACGATTCGTTTGCGTTCGAAGCAGGAAGCCGAGGCACGCTGCTTCCAACTGCGCTGCCTGTGAGTATCACGTTGCCACCGTCGCTTGATTGGCCGGAGCTCACGTCTGGCTGGCCGTCGTACCTCTCGCGTTGCGACAACCTCACAGCATTTTGCTCCTCCGGCAGCACCTTCTTTTTGAATGCCATGGGAGCCAATTGCGCCGTCGGGGTGGGCAACGAGACCAAAGTGATCCCGCAGCTCGTAATGACTAGCAACGTGCGGTCGGATTCGATGGCGTGGGGGTCTTGTCAACTTCTATACGACCACCGCAAACCTGGGATTTGCCAACAGCACATAGTTAGCAACTTTCTGGAAAGGTACTACATGCAACCGGTCTCAGTGCCTCGAGAGTGGAAGGCACAAGAGGGCAGTCTCGCGGAAGCCGAACTGCTGCGCTTCCTCGATCTCATCGCCAGAAGCCACCCAAGGTATAAAATAATCTGCACTGGAGGCTTTGCGTACGACAAACCCGGGCTTTATTATCCACGTATCTTTGGCTGCGCGAGTCCGAATCTGTTTCGCGCTGAGTACGTGGGCGTGTATGCAACCGAGAGCTACCGCCTGCAGTATGACAAAGCGTGGCTAACAGCGATCGACGTTGTGTCGTTTGTCGGCTTGCAATACAAGATTCGCCAAAACACGATCAATTACTTCGAGATGAGTGAGCAAAGTACGACGATCTCGACTCATGACGACACGACCCACGCAATCGAGCTCTCCGTGACCGAAATCACATCAAACAACTTTGTATCGAGTGGACTGCTCTACGTCTTGATGGTCATCGTCGATTTCCTCTTGCTCGTCTCTCAGATGTACACCGGTCTTGAACTCGTGACCGAATGGATTATCCCCGTGCTGCGCAAAAAAGATGATAAAAAACCCGAAGAAGAGCACAAGGAACGATTACGCGATACCACTGGTACTGTATCTGTGCAGCAGAATGGCTCCGAAGACGTTTTGTTTTCAAAAGAAGAGTACACGTCCTTCCTATCAACATCGCTGTATCGAAACAATATTATCGTGGTATTCACGGTGATCACGCAAGCGATCTCCTGGGGCATCATTATACCAAACTCGGTCATTTGGACGTGGAGTCTGTCCAGCAGCGCCAAGCTGCAAGCATACCTCGGCAGTCTTCGACTCTGGACACTGATTTTAATCGGTGTGAACGCAATTTGGGATTTTGTCGTGTTCTTCTTTGAAAAGCAAGCATATCTCTTCACGCGCGCAACGTATGTGACGTCATTCGAAGTGATGGCGATCGGCGCGATCTGCGCGTATAGTTTGCGCGCCGATGTCATGGCAATATCGGAGACAAAGTTTGGCGTTGAGCATCAGCGTATAAACGACGTGTTCTCGTTTGCAGGGTTCATTGCGCATGGGAACACGTTTAACGAAGATCTCGAACACTTGCCAAACTCGAGAGCCGAGCTGCTGAAGATAATGTACCTGCCGCTGGTCAATATCGTGCTATACAGCATCCTCGGGGTGTTTGTATGGCTTATTGTGAAATTGGCGATCTACGCTGCCTTCGACATCTCTATCATCTCCAGATGTCTGCTTTTGCTGAAAAAGAGAATGAGGCATCTTGGGCTGGTGGCTTCGCAGACTTCACAACAGCAGCATCGCACGGTTCGTAAGGAGCTCATGAATTCCGCATACATTCACGATCCGCTGGATAATGTCTACCGCCGCGTGACGCTCGAAAAGATGCTCAATATCCCAATGCGCGCACGCAGTCTTGTTCGCGCAACGTTGAGCATGCAGAAAACGGTAAATGGCGAAGTCGTGCTTCGCCCGCCGGTACATCTGGACTTTGGAGTGCTCATTCGAGATCGAGTTGCGACGGTACGGACGGGATTCGGGTCGACGATTCGAGCAGCAACGCATTTACCGCCGCCTCCAGCCTCGAGAAGCACACGCATCCTTACGATGGCAACGATCAATGCGGTAGAGTTCACGGGTACGAGAGAGCTACCACCAAATCAAACAATAGTCACACCAGAGAATCAACCGCATCAACTCACCAAAAAGGTTCATGGGAAACCATTTGCAGCTGTTTGCGCTGCAGAAGAATGATTGCTTGCAGAGGCGACAGCTTCCTAAAATTCGTCTCTTGTTATAGTTCCTCAGAAGTTTCCTATGCAAAATACGATGCGTTATTTTTTTCAATAGACCATCGCATGCTTCAATGAAACAAAATTTACACGTGAACTATCGTTGCATCGAAAGACACTGCAAACTTCTCTAAATTCGGCGAATCAGGATCAGCTACGTGGGCGAGTGAAGGCAATGCTGTAATGCGGACAGCCGACGCAGCACCTAAATACCGGTGATGTGAGAGTTGCAATCAACCATTCGCCTGTGCAGCAGCTATTCATGTAGGTGCTCTTGAATCGCCCGAATCTACATAGTCACCAAACCGCAACATACACGTCAGACCCTTCCAGTCCCACAAGGTGTACCTACTCACAGTCAATCATCATGAGCCACGAGAATCATATTCGCAAACAAACCAACGCCAACTCTTCTTCCGCGGCTGCCCGCGTTTCCGCTATTTGCTCATTGAGCTCATGAGCGTAGGCATCGAACTCCATGTGCAAAGTGGAGGGGGATTGTCGGTCCATGGCAGCAATGTCCGCGTCGATGGCTTGCAACCGCGTCAGCTCTTCTTGCAGTTCCTGGATTTCATGTTTTTGCTGTCGGAGAGTTTCCTGACACAAACGACAAGATAGGATCCAATTGCTTGGACGTTAAAAAAGCATCGCCGTCGTCTGCCATCCATATCTAACTTCACACCTTTTTTCGCTTTCGGTACCGTCTTGAGGTTTCCTGCATCCGCACTCTCTTTTTCAAATCTTCAAACTCACTGTCGCTCATAACAGGTATGCTGGGGTCACTTGAAGTTGTCGACTGCGCACTCGACGGTGTTGAGGCCACAAAAGTACTTGATGAGCTTAATGCAAAAAGCCACATAAGGTTACGTAAAAGCATCAGAGCCAAGTGCAGTTCACTTCACGATCACATAGTAGTACACATTTGCAAGAGCGAATACGAGAGAGTACGCAGGTGGACACGAGGTGAGTGCGCTGATGCATCCTCTTCGCTATCTCGAAACACTGCCGAAAAGTCCAGCTGCATGGATACATCGAGCCTTGAGTCAGCTTCAGGTCTGGAAGAATCTTGTAACCTTGCTGATACAGGATACTGGAATCCTCGTACCTGTGGTACCTGGCCTGACGTGTTGGTTTCTGCCTCTGGGCTCTTCTCTTCGTCTTCTTCTCTACTGCATTGCTGCTCCACGATGCTACATTCTTCCTCTGCGTCCTTCTTTTCCTCGTCGCTATTATGGTCCTGAAGCAAGAGCGCGAGAATCTCGTCCATCATAAGAGAATCACTGCAGTTGGAGCTAGAGAGTTGTTCATTTGTTGGATCTGTACGCTGAAATGCCATCGCTTGATAGAAAGCCTCGGCACTTGTGAGTGCTCTGCTTGGTGGAAGTTTGGAAAAATGACAGCGCCGTGAGCCATCAGAATCAAGGCACATGATGGTACAGTCTCACGTGTGATGCAAATGCCTTGTCTCACATCAAGCGAAAGTAAAACAGGGCAACGGTGCCTCTTACCACATGTCACCATTGCAAATTCAACGATGCATTTCATTCTCAGATAAGTCATTAATATCCTACAGGAGTGTTGGTGAATTGCAAGCGAGTCTACACTTGGGACCGGGGTCGGATTTTTCTTTGTGCTATGCAACTGTGCTAACTCGCGTTATCATGGAAGTTGCCGAATCGCTACGGCGGAAAATGAGAAAAGAGCTACCGCGCAGGAGACAATGAGAACATAAATAAGCCTTACGTTTAATGTGCGCGAACTGTTGCAGCAAGTATCAGTTGGATCCCAACTGGCCAGAAAAGCTTTGAATCTAAATGGCAAACATGACTAGCACGGCCGCGACAATAGTCACGACCGCGATACTGTTTGGCTTCAACGTTGTTGCGGCACTGGCACCTGGAGCTTTCTTTGCGACGCCACCGTAGCAAGGAATATCCGATGACGGCATTTTCGCCAGCGCTTGCAGCAAATCTTCATGGGCTTGTTGCCACGACGTCGTTTTCATGACACCATAATGCGTGCGACCAAAGATTCCTTTCTTCTTGTCAATCGAATCTTCCAAATAGTACTCGCTATCTGGATTTAGTGCCCAGAAGTACCCACCTTGGATGTTGGCAGCATACTCAATCAAATAGTCCAGGATTGCAGTCTGTTGAGGTTGACCTGAACCGTAGACACCACTGAACGAACCAAGAACCATGGTTTTGCCTTCAGCTTGAAGCGATCCAACGGCTTCATTCATCACTTTCTTGTACTGAGTAACCAACTCGGTTACCGGAAGATGGGCGTACGACTTACATGAGAACTGAGACTTGCTGCACTTCAACAGCGTGGTCGTTTTCTGACCGTCCACAAACTCCACGCACTCCGACTTGGCCGCGTCACCTTTAAACGCGTCAGCTTTAGTGGTCTCGGAACAATTGCTTGTCGCCGTATAGAAGTAATTTTGTGGGAGGACGCCATGAGAGTGGGCGTGCGGCGCGTACACCAGTTTGTTGTCGACCGCCATCTTGATCGAATTTTTCGTGGCATTTTTGAAATTGCCTCCGTTCCAGTGATTGCTCAATTCGGTGTAGTCTTCAGAAACACGGAACCTCTGGAATTCTGTCGGTGAACTGGCACCACCAATGAAAACAAGCCACTGAGGGCAGAGCTCAACAATCCGGTTCGCCAGCACTTCAGCAGCTTGTTTCCAGTCGTTTTTGATGTTCGAGTCACCGGCTTCGTTCCATTGCACTTCCAACATTTCGTTTTTGATGTCGACTCCGATCACGTTCCAATGTCCAGCATTGCACAAACTGCTTGCCAAATATGACACAGCCTTGTACGTCCCAGACTCAGTGATGTTCACGTACGGAGCAGTGTACCAGTACGCATCTTCTTCATACTTGTCCAAGATATGAATATCCAACAAAACCGTAGCGTACACGTTCTGGAAAGTCTGGATCATACGCCCGATCAAATCCAGGTAGCGCACTTTGTTCGGGTCATCCCACGTCGTGATTTCACGGTTCTCGTACGCGTGAATGTACGCGATTTGGGGCAGTGGATCGTTCGTCACAAATTCTGCGTTCAGCGGCAGTCGTACAGAATTGAAGCTGTTGTTGGTCATGAATTGAAGCACTTTCGACTGCAATGGGAAAGAGACAACCCTGTTGATTAGAATCGCTCACGATTAGAACGCACATTCAAGATGGGTACTTACCACTGTCGTTGCTTGCACTCCCTCCTTATTGTTCGAAGTTGTGCCCCACAATCCGTCCGGGATCATGTTGTCTTTCTCCATGCCACTCCACGCGACGCCCTTGATCTTAATCTCGGTCTCCACAGTCGTGTCGGCCGGGTCCACGGCATAGATCTTGCCATTCTTGGCGACATAATTCGGTTGACGGCATTCTGTTTCGTACCGCATTCAGACCAAATGTCAGTTATGTTTTTTCGATTCTACCGCACGACCATCAGCACAACATCGAAAGACGCATGCACCATGTAAACAACCGTACCGAGAAACGCGTCGCTCGTGCTCATTCCCAGCGCAGCGATTGTCGCGACCGCCACTGCGCGTCGCCACCCTTTTGACACCATTTTCTCGTTTCCTTTTCTCTTGGACGGCGACTTGTGCTCGGCGCGGCGAATTCGAGACTGAGGCATCCGTTGCGCACCTCCGCATTCTTTTCGCCCGCTTTTCCTTTTCCACAATGTACCTACCTACTGCACCCAGTATAGAAACCACGGCTGCTGCCACCGACTCCAAACGTGACCTCTACCCACCCATTGAGTCCCATCCCCCTTGTAAAATACTATTTCAGTACTTCGAGCTCAACTTCCTCAATGATTGGAAAATACAGACTAATTAAAACTGATTTAGGTGTATGCTCAAAATTATTAATCCCACCCAAAAGAGTCCACACGTTGTGAAGCTTTTTCGAGGTGGAAGTGCGTGTGTCGCATTCACTTTTTTGCTTGTCTTTGGTCGAGTGTACCCGAAAAACTACACAATTGCGAGCGAGACGATATGCACGACAGCGCAACCGTTTTGCAAATTATTCAGCATTTCCGAGGTGAACAGATACGAGTTTTTCTTGTTTTCAAGTTTTTCGCCTGTCAATTTGAAAAAACAACCATTTCACAAAATCAGGTTATCAACACTCGTTCCCCACTTTCCTTCTACTATAAACCCTAGCATTTGTCAGCCTGCAAACTTGTCGGGAGAGCAGGTACAAGTTTTGGATCCTTTTGCATGGTCCTCGTCCATACAAACTGCACGAAAGTGTCGATATGAATCTACGTAGCTCAGGCGCAAAGTTTCAATTCCTCGGACACTAAGTCAATACTCGATACGCCCTAAATCATGGAGCTGTTAAAACCTCGTGTAAAAAAGTCCACGCACTCACTATCACGTAGACGCGAAAACCGAGAGCATAGGCGCCACATGGCATTTGCCTCTCGAAAAGCAAATTGGAGTGATATATGAGAAAAAATGATGGCAACCAGTGGATAGGTGGGTTCACGAACTGAAAACATCGGTTGGTGCCATAAAGTGTACCCCTTCCTGCCAAGTTGAAGCCAGCACAGTGATTTAGCACATAAAAAGGAATCGAGTTGCTCCAAACCACATAAGCGGTATCCACCGGCAAATTTATTTGAAAAATGTGCAAACAACAGCATCAAGTGTACCCTGCAAATAGTATACATTTGATAATCGATATAATTATGGTATTTAGCGTTCTGAAAATCATGTTGACTAATACTTGACTAAAATGAAACACTGTGAAAATTAAATCAATGTGATCACGATGGAGTTCAGCGGCACACAGAATTCCGTGGAAAGAAAACCCCTCCACACGACCAGTCACCACCTTCCCTCGAAACGGCCATGGCGCGTGGGTCATCTTGCTTCAAGAAATGAGCTAATTGGGCACCCCAGCGAAGCGACGCGACTGTTTCCTGGGAGCCCCATAGTGAGCACTGGACCATAATTGCTCGCATGCTGGCGGCTTTCTCTCAGCATCTGGTGTGTGCTTGTCGCCCGCCATTAACCCACCAGCTCACTTCAGTTTTCTCGCATGCGCCATCTCTCTCTATACACATACGGATGAAACCCCAGCTCCACTTTCCAAACCGCCTGCGTGTCCCTATTGCAGCGACAGTCCTGCGTGGCGTGCTGTTCGACTGGACTACGATGGGCGGGGCGCTAGTACTATTCTACTACAGTACCGAAACAGCCTTGTCCTCCACTTGCATCTGCTTTTATATACCCACCCGTGGCGGACGCACCCTTCTGTTACGCAGTCAGCGCCTCTACTTGCATCGCATCGATGAGCTTCTTCTCCAGTACCGAAGTGTATCGCTGCATGTCCTTTAAACAGGCCTCGAGCCGCTTTTTCTCCTTATCGAGCTGCTGCAGGTGCGCAAAGTACTTTTTCAACTGCGTTTGCTGTATGGTGGTGATCTGCTGGTAACCCCTCGCCATTTCGCGTTTCTTGTCCACGAGGCGACTCAATTGCGTCTCCAGCTTGGTCGCCAATGTCTGCAGTTTCTGGATCTCAAAGTCCTTGCTTTTCAAGCGCGCGTGCAACGAAGTTAACGGAAGTGATCTCACGTGCGCTGCGTGACGATTTGCGCGACTCATTGCGGCTTGAGACACATCGGCATCGCTGTCTATCGCATCCAGATCAATTCGCTCTAGCATCAGTGCGTCTGCATCAGCATTCGGGAAAGTCAAGTTTGATGAGACAACTTGGCAGCCTGCAGGAACAGGAATGACGGACTCGAGGCGTTTCCGCATGCCTTCCAGTTCGTGCGCCTGCTGCACCACGAGCGTTTGTAAGTGGTTGCGAGTTTCGTCTTGGCTACCAGCGAGCCTTTGCTTCATTGGCGGTTTTTGCGGGTACTGCGTAGCTTTCGGCGGTTCAGCAGTATCTTCAACAAGTTCTCTTGCCTGCGTTCTCTGCTCCTCGCGCATTCTCGAGCCCTCATAGCGTTCAATCAACGACGCATTCAGTCGCGCCAGCTGCTGCAGTTGCTGGAACATCAGCATGCACTGCTGCTGGTCTTTTTTCGCCTGCTCGGTGCTTCCTCTCTTGAGCTTCGTGAGTTCAGCCTGGAGTACTGCGCATCCACGACAGCGCTGTATCACGCACAAAAAGACGGTGTTAGCGTCATACATACCATGCTGTAGGTCGTAATGTCTCGTGAGCAACGCGTACCTCGCTCCGTCCCCCCATCGCCTTCTCAGCGCAGGCGAAAAACGATCATTCCCTGCTGACGTCCTGCAAGAGACTCGCTCCAGTAATGCAAGTCCCAGTTGCAAACCAGCATGAAACAGCCGCGTCTCTAAATTAGGCCAACTGCGGAACTCACAGGCTCGCTTGGGTTTCCATCGCCGCTCTGGTTACGCACTCCTCCTTTAACTCACTCTTAGAGCAGTGCCTGTTGTTCTCACAATCGCGAGTGTTCCCACTTGGCTGCTTGTGTGTTTGGGAAATACAAATGTATTCAACAGGACCCGGCATTACTATTTCCACGCAAAGCAGTTTGTACTTCATCAGAGCGTAATCGTCATTGATGGAGATGCAGCCGTCGTTCAACACAGTGTTCCGCTCGCTGCAAATAGGAGCAGCAGCTACCCGTTTCTCGGTCTTGTCGTGATTGTGTGACTCGTGTTCGTCGTCGAGTTCTTCCACAATTCCCCCTTTTCCTTTGTCACACAAAGACAACCTTACCACAAAATGCCTCAATACACGTGGCGGCTCCAGCGCAAGTATGCGTTTGCGCTCGAATCGCAGGCGGCGATCGTGGAGATCAAGTTCGTCGCATGGCTTCTATTCGCACTCGAGTTCAACATCGTGCATTATGCCTTATGTCAGGCGAAATACCCATGGTGGCACCTCAACTACAACTTGAACTACTGGAATTTAAAATTGACGTTTGTGTGTGTTTCTTGCGATCTGTGCAAGCGCCAACCCACCCTGACCGCAAAAGATAGAAATGATCCACGAGGCAGTCCATTTCACCTTCACAGGCGGCTCGACAGCTATTATACTCTACGTTAAAAAACCCTCAGGTGTATGTAGGCAGGTGAGCTCACAATCATCCCCAGCGTTTTGACTTGAAAGAATTTCTTGAATAATCTTATAAAGTAAGTGTACGTCAACAGCTTTTGTCGGCAAACCAACAACAATAAAAAGACAACAAATACAAAACTAGACACTAACCTATCGACCCACAACAGCCTGTCAGACCCGCTTGGCGCGCTGGGCCGCTGCCAGCAGTGCCGGATGGTTCAGCAGGTCGGTGGTCGTCTGGAACCGCTTCCTTGGGTCCACTTGCAGCATTCTCGAGAGCAAATCCAGCGTCGCGAACGACAACCACGACTCCATCTTCCACGCCTGCAGCACGCCTCGGACTCCGACTTTCTTGAATGCCAGGAATTCCTGGGACAATGGCGACGCAAAGTCCACGAGCGGCGAGCCCGTGAGCATCATGAAGAGGATCACACCGAGCGACCAGATGTCAGCCTTGACAGGGTCATAAGTCGCCCCTGCTGCTTGGCTCAGTACGGCTTCGGGCGCGACATACTGGGTCTTGCCGACACAATCCCGCGCGGGCGCGTCGGCGAGAGCACTGAGACCAAAGTCGCCGATCTTGCACACGCCGTCATGGAGGAAAATGTTCTCTAGGGACAAGTCACGGTGCGCGATATTGTGCTTATGTAGATACTGGAGTCCACGCGCGATCTGTAACAGCAGCTGCATCGCTTCTTCTTGGCATACTCGGTTGCTGGGCATGTCCATGAGGTATTTCAGCAGATCGCCCTGGTCGCAGTACTCCATCACGAGAAAGATGCTTTGCTTGTTCGCGTACGCCTCGAAGAGCTCCACAACATGCTGGTGACCCGAGAGCGCTTGCAGCCGTTTCGTGATGCGCCATTCGCGCCAGAGATCAACTTCATCTGCTGCTGCGTCCTGCTGCTCGTTCGCTGCGATCGGCACGGCCTTGACCACCACGCGGCGGTGCGTATGCGGCCAGTCTTCGTGAGTACTGCGGAGCTCGCCGCTGTAGATCTTGGCGCTCATGCGGCCGCTGATCGTGATCCGGTGCGGCGCGGGGGCGACGGCGCTGCTCATACTGGAGACCGAGGGTGTGCTTGAAGGCTGGGGGCGGACGTGCGGCGCAGCGCGCAGATTCGAGAATAAACGAGTGAGTTGAGCTTGTGCATCCACGAGAACAAAAAAACTGGCGTCGCGCAAACCCCAGCAAGAAAAAAAAGGTGCGTGATAGCGCGCCATGTCTCTGGGAACTATTATTCGTTGTAAAAAGGTATTATTTAATAAATTACATTATTTATGAAAGCATTTTATGTGATTTGAAGAGGTATAAGATAGGGTAGAGCCGTTTATGGTTGAAGTACGGCGCGCGTGATGCGCACCGAGTGCCGTTGCCAGTGGCCAATGGTTAAGCCGTGCAAACTGCCTTTTTTATGTCACAACGCGACGTCAGCAGGCACGTGCGCAGTGGGTGACGTGCATGGTTGGCCAATCTGGTTTTAACCGGTTTAAACTGGTCTTTCAATTGGCCCGTTGACTCAATGACCCACTTTTATGGCATGTGATTCGCTGCAAGGTTCGTGACGGAGCGCGACGTGGCTGCGCTCTCCACGTTGAAGCGCACGACACGCAAATGACGCCGAGCAGTGCAGACGAATGATTGGGCTTATGGCCTTTGACGCGCCGCGAGACAACTGCCGACGGCGTGTTGCTGCTTGGCCGCGCGTGAATCAGATTCATGCGACGCACACTGCCCAGTTCGGTGCCGAGGGCTCACTTGGGAATGAGCAAGAGAGAAGAAGAAAATCAAGTACATGGAATGACGAGACGGCAGTGTACAGTATGCAGAGCCAATGCAATCAGCTCTTCGCCCTCGCGGTACACTCAACTGGCTGGTCGGCTCTGTTGTCGTTTGCTCATGGCGCGACAATGCACGCAGTCCGTCGTGCACTGGTTCAGCCGCCACCATGAAGCGATTTTAACGCGCAGACATATTATTGCGAAGCAGAACCATTTGAATCTTAGTCATGACAAAGACACGACGTATTTTCAAACCCTGCTCTTTTGTGCGGACCCCAACACGCATATTCCGGATAACTCATGCGCGACGGGAGACAAACCCTCTCAGGCACATCTCTGTGAAGTACCGCCTGTCGTATGCACCTGTCTAGTCTCTGCACCAGCAGGAGTGACGTCGCCTGGCCGCGCAGCCAATCATGCAGCAGCTACAGTCACCACCCCACGTTAAAGGTGCTGCAGGGTTCACTCTTCTGCACCTTGAGCCCATGACGCGATGCGCCAATGCATTGCGGCCTCAGCGTCACCGAGTGTGTTCTTCCAATGGGAAAAATCGTATTGATCTGCACCGTCCATCGGGAGAGCCAATGGGTTTTGCGCTTACCTCTCTCACGTTGCACTTCTCGGTATCCTGTAGCTCTTGAGTCAGTAGCCCCCCATCGTTCTGTTGATCCGCCCACTGCGCTTAGTTTAGTTGAGTGCATTGAAGAGCACACCTTATCGAATGGAGAGTGTTTTCTTTCGGGCGGTTTGCTTCTTCTTGGTGTCCATTTCTCATGTCTGCTCCTAGTTTAGCATACAGGAACGAACACAACGTTGCTCAGCCAACGGTTATTATCTCCCTCGCATCCCATATCTATTCGTACAACTGAAGAAGATAAGAAGCCAAAATCACCACCACAGCCCACAATTGTGACAACATCAACAGTTTGATTACGGAGCCAGCAATAGCATATCGAAATATGGAAACCCCACACTCTCGAGTGGCTTTTCTCACCTTCTCAAGCCCAAAGTAGTCTCGGTCGCTTTCGCCACAGGATCACAGAGATGGAAACCCCTGTAATAGCCTGTAGAGCATCTTTAGAAGCGTGCATTTTGGATCCACATCGAAGTCAACATGAAGCAAAAATATGATTCTGAATGGACACTTTAATCTGAATGTCGTCTCATTGAAAAACGAAATCGCAACCATCGCAGGTCTCTGGCATAATCATCATTATGATTATGGAGCTCTTGAAGTAGCCAACAATAGCATGTGAATCCTGGAACTGCAAACTCCACCAATAAGACAGCCCCTTCCTCCTTCCCTCTTCGTCTCGAACCAACAGTGGCCTCGGCCGTTTTTACCACAAGATCGCAGACTGATTACACCCCGAAAGCCTCATCGCAGCTTTAGGGTCGCGTCTGTAGTAATCCGAGCCAAAGGACAAAGCGCGAGTCTGAAGCTAACATTGCGATTTTGATCCGTTTGTTTCCTTGTGCGAAATAATACGGACCCTAAAAGCTCCAACATGACAATGCCTGAAAATAGCTCCTTCCTGCACTCCAGCTTCATGCAAACGGGAGCCTCATTTCATTTCTGCAAAAGCATTGTTCTCCTTAGGCCCTTAGGTGCTTGAGGGTGCCACAAAAGTCACTGATCGCCAAAACTACGTTCAACTACCATGGGAACCAAGCCGAAGCACGAAAGTCCGGAGGATGAAGCCAACTACAAGACGCTGATGGAGTACGGTGCGCAGCAGTTGCATGCGAACGTCTCCACGACGGTTGAGTCGGCACTCGGCCGAACGCTTCCGCAGATGGAAGTGCGTTTCCATGACCTGTCGATCGCGGCCGACGTCGTCGTGCTGCAAGCCGACCACACAAGACCCGAGTTGCCCACGCTGTCCAACGCGGTCAAGAAGCTGTTCACGATGTGCTCGACGAAAAAGCACGTCGAGCGCAAGCAGATCTTGAACCAGATCAGCGGGGTCTTCAAGCCCGGCACAATCACCTTGGTGCTGGGCCAGCCGGGCTCCGGGAAATCGTCGTTGATGAAGATCCTGAGTGGCCGATTCCCGCTGGACAAGAACGTCGTAGTCGAGGGCGAGATCACGTTCAACGGCAAGCCGCAACACGAGTTCAAGAACCGGCTGCCGCAGTTCGTGTCGTACGTGAACCAGCGCGACTTTCATTTCCCGACGCTCACAGTGAAGGAAACGCTCGACTTCGCGCACGCATTCTGTGGTAACAGGCTCAAAAAGGGCGAAGAAGAGCTGTTCACGAATGGCACGCCCGAGGAAAAGAAGGCGGCAGTCGACCTTGTGCGGTCGCTCAAGCGCCATTTTCCCGACATCATCGTCCAGCACATGGGGCTGCAAGTGTGCCAGGATACGATCGTCGGCAACGCCATGCTGCGCGGCATCTCAGGAGGCCAGCGCAAGCGCGTGACCACAGCCGAGATGCTGTTCGGTAACAAGAACGTGATGGTCATGGATGAGATCAGCACGGGGCTCGACAGCGCCGCGACCTACGACATTGTCAACACCCAGCGCAGTCTCGCGAAACGGATGCGGAAGACCATCGTCATCTCGCTGCTGCAGCCGTCTCCGGAGGTATTCGCGCTCTTTGACAACGTGCTCATCTTGAACGAAGGCGAAGTCATGTACCATGGACCTCGGGAACGCATCGTCGGGTATTTTGCAGACCTTGGCTTTGTGTGTCCTCCGCGACGCGATATCGCCGACTTCCTGCTGGATCTAGGCACGGATCAGCAAGCGCAGTACCAGATTGCGGTCAAAGACGGCCCTCGAGCCGACATGCCACCTCCGCGCCACTCGAGCGAGTTTGCCAAGCTGTTCAAGGCTTCCGACGTGTACCAGGACACACTGCAGAGCCTCGCGGCACCGATCGATCCCGTCTTCTTGAGCGACATGAAGGACTTCCTGGAGCGGCGCGCCGAGTTCCACCAATCGTTCTGGGAGAACACGTGGACACTCATGCGCCGCCAAATGATGATCACGTTGCGCAACACGGCATTCCTGAAAGGCCGGTCGGTGATGGTCGTGGTCATGGGGCTCTTGTACGGGAGCACGTTTTACCAGTTCCAGCCGACAAACGTGCAGGTAGTGATGGGGACGCTCTTCTCGGCGATCTTGTTCTTGTCGCTGGGTCAGGCGTCGCAGATCCCAACGTACGTGGAAGGTCGAGAGATCTTCTACAAGCAGCGCGGCGCGAATTTCCTCCGCACTGGGTCCTACGTTATCGCGTGCTCCTTCAGTCAACTGCCGCTTGCGATCGGCGAGACCGCGCTCTTCGGAAGCATCGTGTACTGGATGTGCGGCTTCCTCGTCGCAGGCACCTCGTACGGGATCTTTGAGTTCATGCTCTTCTTGGCTAACATGACGTTCGCGGCGTGGTTCTTTTTCCTCGCGGCCGTCTCGCCAGATGTGCACATCGCAAAGCCCGTGTCGATGGTCTCGATCCTCTTCTTCGTCCTCTTTGCTGGGTTCGTGATCTCCAAGGACCAGTTGCCCGACTACGTCATCTGGATCTACTGGCTCAACCCGATCGCTTGGTGCCTGCGCAGTCTCGCTGTGAACCAGTATCGTGGCGCCGAGTTTGACAAATGCTCTTACGCCGGCGTAGACTATTGCACAAAGTTCAACCTCACGGCTGGTAAGTACTACCTGTCACTCTTCGACGTGCCCAACGAGAAGGAGTGGGTCATCTACGGCATCATCTTCATGTGTGCGTCTTACGTGTTCTTCATGTTCATTTCGTTCGTGGTACTCGAGTACAAGCGCTATGAGACGCTCGTAACGCACACGAGTGTCACGAGACGCGATTGCGAGGAGCAAGCGCAGGAAATTGTGCGCCGCAACACTGCGATCGTAATGCCGGCCATTTCTGCTGAAGATGTAACTCCACCAACGACACATCGCGTTGAGCCGGTCACGCTCGCGTTTGAAGACTTGTGGTACTCGGTGCCCGACCCGAAAAACCCGAAGCAGCAGCTCGATCTGCTCAAGGGCATTACCGGATACGCTGCGCCTGGTACGATGACGGCTTTGATGGGATCCTCGGGTGCCGGCAAGACGACGCTCATGGACGTGGTCGCAGGCCGCAAGACTGGTGGCAGCATCCGAGGCAAGATCTTGCTGAATGGCCATCCAGCCACTGATCTCGCGATCCGGCGTGCGACTGGGTACTGTGAGCAAATGGACATCCACTCGGAGACAGCGACGATCCGTGAAGCATTGACGTTCAGCGCGTTCCTGCGTCAACCAGCCGATGTTCCTACGTCCCAGAAGTTCGAAACGGTCCGTGAATGCCTGGACTTGCTCGACATGAACGGGATCGCCGATCAGATCATCCACGGTAGCTCGACGGAGCAAATGAAGCGCTTGACGATCGGCGTAGAGCTCGCTGCGCAGCCGAGTGTGCTGTTCCTAGATGAACCAACGAGCGGTCTCGACGCACGGTCGGCTAAAGTGATCATGGATGGCGCGCGCAAAGTGGCGGATAGCGGACGCACAATCATTTGCACGATCCACCAACCCTCGTCTGAAGTCTTTCTCCTGTTTGATTGCCTGCTGCTGCTGAAGCGCGGAGGCGAGACCGTGTTCAACGGTAACCTCGGCCCTGGATGCGCCAACTTGATCACCCATTTCGAAGCGATCCCAGGCATTGCGAAGATCGCACCTGGATACAACCCGGCGACGTGGATGCTCGAGTGCATTGGTGCAGGTGTAAGTACCAATGGTCCAGAGACTGATTTCGTGCAAATCTTCGCCAGCAGCGAGATGAAAAGACAGCTGGACACTGACATGGCGAGAGACGGCGTGCTCACTTCGGCACCGGGCGTCGCGGCGCTCTCTTTTGATCGCAAATTCGCAGCGAGTACAACGACCCAGATGAAGTTTTTGCTCTCTCGCTGGATCAACATGTACTGGCGCACGGCATCGTACAACCTCACGCGGATCACGATCTCGATGATCCTCGCAGTGCTCTTCGGCATCATCTATATCGATGGGACGTACAAAACCTTTCAGCAAATCAACGGAGGCGTCGGCATGATCTTTCTCACGACGCTCTTCAACGGCATCATCTCGTTCAACAGTGTACTGCCCATCGCATCCGAGGAGCGTGCATCGTTCTACCGCGAAAAGGCGTCGCAGATGTACCACCCGTTCTGGTATTTCCTTGGCTCGACGGTAGCCGAGATCCCGTACGTGTTCTTCAGCACGCTCGTGTTCACCGTGATCTTCTACCCGTTCGTGGGCTTTATCGGCTTTGCTGATGGTGTCGTGTACTGGCTCACGATGGCACTCTGTGTGCTGCTCATGACGTACACTGGGCAGTTCTTGGCATACGTCATGCCGAGCGTCGAGGTCGCAGCCATCATGGGCGTGCTGCTCAACTCGATCTACTTTTTGTTCACGGGATTCAACCCGCCGACGGCGAGCATCCCCAAGGGATACAAGTGGCTCTATTACATTGTGCCGCACCGCTACGCCCTGGGCAACCTGATCGCGCTCGCGTTCGGCAAGTGTGACTCTGTGGGCGGGAGTGACTTGGGGTGCCAGCAGCTGCAAAATGCGCCATTGACAATGCGCGCAGGCACGACGGTCCAGGAGTACGTGAACGAGGTGTTCGACGCGAACCGTGATGACATTCCTCGCAACTTTGGCGTCCTCATCGCGTTCATCGTGTTATTCCGCATCCTCGCGCTGCTCTCGTTGCGCTTCGTGAACCACCAAAAGCGCTAAATGATTGCCCACATCTACGATCCTCTCTGGCCACCCGGTCTGAGTGCATCAAAGCTCGCATGCATGCCTTCCATTTATCATCAAAGCCTTTATTAAGCTAATGTCGAAGAAGGAATTATCCATGCAATTAAGACTCGAAAACTCGGTTTTATTGTAGCAAAAGTTCTTCAAAGTAGCTACTGCAGCTAGCTGATCAGCGACAGGATACGAGTGCGAGTTCAAAGATTGATCCGCCCCGATTTCCTAAAGCACATGCAATGGCATCTCATTCCCTCGCGCAAGACGCTTCAACCAATGCGGACGTGGCGCTGTCTCGCTCTTCCAAGCGTTCATCATTTCGTATCCCCCACGTCTCGTACTTATCCAGAGGGGCACAGCATGCTCTCATAAGCGGAGCTTTTTGTCTTCTGTCAAAGGGACACAACCCGACGAAAGTGACGCATAAGAGCAAGCTGCTCATTGAGGCCTCATCTCTCGTATCGACGTGTACGTAGTGCAGTACCTCAAGTCAAAGCGGCCTCGTCACAATTGACTGCAGTGCTTCCACGATCCAACGAGGTTCGTGTCTCCAATCACAGCGAGTGCCGCCGAACCAGCTGCTTCACAGCAGCTCCCTTCGCTCTCGTTGTCGTAAATAGTACCCCTTGGACCGTGCTGCCTTTCTTTGTACTACAGGACTTTCCATTCATTCCGATGTTGATGATGATCTGAGGTGGGCTGCTTCGTGATACAGTGCAACGCCTTTTATTATGCAACCTCTCATAATCAATATTTAGAAGATAATGATGTTTCTTGTTTGCTAAAAGAAGTGCCAAATTGCTTTTTATAATATATATATTGTTGACTAATTCGAATATCAGACTGATCACTTCGCGGAGGGGTTGATTACGACCAGATAATCAGCAAGCGTGCGTATGGCCAATCTGGACGAAAAAAGACACAATGGCATTTCTACCCTGTGCAATTTCCATATACTCGTTTTTCGAGGCGGATCTGCGGTACCAGCTGGCGATTCAGAGCATATCCTCCTCTTCCGGCGCCAGGAGCTTCATGTAGTACGTCGTGACTCGCAGATCCTGCTGCTCATTCTCCAATTGACTTACGAGTCCACACCAGCTTCTCCTCCCGCCCCACGCTCCAAACACCATGGTGCTCCGCTCGTTCCTATACAACGCCTCGGCGCTAGCGCTCATGCTCGTCGTGGCCGCGTCCAACCAGGGCGGCCAAGTCAACGCGATCCAGGTCACTGGCGCTGCTGCTAATGCGCACCAGTTTGACAGCACTGTGAGCCGCAAGCTCTCATCCAGCGGACGCAAGCACAAGATGGCCAAGAAGCAGCGCGTGCTCGAGAAGGCCGACTGCAATGAGATACCAAGTAGTGGAGTCACAGATGGATCGGTCGGAAACGAGAGCGATGAGGTGCCAGTCACACAGAAGCCAAAGAAGACCAAGACGCCGAAGCCAAAGAAGACAAAGACCCCCAAGCCCACTAAAACTAAGAGCACCCCTGCTGCTACGACGGCTGCACCAGCTTCATCTTCCGAGGCAGCTACACCAGCTTCGTCGTCTGGGGGTGACGAAGAGCCAACCGCCACTACTCCAGAGCCTGCTTCTGCGGATGTCTCTGCTTCTGGATCTGCTGGCGGAAGTAACGCGACTACCACTGAAGCTGAAGCTACCACGGCTCCTGCTGCCAGCAGCGGCAAGCTGTGCAAGGTTCCAAAGGTGACCGTGTCTGAAATCGACGTTGGTGCGTCCGTCTTGACTAACGAAGACGAAGCTGCTCTCAAGGTTGTCGCGATCTCTGCGAAGCCAGGAGGCGGCTCCAATATTGCGTTCCACACGGGCAGCAATGTCCAGGTCATGTCTCTCGATGCGAATGACAAGATTGTGGCTGGGTCGACTGTTACGGTTAATGTTGTTGACTTCGCGGACATTTATTCGGACGCCAAGGGCTTCGTGATCCTCGGAACGCGCGCGGCGACGGGAGGCGGCACCTTGAACTGTGGCAACCCATCGAACCTCTGTGGCACGGCACCAAGTCCTGCAGTCCCTTGCTACGACATGTACTTGATCCGCTACGAAGGTGACAAGGAGGTATGGGCCACCAAGTTGACCACCTCCAGCGCGTCGCTTCCTCCATACTCGACGTCGAAGACGGGTGCGGACGTGTACATGATCTGGTGGTACGCCCATCACGGCCGCATCGCGTACGACGGTACGAACTGGGCGTCGTACTTCGGTGTCGCGATCTCGACCTCGGAAGATGGCTGCATCAACATCCATCAAGGTGACCGCATGCAAGTCGTTGGACCAACTGGTGCGCTCGTCAAGAGTGCCAACTCGTTCGATCTCGGTTGCTCGCACTCGGGCTACGAACGTATCACGTACGATGACCGCTCCAAGGAGTTCGCGATGATCTGTAAGACCGACAACAACAACCGCATCAAGTTCCCGAACTCAGACACCACGATCTACCCTGTGGATCTCGCGGCGTCCAACTTGGGCGACATCGTCAAGGACGTGAGCACGGGGTACTGGATGACTGTCAGTAACGGTGACGACAACGACGCCAAGGTGCACCTCATGCACTTTGCCAAGAACAAAGTCACGGACAAGGACATCGTGCTCGGCGGTGCAAACGCGAACGAGCGTGCGTGCCACTTGGCGAGCATTGGTTCTGGCGGTTTGCTTGCGGCGTGGGAAGGCTCGAGCGCCACTGGCGACTTCATGGAAGGTGATTCGAGCCGCAAGATATACATCCAGGTGCGCGACGCCAAGGACGGCGCTGCGGTCAGTGACGCGATCACGGTCGACGGCGGCATCGTCGGCAACCGGTACCAAGCGTTCAAGTCGTTTCCAGATGGCAGCGTCGCGTACTTGTCCGAGGGATCGACCGAGACCAAGCTCAAGGTGCTCCGTGTGGCTCCATGCTAAGGCGTGATTCAGTGTTGTATCGAGTGCGATTAGCGTGCACACCTAATCTCGCCCTAAACCCTACTTTTACTAACGTTGCTTTTAGGGAATGCTATTTGTTTTAGGCATTTAGGAACTGGATAAAGGTAAGAGCAGCAAGCTCACTGTCATTTGTCATTTGCCCTAAATTCGCGCAGACGCAATGGGTGGTGCCGCATTGAGTCCTGCCGAGTTCGAGACTGACCCAAGCGCTTCGTGATGAGCCATGTCGAGCGGTCGCAACACTAGCGGCCTGCGCTGGTTTGCCGAATGCAATGGCGAGAGAGTGGGCGTGGGCGGAGGCAGGGTATGCAGAGCGCGATGATAGTAATGGGTTTCGGTTGGGGCTGGTCTTCTTTCATGTGACATGCCAGCAAGATGCGGCTCGGTCGTCCTCCGTCCTGCCGAGTTGTGCGTCTGCTTTGCACGCCAGTCGCTTGATGATGACGACGGTGACGAACGAGCGATCACAGCTATCAGGTGGGTACTTTTGCGCGCTTTAACCAAACTCACTTGAGCGTCGACGCAATCCAAGTGCCAACAGGATCTTCAACTTCTATTTATCGTACTATGGGCGTTCAGTCACTTACGCACCTACTCATTTGATCAAAAGCACATACATGCACTACGCACTACGCACCACTCACTCACTACAGAGTCTGCGCGTGGCCATTGCTATTGAGGGCCACCTGATTGCCGGCCACAGCGTCGGGAACGATCGCGGCTTCTCGGATTGCGGTGATGGCATCGTCGAAGCCGATGCGCGAGTCGTTGCGCACAATGCCGTAGAGGTAATCGGATGACTCGAGCAGGGTGTGCAGTCGGTCGCGCGCGTTCACGATCGCGAGCTGGATGTTGCGCACGAGCAGGTCTTCTTGCAGATGCTTCATCATCTGGATTGTCGTCGAGTCCCAGTCCATGATCGAACACGCGTCGATGATCACGCCATGGACGTACACGCCCTCAGTCTGCTGCCGCTTGCTGATCTCGCGCTCAATCACACGCTCAATGTACTCGCAATTCGCGAAGTAGAGCGCTCCTTCGACGCGGATCACGACGATATCCGACAGCGGGTGAGCAGTCTCCGGGTACAAGTCGAGGTCGACCAGCCGCGTGGCGCCCGTGGTCTCGTCGACGATCTCGCCCAGCATTGTCAACGTCGGACGCCGCGTCTTGTAGATCACAGCGACAAGCGAGCAAAAGATTGACGAGAGCAGCCCCGGGAGCACACCGAGCGTGACCGTGAGGATAAACGACGCGAGCCAGACGTAAAACTCGTCGCGTTTGACGCGGTACAACCACTTGGCCTCCTTCGTTTCGATCAGCGACTGACCCGAGACGATGATGATCGCTGCGAGACTCGCCTTCGGAAGGTACGCGAGCACCGATGTTGCCGTGTACAACGCGATCACGACGACACCGACCGTGATCAAGGAGGCAAGTTGCGTGCGCGCGTTCTGCATGTTGACAGCAGTGCGCGAGAGGCCGCCAGTCGACGGCATCGCCTGGAAAAATGAGCCAATCAGGTTGGAAAAGCCGAGCGCGATGAGCTCCTGGTTGGGACGGATGCGGTAGCCTTCTTTGATCGCGAGCCGCTTAGCCATCGCGATGCTCGACATGTATGAGATGATCGCGATCGAGAGCGTGTCGATGATGATATGGTACAGCCGATCGGTCTCGATTACACTGTTGAGCAGCCCGTACCACGGCACGATCGGAGACGGGTATCCGCCGGGCACCTCGCCCGTGAGCGTCAACGCGCCTTCCTTGGACAAGTACCCGACGATGCCGCCAATCAAGCACACCATGAACGCGCCGAGCTCACACACGAGGCGCAACGCGACGAGCACCGCGATCTTGGACCGAAGGATGCGGATCGACATGGACGACGCAGGGTCAATGGAGCCACCTCCCGTGAGTGCTGTCGTCGAGCACGCCGAGTCGGTGTCACTTGCAATGGATTTCGCCGGCGAGACCATGTTTTTCACGCGTGGTGGGAACCCCGCCGATGCCTGCTCTGTTCGAGTCGAAGCCTCCACATGTGACCGTGATACAGTCTCTATCATCTCGTCTTGTCCCTGTGCGCTATTCTTTCGACGTCGTGGCGTCGGTCTTCCTGCGGTCGGTGTTGTTGTCTTTGAGAAGACAGACGACTCAGACGACGAGCGCACGAGTGAAGGCGGCATCGTGGCCGTCACACGGCGATTCGCGGCGTCCTCCGTTGCTGCATTGCGCCGCGGCTGCTGCTCCCGCGAGAGGTAGTCTTCGTCGGAAAGCGAAAAGCCGACGTTTTCGTCCATCATGGAGTTCGCGCTTTGAAAATGGCGCGTGCTTCGCGTGATATAAGAGACGTCACCCTGTCGTGTCGACCGCGCCTCCAGGTCAAAAAGATCGTTGCTGCTATCCATTCGGCGAGCTCCTGGTGCCCACGGAGACGTCAGGTAGTCGCTACGACGAAGTGTCCCGGTACTAAACACACTTGGAAGATTTGTCCATTTGGACGACGAGGCCGATGACGACGCCAATCGCGGCAATCGCGGTGTTCGGCTGCCAGCATTCGTTGCTTCATCAATCGACTCTTGCGACGGCAGCTTCTTCTTTTTCTTCTGCTCCTTCTGTTGCGACACATCCGCAGTTATTGACGCAACTTCACCCAATTCGATGTCCTCGTAGCCGCTCACCTCGTCTTCGTCATCGTTTCCGCTGCTATTACTCTCCTCATCATCATCCATGAACGCATTCCGAGTCGACATTTGACTCGCTGCGCGCGCGCTCTCGATCTCGAACTGTTCTTCTAACTCTTCTTCCAGTCTCGCCATTTCGCGCACGACGCTGCGCTTCAGCATGCGCATCCCCAGCAAGATCAGAATCGAGAGCGCACCAACAGCGAAGCTTGTGCCGTTCAAGTGCGTACTCTGGCCGATCAGGTCGAGCACCGTGAGGAACGGCAGGTCGCGACTTCGCACCTTGACGCCGAACCAGTTCGCGCACTGCGAGAGCATGATGAGCACACCACCCGCCGAGATAAAGCCGCCCATGACCGGGCGCGAGAAGAAATCGGCCAGGATCCCGAGACGAAGCACGCCCATCATCAGTAGCAGCAATCCGCTGAGAAACGTGAGCAGGATGCCTGTCGCGACGCGCTCCTCGACACTCTCGATTTTCTTGATGGCCGAGCCCACGAGCAGCGACACCTCGGCGCCATTCGCGACCGAGAGCACACGCGACGTGCCGAAGAGCGGGTAGATCATGGGCACGAGCGCGGCCGTGTAGAGCCCGTAGATCGGCGGCACACCCATCATCGTGCTCAGCGAGATCTCCTGCGGCACGATCATCATGCCGACGGTCACGCCCGCGACGATGTCGTACTGCAGGTCCTCACGCAGATCGTACGACGGCAGCCACTCGAGGATCGGGATGTGTTGCTTGAGGAAGAAGAGCACGCGGCTGCGCGTACAGTTCTGGCGCGTGTACCGCAGCTGGTCGGCCACGAACGTCAGCATCGAGTGGCAGGAGAGCCCGTCGGCCGTGTCGTCTCGCGGAGCACGCTGCTGCGACGCCATTGTTCTCGTGGCTTCTAGCGCTGGGGAAAGCGGAGCAGGGGGCAGACTGGCAGGCGGGAGATACACACCCAGAGATGCGGACACCAGACGCTCGCACCCACAGAGAAAGAGAGAAAGAGGCGCTGCGGATGCTGCTGACGCGCGTGTAGCTGTTGGCTTTTGGAAAGAAGCCGGGGGAGAACCGCGTACTAGTATGTTTGGACTAAGTGCGAGGGTTACGCGGAAGGTTATACGCTTAAAAAAAAGTACTTTGTCTTTGTGAAAGAGATGCTGTGTGAACACGAGCGTGCATGTGGGGAAGTCAAGACCGAGGCGCCATTCACTCACACATGTTGCGCAAGCGCGCGTGCGCCGCGCCACCGGAAGGCTCCCACATTACCAGGATTCCATACTCAGGCAACAAGCAACGTGCACAGCCACCATCACGCCACAGTAGTGTGAAGATGATAAGCGACGGCGAACTCGTGTATTTGGTGCACGATGCGACGTCCTCAGTAGAGGAGTCCTTACACTGCAAAATTCATAGTTGTAATGTTACGTTGTTTTACTGACTATTCGCGCCCAGCGTGCGCATATACGCAAAGCATTCGACAGCCGATGAAGCGCTCTCAAGTGGCGACTCCAATCGCGAGGACTACATTTGAAGTACGCAACGCGGTCGGTGGGCAGAGCAGAGCTTGATCGTGGTCGAGCGCATCCATCTCCGCGGGGTGCGTTTGGGTGCGCTTAGTAGTCAGTAGCGGATTCAGCACAGCGCCTTCCAACTATCACGAAGAGTCAGAATTGGTAGTTGGCGTTGCGACCGGCGATGATGACGAGTTAACGCAAGCTCGTTAGAACAGGAAGTTGGCGAATTGCGTTGACGAAGACACTGTCGGAGATGTCATTTGCGCGGAAGTGAGCCTGACAAAGTCGCGCGCACACTTGAGAGGCCGAGGCCGCTGCTTGGTGTGGAAAATCGGCTGACTTAGCTTTTGTGGCATTGGGCAGGTGCTGTAAATTTCAGAATAATCGCGCAGGCGAGATGGTGTTTGTTCTGCGCGCGGCTGCATCTGGATCTGCGACTGCGCGGGCGGAGGTGATGCTAAAACAAGCGGTGATTGGCCACTAGTTCCGCTTGCCACCTGACATGAGCATTCCTCGGTGATTCTCTTTGAAGGTTGTGATTGCGCTCGCAGAAACCTCGGGTGCCGGTGATGGATGTGTAAGCCTCTTAGAAAGACGTCATGTGGACCGCGTTTACGGATATCCAGTGGCGACAGTTTTTTCGCATTTGATGACTGCATCGGCACAATTAAGTGCCACAATTTGGCGCGCATGCGTTACTGTGCGCGCAAGATTGCCGATCGAATTCCGTACGTCCTTCATCTTCGCGCTTTGAGAAGATTCTATGTGCACGAGCCGTGCTTTCAGAGCGTGCTTCGAGGGTCACGCTGGATGGCAGAATACCCTGTCCCGTCGATGGGATCGAGGGTTCGTGGTGTTTGATGTGGTCCATGCCACCCGCTCGTGATGCATGACTACAATGGTTGTACTCCAAGTCTTGATCTCGTTTCTTTGTGAGTTCGTGTTTGAGCGATGCATTGATACGGTAGAGAATCGATTTGCCATCCAAGCTGAGACAAATGACGTCTGATATTATCAATGCAGCTTTTTTGGCACTGAGGCTTGCTGCCTGTCCCAGATCGGCGTTGACACTGTACACCGAATTCATCATCTCATGTAATGGGCAATACACCCCATTGACCGCGTTACCAACCATGCACGTGGACAACATCGCAGGTATCACTTTTTCTCGGGCTTCTGGGTACTGGGTGAGGACTTGTTGGAAGTCGTGCCGACGCAACACACATCTCTGCATACGTGGTTGCTCGCACGTTGACTGTGCGGGGGTAGTTCATCAGGAGCACCATCTCGCTGAAACCCTGGCCATGAGTGAGCGTTTTGATGATCTTGTCGCCTACCTTGCGTGAAAGGGAAAGGTCCTGAGCTTTGGCTTGGTCGAGCATCTCCGTCTGATTGGCCGATCGCAGTCTCCCTCGACGACCACTTGGCTTGTTGCTGTTTGTGCCACTGACTATCGCGCCGCGCTGGTTAGACCTTCGAGAGAATAACGAGCTACTCTTTGTTGGCTCCATTGTTTCACTAGTTGACCTCATGGTGCCCATAGGTCTTTTGACACTGTCTGGCCCTATCTCAAGCTCACAACTGCTACGGCTGATCACATAAAATTCATTGTCAACTTCCCCTCGCCGATGAAATCGTCGGGCAAATAACACTGACTCAGGCAACGGATTAGTCGTGATAGCCGCGCATATGCTTCGCACCTCCTGGATGTATTGTTCCAGCGAGAGTGTACCTTGCTTCATGGCAAAGAAGCGGCCTTGAAGAAGCACCCCGTTATTCGGGGACTCGTACATGCGCTCGCCGTAGTGATCGAACGCTTGCGTTCCATCATAGCCGTCGACGAGCACGTACCCGAGAAGATCGTTCATCTTCAAGTACAGTTCCATCTGCTGCCTCCATCAAGGGAACGACTGGTTGCTGCCGTCGAGCGTCGCGGGCTGTTGTTGTTGTTGGCTGTTCCATCGCTCGCCATTGGGCTCATAACTTGAGATGATTAGGCTATGTTGAAGGGCGAGAAGAACTCTATCTGTAGAGACGACGGGTTTCAGCAGTTGAGCCCGATCCGAAGAAAATCTTTGTGTATTTTTTGCCTTGGCGGAGGGGGAGCTTTCTCTGCCTTTTGCTAGAAAACTGTTCCACCGCAGGAAAAACACCTATTGGGAAAAAAACACGTGACAGTGGGTGTTGCAATGGGTGAATTCACTCCTATTACAACAGCTTTCATCAAATTACAGGTGAATAGGGGGACAAAACTTAATGAATCGGGTCAAGCTGAGGTCGCTTTTGCACTAGCGATGGAGCAGAGACCGACGCGGATAAAATTCGACGATCGTGCTCCTTTTTGCGCTGACAATTCATAGACTCGTTCATGGAGTGGATCCAAGACGCGTTTTCTGTCGTTTGATGCGCTGCCGTGTCGAAGATGACTCGTCCCGGGTTCATGCGGTCGTTTCTGGGCATGCACTCATGCCCGCTCGACTTTACGCTTCCGCGCTTCTTCTTTTTCAGTTCATGGCATAACCGAGAGTCGCTAAGTCCTGCCAGTAGATCCGAAGTCGATGACTGGCGCACGTATGTCCCAGAACGATCAAGTGATCGTCTCAATATTGTCAGTGAATCAACTTTATGATGGTGGGCATCGTGCGATCCACATAACGGAGGCTCACCGCTGTGGCCTGCGAATGTACTCGCATAGTGCGGGTTATGCTGACGGATCCCGAAGAGCATGTCATCCAGTCTCTGTAGCTGGCTCGGTGGATGCGGCACGAACCCCTCACTCAGACGCTTCTGAATACACTTTTTCAGCATGAGGATCGCGCTTCCAAGGTTTGGTTGCACTGGCATGACTTGCGAGCGCTCAGTTATCTCGTGAGGCGCATGCCGATAGAAAATCCCTTTGCTCTCTTCAAGATGGCGTCCTGGCAGTGTCAGCTCGGCGATATAGCACATGGCGCCATCGTGTTCATCCCCTACGAGCATAAATACTCTGAAAGCTGTGCTTTTTTGAACATGCAAAGTTGGTGCTTTGCATGGAGACGTGCTCACATTCACATTCAGCTCCCGGCAAGTCGCATCGCCTGCATCCGAATTTGGTATCGGTGCTGCAGTTGGGATCACAGTCGTTTGCGGATACTTGCGTATTGATCCGCTCCGACGGAACAGCGAGGCCGAGGAGTTGAGTTCCTGAAAGCTACTGTCTCCGGTTTGGCTCACACCATGGCCGCCAGTTGGATTGCTACCTGATGATAAATCTCCTAATGAAAGCCGTGGTTCGCTTTTCTTTGTCGACGCGCGTCGCGACAGCATGCTGGGGTGTGCTTGAGCTGCTGCTACTGCTGCTTCGGACTCATCTTCTTTGAGCACCACCGATGTCTTGTGGCGAAGATTGCTTGTCGCGGATGATTTCTTCCCCTTTTTACCAGCGCTACCGGATCCGGACGTCTTTGCCGGCAGATTCGACTTCAAGCCAGTCAGCTGGTGCTGGGCAAACGACCCATGCGCTTTGCTTCTTCGATTGTGCTTCGTTGACGACGACAAGTCTTTGCTGCTGGTGGTAGGATCCAGAGGAAAAGCGCCTCCCACATTATCTTCGCTTGGCTGACTGGAAGAAGGATCCATGTCGTGAGCTCCACCGCTGGGAGCTCTTACAGGCCTGTAAGAAACGAAGTTGCTCGCTTTCCTTGACGCAACCGAATAGGCTCCAGTCCCATTGGCATACGACGATGCGCTTCTCGATCTCCGGCATGCATGTATGGCCTCAAGGATTTGCGCGAGCGATATCTCTGGATGCACTGGCTGATGGTTCATGCCAGAATAGGCACCAGAAGCATTTGCTGTTGGGGGTTCGTATCGCGAAAACTGCTCACCCGAGAGCAATACGGCGATGATTTCGTACATGTCCGTGATCTCGAGCTTTTTCACGAGCCCCGTCAAAAACGGGAGGATCTCTCGCCGTGGCAGAGTACCCCGATCGAAGACGTCAAACAATTGAAAGCGCTCGATCACGAGTCGGAGCTTTGCGGGAGGAAAGCTGGCTTCCAACTCAGCTGGGATCGTGTATTGCTCGCTACTGCGCTCTTTAGCGCGTGCTTCGTGGGCCATATCGAGTGTGAACGTGGAAATGACTTGCTGAAAAGGCTCGCGCTTGTGGAATTCCAATATTTGACAACGTTCTTCAGTCCTGTCGTGCTCATCGGGCTCGCAAAGTATTGACGGAATGCTGGCTCCATGCGCTTCATCCTGACACCACAATGCGTTCAAGCCTTCTGATGAGAAATGCCGTAGCAAAGTGCTCGGATCGTGAGGCTCGCGTTTGCAATCTTGTGCGTACTGGTCTAGCATGGAGAAATACCGACTGAGCAATTGCTTTAACGCAGCAGTGGGCTGCGATTTGTACACAGGGAGCGCCGTGATCGCGCAGTTCATTAGAGCACCACAGAACAAGTGAAACGTTAAGGCTGGTTCCCCATCAGCGTCCAAATATGTACGAAGCTTGCCCATGACGGCTTCGGCGAAGATTTTCTCAACGGCCGAGACGGAAAGGAGATTCATGTCCATGTGCTCTTTCTGGCCATCGGAGGCTCGAGACGAAGAAGAAATCGGAGGTGCAACCAAGTAGCCATCTCGCAGTACTTGCAGGAAGCGACGACAATTGACCGAAGGCAGCGCATCGCCAATGGTCGATGAGTCGTAAAACCGAAACAACTGGTACACTTGAGCCAGCTCTTGCTCAGAGAGGCTCTCGACCGCAAGAGCATTAAAATTCCAGTGGAATTGCGGCGTCAGAATCGGACACGTGTGGGGTCTCGTCGCTGACTGGCGCCGAGCCATTAGTTTCTCAGGTCGGTGTCCGATGCCTGCACAGAGCTGGAAAATTCGCGCGAGGGTCCACGCGTGTCAAGCTCACAAGAGCATTGCGGCAGTCACCGACACCTTAGTATGCGTTGAAGTCACAGCGCGCGACTGTGATAAATATAAATCCAGCCAGCACTTGCAGAAATACTCCGACTCTTATTATGTTGCCACCTCTCGCGTGCAGCGAGTCAAATAGCTGGTCGTGCAGTGTAGTTGCGAAGGCGGTAGGAAAGAGCGCCGATGTGCAGCGTTCATTCAATTCTATCGCACCTCGTCTCTACGAAAGTGTAGCCATTTGCTTGGCATTTGTCGACCATCATTCCAAGGAACTTCACTTATTGCGTCCTTCTATTGAAGCAAACAACTGTAGAGGCACCTACTAGATTACTTCAAGATTCGATTGTGAATCAGTAAATATGGAAGTAGATATCTATAGTTGAAAGATGATTGGACTGTGTTTGATGCTCTACACAATCTCACCAAGTGCGAACTGGAAAAAAGACATGGCGACGACCAAGATGGCGCTCGTGGAGCGCGTGCTGACGGCGCTGTATGCACGGCAGCCGCACGTCAAGGTTGCCGTGGCCGCGACGGGCGGTGGCACGTCGGCGGCGGAGCTGCTCTTTCGCTCGGGGAGCTCGTCCACGATGCTGCAGTACTCGGTACCGTACGCGCGCGCGAGTCTGCAGAACTTTCTCGACGAGCCCAAAGATCTCGCGGCAGGTTTGTTTCGACCCCAGGGATCTCAAGTATGCCTGCAGTAATGCTGCTGTTTGGTACTCACTCTTTATTGTGCATGTGGTGCAGATTACACGCCGCGGGCGGTGCTGACCCAGTTTTGCGCGCCCGAGACGTCCGAACGCATGGCCGTGGCTGCGTGGAAGCAGGCGCAAGGGATTCTCCGTGCCGAAAGCGAGCAGGACGACCCTGTTCATGCGCACTCGCTGTCAGCGACGCTCGACCGATTTCGATTCTCGATGGGGATCGCGTGCACCGCGGCGCTGGCGACCAACTACGAGAAGAAAGGACTGCATCACTGTTTCTTGTCTGTGTGCACCGCCACCAGTTTTTCCCAGGAACAGCTACAAGGAGCTGAGAAGAGTACTCTGCAGCAACGCTGCGAGACGTATCACCTGAATTTGAGCAAGACGCTCAAGCGGACGCGCAATGGTTCGTTGGTGATCTTGTCTCTTGCATGATTGTGACGCGGCTTCTAACTTTTCCGTTGTTTGTCTTGTAGAGGAGGACCACATTGTGAGCCACTGGCTCGTGTATGTGCTTGCAAAAGCGGCAAATGTAGACCCCGAAGGAACGGCTGCGCTACGTGACGCGCTTTTAGCGGAGCAGCATGATGGAGACTCGTTTGCGGTCGTCACGGCAGGTGGCTACTCTCCGATCGATCCGCTGGAAGAACTCTGTGCGGGATCAACGGCCGCGTTAACGAGTGTCGCGTTCCTCCCACTGACCTCCAATGACAAGTCCAACGTCACTATTGCAAAAGATCTCGGTTTCCGTGGTGTTGTGCTCTCGGGTTCATTTAATCCGCTTCATCAGGGTCACGTGGACCTCGTGTGTGCCGCCCAGCGAATCGTCCAAGATCGATTCGGCCGTGAACTGCCTATAGCATTTGAGCTTGCCGTCGCAAATGCGGACAAAGGTACTATCGCATCGTCTACGGTTCGGCAGCGAGTGGAGCAGTTTGTCGGAGCACGCTCGTCGTTCGGGATTTGGCCGGTGCTGGTGACGAACGCGACGCTGTTTAGCCAGAAAGCGTCAGTCCTGAAGGGTTGTGCTTTCGTGATCGGTGCCGACACCGCGGTTCGCATCGTTGACAAAAAGTATTACGACAATGACGAGCACAAGATGGTGCTGACATTGCAGCAAATTGCGCGCAACGAATGCTTTTTTGTTGTCGCTGGTCGCATGGACGATAAAGTCACGAACCGGTTTATCAGCGCCGACGAGGTCCTGGCCACGAGTATTCCTGCCGTCTTCAAGCACTTGTTTGTCCCGCTTAATGAGTCTGCTTTTCGTAGCGACATATCGTCGACTCAAATTCGAAACCAACAGCTGAAGCAAGAACAGCAGCAACAGAACTAACTGCTGTCTATGCAGGCTTCAGGCTTCGTGCCCTGACTAGTTGACAACAGGGGTTAGTCCTCAACTAGCGGAAGTGGTTATATATGTTGGTGAGCGATATCAATGCCGTAATTGCTTAGCCCAACTCCTTTACCGAGTCAAACTTGTCGTTCATCTTTCGCTGTAGTTGGGACCCAGATAGCATTCCAGTGCCCATGAGAGCTCTCTTTGCTACTGGTAGTCAACCCACCCTGCGAGGTCACTTCAGTATGAGTTGCTCTCGGGGGCCGACCTCTCAAGAGCATCTGCCTCTGGAGGAAGTAGCACAAGCCATCTCGCGCTGAAAGCGGGAATTTTGTTCAGCTTTGTGCTCACCATCGCAGTGATGTATGTGGTTATCGGCTTGGACAGGAGGATGGCTAGCGCTCGTGATCTCTATGGCTTGAGTATCGTGATGAACGTGAAGTTGGCGATGGGGACACGCACAATGTGCAAGTCTTCATGTGTCAGAGTCGCTTGGTCACTGTGTCGACATTTTCTCCAATATATTGATGACAATGACAATTGTGGAAGCGAGCAATGTAGCTGCTCATTTTCTCTTCGAGCGAGTGCTGGCACTTTTTGCTGGATATGTCGAGTGGCTTGGCGCCTCATGTGAGACAACCTGATTATCGTCGAAGGCAGTGCGCGGAACAAAAATTCTAGTCTCCCACACAACATCAGCCCCTCATGAAGTGCCGTTGCTGGTTGCTGCTCGCGCATTTTTGATTTCCGAAATGATGCCTTTGATTTCATGGATGCAGCGTAGCACTTGCTCTTGTGTGTCTTCGATGAGCTCGATCCGTGCAAGCAACGAGGGTGAGATCTGCGTAGCGGCTACATTGTCAGTCGTTTTTGCTGACGAATCTAAATCCAAGATTTGGTGCGACAAACGCATTTCCTTGTCTATCACACTCGCATCTGCTGTTGCACGTAGCTGATTTGCTTGTTTGAATTCTCGCTCTCTCAGCTCAATCAGTTGCTGTGTTAGCTTTGTGGTGATTCCGAACTTTATGGATTCGTCTTCAAGATCTGGATTGACGGTGCGAGCGATCATCTCCGCGGCAAACTTGGCGGTGATGGGGGCTGAATCAGTGTCACCATCATACACTGAGGCCACCACTTCCTTTAATGGGCAATGCACCTGGTTGCTTTCGTTTTTCTCCATGCAGTTGGCCAAAATGTGTAAAGTGACTCGCTTCCGATCGTCCGGGTATCGCGAGAGAATTCGGTGGAAATCGGAGCGGTTAAGCACACACATTTCAACATATGTGATTGCGCGCACATTCGCTGTTCTCTGATAGTTCATCAGCAATGCCATCTCGCCAAACGCTTGACCACGCGAAAGCTTCTTCAGAAGCTTGGACGCACGCGCACTTTTCAATGGATTCTTGACATTGTCGTCGAAGTTCTCGCTTCGATAGGTAGACCGTTTGGAGCGAGGCTTTCGAAGATTCGCATCACCTTCATCGTCATTCTCACTATCGGAATCGCATTCTTCTTCTCTGGGGGGTGAAATTGGATGCACCGATGTACCCACAAAATCATGAAAGTCGGAAAGCGCACTTGTGTTTTTCCTCTTGATCGGAGCAGTGGCTCGCTCCACACTCTCTGGACTCGACGCAAGTTCGCAGCTTCCGTGATTGATCATGTAAAACTCGTCGCCAACTTCTCCGCGGCGAATGATAAAGTCATCGGGAAGGTACACGCGGACGTGCAGATTTAGCATCAATTGCTTCTGAAAGTCTGGTGTACAGTCTTTCCAAAACGGAATATGCATAATCAGCTCGATATACTTGAACAGCACGACCTCGAGCTCGAGCGTATGCGAAAGGTCTTTCGAGAATCGACCGATCTCTCCGTCGAGAGACTCGTACTCTCGCCATAAGTGCTCGTAGTATTGATGGATCCGCTCACGCAGCGGCGCAGGTAGCTGCATCTTTGTCATGATCGCAAAGACTGACTCCATCTTGCGCTGGTAATTTGTCGAGTTCGCGTTGAAGTTGGACACAAGCACTGCAACATGGCCAAAAATAATTGCCAGCACAATGGATCCGACGAGAACCGCACAAGAGGCAAATACATTTTGACCAAGCGTAGCGGTTGCGACACTCTGTCCTTGAAGTAGCTGGAGTGCGTCGTAGAAGTTTGACGCGTAGATTGCATACGCTTCTTCGTTATCCTGGCCACCGGCGACACCCGATGTAAGAATTGTCCAGGCACACGCCATGTAATGTGCAATAAGCACAATGAAACTGATGATGAAGCCGATCCGCAACAAGTGCGAGTACCGAGAATACAAAAGCCAATCCCAGACACTCTTTCCGGCTCGATTCGGTCGCACGATCCACAACAAGCGAACAATCTTTAGCAGGTGCATGAATCGCCCGATGTGCAGCATGATATCGAACAAAATAATTGGCCACGACGACGGGCCTGATCCATCGCGATAAAACAGTTTTTGAACGAAATACAGCGGAATCGAAGACAGCAGATCGGGTATTCCCCATCCTTTGATGTAGTTGGAGAAAATTTCGCGTCTCGATGTAATCAAGTCGTTGCGGCTGTTGAGAAACGACGTATTGAACATCAAGAAAAATTCCACCAGGAAAATCAATTCGACTCCGCTATCGACCCAATGCGTCCAAAACCGTTTCTCCTTTGCAAAAGCAAACTTGATCGGGAACGTAATGACATGCGCACCAAACGCAGCAACGACAAGCGCGACGCGAATGCGAAACGTGAGTGAAAACGGGGACATGGGCTTCATCAGTTGCTGAATAGCGCGACAGCATTTGTGACAAAATTTTCGCTTCCAGGCGATGAAGACCCAGCGGAGAGACAAGCTTTCGTTGTAGATCTTTCGAAATGCTTCCTCGTCTGCGACCGTAGCACTGAAGTTGATGGAATAGCGATTGGCTGACGTGCTGAGGTCAACCACAGACGCGCGAGTGTCTATAAGAGACCCCTTGGTTCGACCGTACTTTGATGGAGACCGAGTCAATGGCCGTCCAGTCGACTCGGCGACAGATGATGCGCGGTTATCGCATGGACCGCGCTGTGTATTCAGCTGACGCAGTTGGAAGACGGCAGATCCGGATCCGCGCCGTAGATCGCGCATGCTGACGTTATGGTCACCGAGCTCTGTTCCGACCGCAGCGCTAGGTTGCAAGCGCCGAACCTGGAAGCGCTCCATCATTTTCTCGTAGCGCTGGTCTTCTTTGCCTGTGGCTTTATTCACAACAGGTGACGCTGATGTGGTGGTGAGATCCACAATGGAGCCTGTCGAGCCTCGACCGTGGAAGCTGTGCAGAAAAAAATGTTTCTTGAGCACGGCCAAGTGGTGCAGGTTCAGTTCTTGCGGCGGTTTTGGATCAAGTGACGACATGGCCTTCGCGATCGCTGTCACCGAGTGCATCGTCGCGACGGCGTCATCTGAGTAGCGCCGCCCTTCGTTCGGCCGCACGCACGCGGTCGCCATATCTAGGTCGGAAGCGGCTGTCGTCAGGATAGTGGTCGCGCTCTTGTGGTGCGAGAGCGCGGTCTTCGGCTCCATCGTGCTTGCGGGGTGACAGTAACTTGTGAAGTGACAATACGGGTGGGGGGCGTCGGTTGTGGTTATAGAATGTTGATCAACTTCAACTACCGCTAAGTCAACATAAGGAAGGAGCCAAAACTGTAAGTCAACATAAAAGCAATAAGTATACCTTCCGGATACCAAGTAGTATACGACACAACCGAACGTTCCAGAAACGGTAGCTTGGTCTATTCGACCACCGCGAGTTGCCCTCTTCGGCAGTCAACATCTTCGTCCTGGTCGTGTAGTGTGCTGAGAAAAACCTTGGTTGCATCGACAAAGGTTTTCCTAAGTTTCCGTGAGGTTTTTCTGCAATTTGGGGTTGCCTTTTTGTCCGCCTGTTTGGTGCGGGGGGGCGCGGATGCGGGCTTCCGCCGCGCAATCCTACACTTCATTTCACTCAACAACGCGCACGACGACCCCCGCACTGGAAGTACTTCCGCATTCGGCAACTAGAACCAAAGCAACTCCTCCGCGATGGCGCAGTACGGCAAGGCGAGCTACTGGGACGAGCGATACACCAAGTACGACGACGCCTGTGCATGCATCCGCTAAGAGTTACGCCGTATGAGCTTGTGCACTAATTAATGCCGGTGGATTGGATTGTGCTGTTCCGTGCTGTGTTATTCTGTGTGCGTGTGTGTTTGCTTGCGTAGGGATTCGGAGCAATTTGATTGGTATCAGCGTTACGGCGGTTTGAAGGAACTGCTGAACCAATATGTGAAGAAAACGGATCAAGTGCTGATGGTCGGTGCGGGCAATTCGCGCTTGTCGGAGGAGATGGTGAATGACGGCTACCAAAAGATCATGAACATCGACGTGTCGGAAATCGTGATCAAGCAAATGATGACAAAGTACGAAGATCGGATCGAGTCGTTGCAGTGGCAGAAAATGAATGCGTGCTCGCTGGAGTTTGCCGATGAAAGTTACGATTCGGTTGTTGACAAAGGCACCATGGATTCGATTCTGTGTGGTGAAGGGTCGACGAACAATATCGCGAAGATGTGCCAGGAAGTCCACCGTGTGCTGAAGCCCAACGGCGTTTACTTTATTGTTTCGTATGGCGTTCCGGACAACCGGTTGAGCTATTTGGAGACGAAAGAGCTGCAATGGAAGGTGACAGTGCACACGGTTCCGAAGCCAACGGTTAGTGCTGTGCAGGTCTCGGAAGCAGATGCGAACGCAGTGCACTACATCTACGTTTGCCAGAAAGGAGTGAAGGCCGAGTAAGCAGCACTCAAGCAAACATGAAAACGCATCGCGACCATACACGCAAAAAGAGCAACAGCAGCAAACGACAACCAAAACCTAATATATCGTATTTTACGCGCATTCTACTGCCCTTGTTTTGTGTGTTCTATCGCAAAGCTCACAGTGGTTGTGAAAACAGGAATGACCTTTCGAGATCTCCATTCTTAAAGTGCGATGCATGGCGCTCTTGAGATCGAGCTCCATGCTGAAAGCGCCTCCGGTATCTTTGCTTTAGGACGATTCATATCATAGTGTGTGCTATTAGAATAGCCAATATATGCTGCTCTGATAGAGACAAGAACGCATGCGTCCTCTTTGCATGCAAGAGGCGACGAATGTGGATATCAGTCGCGCAAGGTAGGAAGATCGGGTTTCCTTCATGCGGCTTCAACTTGTGTGCAGGCACCCTTTTTTGAAAAGATTGTAGCTCATTGATGCCGTCTTTTGTCAATTTTCATCAACTATCTTCAATTTCGTGCGCGCGTGCGTACAAATTTTTTTCGCACCCACTGACAGCTACAATCCAAAAAGCCAGACGAACAATTGCAACAGCCTGATTTCGCTGTAATTATAGCCAATCGATGGATTTCATTCAACTTGTGGGTGCTTAATAAAACCATTCGATTGGCTACAAGTCAGGATATATACCCTACCCGCATTTCACTTTTGGCCTTGATTTTCCTTCCATTTTCCAGTCGCTTTAACCTATTTTAGCGTGGCTCCACATCTCGCTTCGAAAAAGAACGCTATATTATCCTGTCGATGTTTTTGTGCCACACTAGTCTAGATCAAACTGTCCGGACAAAGTTGTACCCACCGATCTGTTTCGCCTTTTTTACCCATCGCTCCTCCCCTCTCTCTTGTACGCGTGCGTGCGTACTAATTGTAATCGCTCCGCAACCGCTCTCTCATAGACGAAGGCAACGGCCCCCCACACTTTCCATTTTCGTGGTGGCTCAAGCGGCACGAAGCGCTCTCCATCGGCGCGCTTCTCTCTCTCTACGTGAGGCCCACGACCGCTTCATAGTGCAGCAGTCAGTGAGTGGCGTGTGCCTGTGTGTCTGTGGTGGAGTCAGTAATCGCAGTCGAACATGTCGAAGGGTGCGGTGTACGTGACGATCGCGGAGGCGCGCGGGATCCTGGCCGCCGACAGCAATGGCTTCAGCGACCCATACGTGGTCATGACGGTGCTGGACTCCAAGGGGAACGCGATCGCGGCCGGCGGGTCGTTCAAGACCAAAGTGATCAAGAAGACGCTCACGCCGCGCTGGAACGAAGAGTATCTTGTCGGCGACAAGTCGGATCTGCGCCTGGCGACCACGCTGCGACTGGCGCTGTTTGACGACGACGCGTTCGCGATGAATGATGACCCGCTCGGTGTGGTCGACATCCCGGTCGCGCTGTTTCTCGGAGTCACCCAAACGGTACGGGTGCTGCGTCTTGTGTGTGTTTTGTCGACAGAGGCTTCTAACTCCGTTCGTGATGTTTGCGATTGTTTTGCGGATATATGTAGCTGGACAACTGGTATCAGCTGACAAGAGCCCAGAAGATGAAAAAGGATGCCACAGGCGAGCTGCATGTGATTATCCGCCCAGCAGATCCTCCTGTTGGTGTGGAGGCGACATCGTTCGCAGCGGGACTTGGCGCATCCGTGAAAGGCGCTATGGATGCCGCAGTTGGAGCAAGTGACGGCCCTCCCAATTTGCTGTTTGTTACCTTGAAATCCGGCAAAGATCTCCTCGGTATGGACAACAACGGCACTACAAGTGACCCATTGGTGAAACTTTCGTTGGCGGGCCAAAAGCACGAGTCGACTAAGAAAGAGAAAACGCTGCGGCCGCAGTGGAACGAGAAGGTTTGTAGTAACACAATTCATACTGTGTCGCTGCGTATTCGAGTGGCGGGCATTGTATTAATCTAACTGTCTTGCGATATTCCAGTTTGGCTTTTTCATAACAGACTTGAAAAGCACGCTCTCGATTATTGTGGAAGATTTTGACGTGACCATCAATGATTTCATGGGGAGTGCAAACGTGTCAATTAGCGATTTGCAGCCGAATGTTGAGAAGAATATGACTGTGGAGTTAGGCGACAAACGAGGCAAGAAAGACAAGAAGGAACGCGGAACTCTACAGATCTCGCTTCTGTGGACGTATCGCGCTGATGCTCGCGACATTGCAGCAAAGAAGAAGGATACGACTTTTCTGGGAACTATCAAGGGTGCCTTGAACGTGGGCAACCCAGATGCGGGCTATGATTCAAACGATGAAGACGGTATTGAAATTGATGACAAGGCTTCGAAGAAATCTGATGAGGAGCTGAAGAAAGAGGAAGAAGAACGCGAAAAGAAACGCGAAGAGATGCTGAAGGAGTTGAGCAGCATCGAAATCAAATCTGGTGATTACATGATTCAAGTCCATGTCATTGAGGCTCGTGATCTAGTGCCCAAAGATTCGACCGGCACATCCGATCCAGTTGTGTACGTTGAAGTGCTCAGTGAGAAACAGCAGACAGCCACGAAGAAGCAAGTTCTGAACTGTGTGTGGGATGATCTGCTAATTTTCCCCATGCGGAATCTGGACAAGTCGGAGGTTGAAATGGGCTACGTGAAGCTGAGTGTCATGGATGCCAACACCTTGCAACGTGCAGAGCTCATCGGTGGTGCTCAATTTGACCTTTCGTACGTGTACTCGCAGCAGAACCATCAACTCGCGAATGTGTGGATTGGTTTGACAGACACGGTTAACACAACAAACCAGGGTATCCAGGGTTATCTTCGCGCTTCGATCACTGTCGTTGGCCCAGGTGACAAACTTGTTCCGCCTCCATCTCCTTTTGGAGCTGGCAACAGTGACATGGATGGAAACATTTTGATGCCATCCAGTGTTTCGCAAAAAGTGAAATTTCTTGCTGCAACTATTCATTGTGCCGAAGAGTTGCCTCCAATGGACTTGAACTTGGTCGGTAAAGGCGGTCTTGACGCCTATATCAAGGCTTCTATCGCTGGAGGTGATGCAGTTCGAACTCGTGTCCGCACGAAAAAAGGAAGGCGTGATGAACTGAGTCCAAGTTTTAACGAGCAGTTGATGCTGGTTGTTCGCGAGCCTTCTATGGCAGACTCGATCAAGTTTGGCGTTTACGATTGGGATCAAGTTGGCTCAGATGAAGTCGTGGGGCACGTGTTCCAAAGTGTAAAAATGGTGAAAGCGTTGGGCGGCAAAATTCCGCCATTCTGGACCAACATTTATGGCGCACCACTGAAGCACAACAAGGTTGAACTCGGTGACTCGATGAAAAAACAAATGAATAACCTCCCAGAAATTGCGACTACCTATCGTGGACGCATGTTGATGACTTTGGAAATGCTGGACAATGACGCCGACGAGTTTGACGAAGTCAACCAGAAGCGAAACGTGAAGAAGTTGCCTCGAGATTTGTACCCAAGAACTCGTATCTACAAGATGCGTGCTCATTTTGTGCTAGGCTGTGAGATCCCCGCTTTTCTGAGTCCGAAAAACTTGGGTAAGAACTCAAAGATGCAACTGGTGATGACGTGTGGGCTGAATGAGATTAGATCGTCACGACGACCAAACTTGAAGGGTGTCGTGGAGTGGAACGACATGGAAGAAGGTGAGAAGATGCTTCTTCCGGAAGACTTGTCCCAGGTGCCAGATATTTTCTTGTATTTGTGCAAGGGAGAAGGTGATAACCGCAAACCAGTTTGCTACCGTCGCTTCACCGCGAAAGAACTTGTGGGTGATCACGGCGGTTTTACCAACGATGTGCAATGGATTTCAATGAAAGAAGATTCGTCCATTGATGCTTTGGCAGACGACGAGTTTCCCGGAAATGTGCTTGTCCGCCTTGGTTTTGGCACTGAAGAAGACGCTCACAGAACGCCATGGGACCGAGCTGATATGGATGCAGTAAACAAACGAGTCCCTTACCAGCTTCGTGTTCACGTTTACCAAGGACGAAGATTACCCCCAGCAGATTCAAATGGATTGTTGGACCCGTACCTCGTCGTGCGCTGTTTGGGTGAGAAGCCAAAAGAGACCTCGAAAAAGAAAAAGACGCGAGACCCACTCTGGTACGAAACGATTTACTTTGACATCAATCTCCCCGAGCTGAAATATGCTCCTCAAGTCATGCTGCGCGTCATGGATTACGACGAGTTTGATTCGAATGACTTTGTCGGATTGGCTGCCCTGAATCTTTCCGACGCTCACATTCGAACTTCCCAGCAACTTGCCGACGGAAAGCTTTCAACTCTACCGGATCCAAAGTGGTATCCTGTTATGTACCAGGAACCTGGTGACAGCGAAGGTGAACTTCTTGCCTCCCTGGAGCTCATTCGTAAGCAATTTCCAGATGAGAACATTCCTCCGTCGGTATCAATTGTGCCAGAAACGCGTAAAGCGTTCCTCGAGATTACGGTGTTGGGACTGCGCAGCATGGAGCCATTCCAGTTCTTGCCGATTCAACTCCCGTTCATCGAGTTTATCCTTGGTGGCAAAGACCATGCATCCCAAGAAATGATCACTGAAAAATCGAAGAGACCAACCGGAAGTAACCCGAACTATTTGCAACGCATTCTGAAAGAAGTGGAGCTTCCTGTGAACGCCCATTTTGCGCCGCGTTTGAATATCATCGTGAAGGATACTCGTCTCGGAGGCTTCCAGACTCCAATTATCGGGTCTGCGTCTATCGAAATGAGTTCAAAGATTCCTTGGTCGAAGCACTACCGTCCTCCGCAAAGTGATAACTTTGCTGAAATTGAACTGGAAACTGCCGATGAGTTCAGTGAAGAATCACCACTACTTGGTGGTGGGGACAAGGATGATGTGGAATCAGTTGACAATGGCGCAGGTGTGTTCGGGGCGCTGAAAAGCATGGGTGTCGATTTCGATGCTGCAGGGGGCTTTGACGACGCAGCATCACGCCACTCCAGTAATCCTGAAGACGATGAGGATGAAAAGCAGAAAAAGTACTTGAAGCATCGCGATTTACTCGACAGTGAGCTTGAGTCGGAGCTGAAGACGACTCCTTTTGAAAAGTATGCATTGCACATTGGTCAAAAGCAGAAAAAGAGATCGATGCTGGCAATGCTGAATCCTTTCAAGAAGAAACCTGCAAGTGTTGGTGGCGATGGCTTGTACAAGATCGCTGGACAGTTCAAGGGCTTGATTCGTATCATTGAACGCGAAGATGAACGGCCGCTTCTGGACATGGAACGATTGATGAAGTCTTTGCCATACGAGATTCGTATCTACGTGCTCGATGGTGTCGGCTTTGCGCCCATGGATCTTGGTCTTAACGGACGCCCTGGCAAATCTGATCCTTACTTGCGTATGAAGTTGGGCAAAGAAAAAGTCGACGATCGGAAAAATTTCATCGACGATACGACCGATCCTGACTTTTACAAGATGTACCAGATCAATGCGTTACTTCCTGGCGCGAGTATTTTGACGATTGAAGCCATGGATCATGATTTCGTGGGTGGGGATGACTTGATTGGTCGCACGACGATTGACCTGGAAGATCGTTTGTTTGACCAACGATGGCAAGATATGGGCAAGATGTACGAGACGTCAAGTCGACTTCGCCCGAAGCCGCTAGAGACTCGCACATTGAATATTCCGACCTCGAAGGCGCCGATGGGTACGATTAAGATGTGGATCGACATTCTCACGCCTAACCAGGCTCACGAGTACCCTCCGATCGACATCTCGCTTCCGCCTCCAGTGGACTTGGAGCTTCGTGTGATCATCTGGAAGGCTCGCAATGTGCCATCGTTTGATGAGGCGGAAGACATGAATGATCTCTTTTTCCGCTGCTGGATGGAAGGTTCGGATTACCAGGAGACCGATATCCACTGGCGCGCAAAGAAGGGCAAGGGATCGTTCAACTGGCGCATGAAGTTCCCGATCACTTTGGGCCACAAGCAGCCAAACACGAAGACGCCGTACTTCCACATCCAAGGGTGGGACAAGGACGTCTTCACTGCAAACGATGCGATCGGCGAGTCGATGATGGATCTGGGCACGTACTTCCAACGTGCGTACAAGCAGAAGACCAATGTGCAGTTCTTTGAAGACGACGAAGAGACCCGCAAGAAGAAGAAGAAAGCAACCTCGGACGACGATGCTGCCGTCAAGAAGATCAAAGAAGCGACAGGACTCTGGGATGACGACGACCCACCAGACGCCAAGTGGATCAAGCTTGAGAGCGTCGACCACAAGACCCACACGCGCAACTACATGGGCGAAGTCTGCGTGTCGATGGAAGTGGTGCCAATGGAAAAGGCCAAGCAGCAGCCTGTTGGCCAAGGCCGTAGCGCACCAAACAACTCGCCGTACCTACCTCCTCCTGCGGGACGTCTGTCGTTCTCGCTCAACCCGTTCAAGGTGTTCAACGACCTGCTGGGTCCGTCCATTTGCAACCGCATCATGTGCTGTCTCTGCTGCGTGGCGTTCATGGTCCTCATCTACTTCCTCGCGCCGTTCATCAACCTTGCCATCGTCACCTTCAAGTAAGCTTCATTGGGACGACGATCGTGTGTTTTATTTTTTCCCCCTGTGGTTATGCATCCGTTTTATTGTGTGTTTTTTCTGCGCGTTGGCTGGTGACTGCCTTGACTGCCGTGACTCCCACGAGAGATAGCGAGGAAGAAGAGGAAGAAGAGCATCATAAACGAATGAATACAATTTGCTTGAAAAGAGCCATGACGATGTTTCCATCATAACGATCATGCCCACTGCGGAATACCGATACCATATACCGGTGTATATACCGGTATTCACCCAACGCAGTGAGCCATTCCCGCCAAACGACCGACATCGAGCAGCAGCTGAATATTGAATATGTACGCTGGTGGCGGGAATGCGAACGTCGCGGGCGGCGGCAGCGGCGCGCACGCGGCGTCCGGAGGTGCGCACGCCGGAGGTACTGCCCACCATGGCGGCAGCAGCAACGCGTACTCGAACGCGCTTGCAGAGGCGAACGATCTCGATGCGCTCGTGTTCGAATACGGCACGTCGAAATGCAAGTTTGGATACGCCGGCGAGGATTTCCCGCGCGTCTACGAGAGCGCCGCGCCGTCGGCGTACGTGGCCGGTGACCTGCCCAGTGAACGCGAACGCGCAGATGCCGCTGTGGCCAACGCCGCGTGCATGGAGATGGACCCGGAGCAGCTCGCGCAGTGGCTCTTCGACACGTCGGCGTCGCGACTGCAGACGCGCATGAGTGACCACCCGCTGCTGTTCGTCGAGCGGCCGTTTGCGCTCCCAGAGGAGATTGTGGCGCTCAAGGCCGCGGCAGGCGCGCCGTCGTCTTCTGTGAGTGAGAGCGAGATGAAGGAGAGTGCAGCGACAAGTAGCAGCTCTGTCTCGACCAAGAAACAGCATTCCAAGGCGCGTGAGCAGATGGTCGAAGTGCTGATGGAGCAGTTGGGGATCCCCGCGCTCTTCTGCGCGAAAAGCGCCGTGCTCACGTGCTACGCGAACGCGCGCACGAGCGGCCTTGTGGTGGAGATGGGCGCGACGTACACGAGCGTCACGAGTGTGCACGAAGGCTACGCGTTTGCGTACCCAAAGTCCCAGGTGCAAGTGTTTGGTGGCCACGACCTGGATGCGTTTCTCCGCATCAAGCTCGAGCATCAGTTCCAGAGCAACAAGACGCTGCTACTAAGCGCGCCGTCGTCGCCGTCGCAGGAGATCGCGCGCCGTTCGGCCTCAGTCACAGCGTCGTGCTGGTCGTACGCCATCGAAGCCAAGGAAAGCGGACTCTGTCGCGTGGCGGACACGGCATTCGACGAGGCCCAGAACGCGCAGCTGCCCATGATCCAGTACGAACTCCCGGACAAGACGATCATCGCCATGGGCACGGAGCGCTTCAGCGTGCCCGAGCAGTACTTCATTTCGGCCACGAGTCCAACTGGCGCGAGTGCAAGTGAGTCTGGCGTTGCCTCATCGGCACCCTCCGAGAGCGTCGTGAACGACTTTGTGGATGGCGCTCTCAAGAAGCGCGGCCTCGCAGTGCCCGAGTGGATCTGCGAAGTCGGTGGCATGACGACCGAGGCCGAGCTGCGCAAGGAACTCTTCCAGAACATTATCCTCACGGGCGGCAGCTCGTGCTTTGAGAACATGCCGCTGCGGCTCGAGCGCGAGGTCGTGCACGCGCTGAGCACGTACCAGCTGCCGCTCTCGGGCGCGTCAGCCTCGAACGGCACCCCGTTCGGCGGCAATTTGCGCGTCAAAGTGATCGCGGCGCATGCGCAAGAGCGCCGCATCGGTGCGTTCCTCGGCGGCTCCATCTTGGCCTCGCTCGGCTCCTTCCACGAGATGTGGATGTCCAAGGCCGAGTACGCCGAGCACGGCGCGGCACTTGTCCACAAAAAGTGTCCATAAAGTGCAATGGTATTGAGATCAATACCATTCGAGTTCGCGTTCCATTTTTTTAAATAAAAATAGTAGATATTGTTTATTGGCGGTACACAATTAATTGGTTGGATTTGTGTGCGGCAGTACTGTGTTACCTCCTTTCAACGGATAGCTGTCATAGAAGGCGATGAAGGCGCAAAATACTGTGTGGACGTGTCCTTATCGCCACAAACATGCGCACGAAGCTGCTTCATCGCCACGATACGCAAGCAAAGCACAACTGGCAAAAAAGTGGGCTAGAGCATTTGCAGACAAGCTTTCCGTGAAAGAACAAATGGTAACAGAAGTCTTGGTCATGCAAAGAGAGACGTTGTAGTGCAATGGAACGTCCACATCAGAAAAAAGTATCACTTGCTTGTGGATACGCACTCTCCATTTGCGCTCCTCACGAACATTCGCGCCACGTTTCAAATGGGATTTTCTGTTGCACCAAAGAGCGCTTCTCTTTTTCGACAGTTCTTGTTTTTGCTTGTGGTTCAGTATGTGGCGAATGCAACTATTACATATTTAGTATACGTTTCTATTTGTTGAGCACCAAATTGTCGGTCGCCAAGTACTCGCCAGAAGTGCACGTCACGCACGCCTCGATCCGGGCAAAGCTGCCGTTTACTTCCTCTACACTCCTCCATAATGACAATCGCTTTGAACTCATGATTGTAATTATCGTATTTCCTTTTTTGCGCCAAATCTCCAGCAATCATGATGCGCGCTTTAAGGCTGTGTTCGAGTTCAACATAATGCGCATTATGTTGAACTCGAACACAGCATAAACAACTCAAGAGCAACTGACGCATACGTGATAAGAACCCGTCGCACACTGCAACCTTTCAGCGACATGGCGCAAATTAGTGGTAGTTGTCTGCAATACAATTATGCCTTACTTCCTTTTTTCTTTGCTTGGTGCAGTTTCTATATGCTTTGCGCAAAGACGTGGTGCTGCTGTGATTATGGGAGTCCAGCGTCATCCGCCTCGTGCTACTTGATGTCAACGGAGAGGATGGGAGCGACTTCAACGTCCAGCAATATGTGGAACCCTTGTATGAGTTTGCACAAAGGGAGACTGCCTGCACAGCAAATCCTTTTATGCAAGTCGTGGGAACCACAATACTTGTAGCACAAGGAGACCTCCGACAAATACCAAAGCACAATACAATTTTCGTAATGTGCTTGCACCAAGCGTGCTTGCTACCTTTTCTCCAGCTTGCAAAAACATTGGTCTGTCTGCAATTTCGATAATTGCTCAAAGAATTTGCAAGACTGCAACATTTATCACAGCATGATGAGCAAAGTTGTACAACAGACTGACTTGTTGGGGGTAAGGATAGCCTTTAACCAAATTTACAAAGTTGCATCGATTATTACCGATTACAAAGTGGCATTTTTTAAAAGAAAGCATTGAAGTTAAGTAGTAATCGACCACAAACTGAAGTCTCACTCATCAGATTAGCAAAACATCAATCTGAGGAAAAGGCACAACGTGTGCTGAGATATTATGTTGTACTCGAGCACGGCCCAAGTTATTTCCTTTTTTTGACAAAAGAAGCGAAGTTCGCCATCAGCCTATGGTGGCTTTGTTATATGGCGGTACATTAGTCACTAGCACAACTACAGCACTAAAAAAAATACAGAACATTGTTCCACCATCACGCAAATTGACTTCTTGTTGCAACGTTCGCAAGTAGAATGTTAAACATGCTGCACAAGGTGTCATGCAATATACTTCGAAATTGTACAATTATGCGCAATCACAGCAACATAAAATCCAAACGAATCACAATATTCTCCAAGTCGCTGCTCCAAGATAGATTTGCAGTAAACTGGTAAGCGTTCGAGACAAGAATATTTTATAATATACGCGCGTCTATAAGTTAAATTGCTTCTCGTTCCGCCCACATCCAACACGTGCGCACACACAACCATGTCCGCGCTAGTTTGCTGTTTTGTGTGGGGAGGGGTGGCGGTTGCCACTCTTCAAACAGATGGTCGCGTAGAAGAGCGTACCGACGCAAAGCTCGCTTCCCACTCGTCAAAGGCCTCGTGACGCAGCACCTGCTCGACCGTGAGGCGCGCCGCAGGTTTCACCTGCAGCATGCCGCTCAGGAGCTCGCGCACGGGCCGCGAGAGCGTGTGGGAGACGCCCCAGGCGTCCAGCACGGCGCCGACACCCAGGCGCTCCACGGCGCGGAACGCCATGTCCGAGGCCGACGCGATGGGCACGAGCGGCGAGCCCGTAAGCATGATGAACAGCAGGATGCCGAGCGACCACATGTCGGCGGCCTTGGCGTCGTATGCTACGCTGGCGACGACCTCCGGCGCCATGTAGTACGCCTTGCCCACGCGCTCGGTGCTGGGAAGCAGCGTGCGTGTCGAGAGGCCAAAGTCCCCGATCTTGCACACGCCCTCGTGGAGCATGACGTTCTCCATAGACAGATCACGGTGCGCAATGTCGTGCACGTGCAGGAACGCAACGCCGGATGCCACCTGCGCGAGAACGCTCATTGCGTCTTGTTGTGCGAGATGCGTCTTGCCGCTCGCATGCAGGTACTCGTACAGATCGCCGTCGGAGCAGTACTCCATCACGAAATACAGCGTCCTGTCGAGAATAAAGTCGTCGTAGTACTGCACGACGTTCGCGTGGCCGCCCGTGCGCCGTATCAGGTTCGCTACCGCCTTCTCCTGGCGTGGGTCGTCCAGCGTTTGCTGTTGCGCGTTGGGCGTGTTGATCATGCGCATCGCCTGCGCGATCTCGATCTGCTTGAGCACGACGCGGCGGCCGCCGTCAACCTGCTGTTGCTGCTTGGGTGCCTGCCTCTCGCCGATCACATCGGCGACCGAGCGCGGCGATGTGGACGCATGGGCGTCTGTGTCCTCGCAGAGGTACACGCCGCCGTACAGCGTCGCGCAGAGATGCTTCTCTATCCGATAGCGATTGCGCACGAGGTCCATTTTCGCTTTTGTGCGCTTGCTTGCAATGGTGCTTTTTGTCAAATATGTGGAATAAATAAACAAGACAACCTTTGACAGATAGTCGGATTGCAAAGGAGCGGGCTTGTATTCGGGTGACTTTGCTGCAAGCAACAAAAACCTGCGATGGAGAGAGAGGAGACGGAAATTTTGTTACATATAACGTTTGTATTACCCGTTTTATTTATTTGGTTAATTTATATTCTTTTTTTTAGAAAAAAAGCAAAGCGACAGGGCGAACGAGAGATGCGATCAAATCAAAGCAATCATCATTTTGGGCGGCGAGTGGGACGCGCTCGCTTTAAATTTTCCATATCCTCTGCAACTTAATCTCTGGTAGATCCAAAAGATTTTGACGGTTTGTGGTAATTCAATAATCTATATGGAGTGATTCTGCTAAACAAGGAGGAGTTTATTATTTCAGCGCAACGGCCTCGAAAGCGAAAGCGAAAGCGAAAGCGAAAGCGAAAACAAGCAGTCCTCAAGCCACTAAACATACCCATAAAAACGCAAAGTGGGCGCTAACGTAGGGGAATAATAGTCAAACGATATGAGGTCTAGAGTGTGGCGTTCGTATTACAAACTTAGACGATGCAAGAAGCAGTTGCCGTCTTGATAAACGATTGGTTATTCTTAGCATGTCTCAGCTTAAATCCTGCCTCTACGCTTACGCAACTGACTTGACAATGGTAAAATCTCGCGTTAAGTTGGAGCTTGTGATGCGTTAAATATAGCACAGAAAAGGAAATCTGACACAGAGGCTCTTTATTCTGAACACAGCACCTTGTTTAGTTTTGTCTGGAAACAGTCAACTCAGATCAAGCCCACTCATTTTTTGCACAGCTCTTCACTACTGGAAGTATTTTGGTGAGCAAAATGAGATGGAATGTGCAATTACGATGGCAGTTATATTGCTGTCAGTTATATTGTTCCAATATATTGTAGAAGCAGTTCTTGTTCGTTGTGTGGATCTCGGCTTATAAACGGTGCAACATAACCACTTTGCAGTTCACCAGAATGCACACCGAACAAGGCATTCCATAAATTCTCGTAGTGACGTTCTTCACCGCTGTTCTTCAGAGTTGCTTTTTCATGAGATGACTTCAAAAGCTGTTCGTTCGTTAGTAGTACAATCAAGAGCATTTGAACTTCACAGAGAGGGCTCACATGGCTGTCAATCTGGCATGGATACGGGTCGCAATATTGAAGTTGGAATTGATACTAATCGACCAGAGTTTCCGGTAATAAATTGACATGTGCTTAGCTGTTGTGGTGCGCTTCTGATAGATTCAGCAACATCTAGTTCGTTTTTTTGAAAACGCACTGTACACACACTCACCTAAAGCCTTTTTGATTCGTCAACTTCTCTTTACGAAATGCCTGTCAATTGCTACCGATTATCAAATCATCAATTCCTCGAACAGTGTCCCAATTTCTTTTTCTGTTTACGAGGAGCATGCATTTCATCTGCCCACGCTCTCACGTAATATTTGCAAGCAAACACTGTGGTCTAGGCCAACGTAACTTTGTTGGTCTTTGTATCCTCTGTTCCTCCAGATAAATCTCCCTCAATGCACTATGAGCTCTCAGATAAGAAAGAACGTCATTCAACGGTCTACATGTATACTGCGTAGTTAAACAATCCAATATCAGACGCACGCATTGCAATATTGTCTCGTTATCGCATGCCCACTATTGCGTGTTTGTCTGCCTATTACTCTTTCAGACACTCGAAGTACAAGCGGCTAAGGCGCAAGACCGCTGCCCCAGGCGCCAATTGTTTTGACATGAAAGCAGTCCGGTACATGAAAGTTAATGTAATGAAAAACAGCAACCCTAAATAACTAGGGCTTCGTGTAGGCTAAGATACCAGCAGCAAAGCGTAGTACCAGTAACATTTTAAGCACAACTAAAATCCGAGAGGCACTTGCCCCAGTGTATGACTTACCGTAACGTCGTTGGTTCCCTACTTCGAAGTATTTAATACCTACTGTAAACGTTCTGGTTAAAGCATTAACATAGGGGTTGAACCCTGAATGTTGTACAACTTTGTGTGCAACGAGACTTCATACACAAGTGAAGCACACGACGATATACTCGTCGCAAGCTCGCCACGAAATAGGCGTAACGCACTTATAGCTAATAAACTCACAGCATTTTCAAATTCTGTCAACATTTTCATATGGACTGCGTCCGCCATGGTGCTGCGTGTCTTTGTTTTGAAGCGAGGGATATTATGTGGGAGTGAACCAGATATCCTGAAATTACCTACACATAGGGTGGGTGAGTCTTATAAAATTCAGGAGCGAACTGCCAACTGAATGGTTGCACGACTTTGTTTCAAAACCATAGCGTCCACCTTCGTCCAAGATGCAGATCACCAACATGGCTACATTTTGACTTCATTCGTGGTAATGTGATGGACCATCACATTACCACGAAGGGATCAATTTTGGTCCTGCCTCATGGGAATGGATCGGTTCTGCTCAGCACGGACGTTGCTGTTCATGTGCACTGATGCATTCCATATGCCGACATAAGTCAGTTGGCTACTGAACAGTGCACACTTCGCTCTTGGCTTGGTTGGCGCGGTAGCCTCTCGCCAGCACGCGACTGAACTCGGTGCTGTTGTCCTCGGTTGCGCCGAACCGCCACTTGAAGTTGACTTGAAACGTCGCACCAACGGGGCGATGGTCTGACGTCTGAAAGCTCATCTGGCTGCGGTAGCTTAGGATCTCAATATCGTTGGCCTTTTCGTTCGATAGATACAGCACCCGATCGGTCCACGACGGGATGCGTTGCTTACTGGACGAATCGTACACATTGCTGTGCTTGTCGAACTTATACGTCGGTCGGAAATGCAGCGGTCCTTCCTGGAAATGCGAAAACACGTGTCCTTTGGTCATCTCAATCTGCAGCTGGTCGTTAAATCGAAGCACTTCGTACTTGTTATGCAGCAGCAGGAGATCAACCATACGCCTCGTCCCATTGATCCGATAATTCAAATCTCCAAACCAAAACACGCGATCAAAGCATTCTGAGATCGCCTGCTTTTTCCCTAGAAGACCCACGGGCGGTGAATTTGATGACACCGTTGAGAAGCGAGTCGCCGTCGTTTTTCCCAGTCCATCCAATGAGGCAAGACCTGTGACAGCATTCGATGGCGGCGACGAGGATGATCCAGGAGTGATGAGTGGGTTCTGAGAAGGGTAAAGCTTCAGCTCTTGGTTAATGCGATGAAAGTTCCCATTCCGCTTCTCGGTGTTTTGCTGGTGAGCATCGAAATGGCAGTTCACAAACGCAAAACTCGTGCGTCCAATGGAGAACGCGATACCAACGCCACCTTTGTTGCCTAACTGATTGCCCAACCCAGTCGCGACAGCGTCCGATTGGATATTGCTGAGCAGCGGAATCACACTTTCATGGACAAACACGATGTTGTGAATCGCTGTCAATGAATGTGACGACACCAGTACGTACTCCTCACCGAGAGTCTCTTTCAACAAATCCTCCCACTGCTTTTTCGACGTAAAGACGACACTTTTGGCGATCGAATTCACACATTCTTCAGTGCCGACAGCGACGATATGGTACTTGTTCAATGGGATCCAGAGCCGTAAATCGTCTTGAGGTTTCTTTGCATGCATGTTCCATGTGCCGCAGAACACGCGCAACTTGCTCTTCGACAGGAAATGCGTGTGCGTGACGCAATCACCGTTAGCGTTCGAAATACTGTTGAGCTCCTCCCAGTCATCGAGACCTTCTAAGTTAAACTCGACTGGCCATTCCGCTACATTGCCCTCGCTGTTGTTCCTACCCCCACGAGATAATTTTCTACCATCTTCGTCGTTCCCAGACTTTTCTGGAAACTCGGGCGCTGCAGCATGCATCTCGATCGCATCGTCACCCTTGAAAAACGCAGTGATACTAGCTCTTCGGTTCTTTTTCATTCCTCTGCTTTTACTGCTTCGGCGGATACTTGGAGTGATTCCGAGCTGACGGCGCGTTAAATACCCTTTCACGATCGCCTGAATGCGTATCGACGCTTCTTCGTGCACTTCGTGGAGTGCTTCGCTTGCAATCTCACGTTCCAACTCGACTCGTTGTATATGCGCAAGCCTTCGACCTTGCTCACCACGCACCCACGCCTGGATCTTAATAGCAGTGCCGTGATGAATTTGGCTGTAGTTTTCCTCGAAGACATCCAACAGTAACGTCGACGTTGGTCCTAGTGCAGCGAGTAATCCAGAGTCGCTGTCTCCGCTCGCTCCGTCGCCTGGCTCGCGCACTATTGTTTTCCGAGAATCTATCGTGATTTTCTTATTTGCTGCAGTGACATCCTTGTTCTTGCTTTTTTGATTCCTTGCGCTGTTTCTCTTGATGTTTTGTCTTATTTTCTTGTCTGACGACGACGAAGAGGAAGACCGAGTGCTAGAGGACGACGATGATGAAGAAGATGACGATGATCTCGATGTTGAAGTGAACGACGATAGGTCTTCTGTTCCATTTTCTTCACCTTTGTCATACTCACTGCTCGAATCACAATGATTCTCCGAGACGGAAGATGACGCACTTCGCTTTCCCTGGTGTGTCTTCTGAGAATCAAGTTTCGTCCTCTCCTTCTCTTTCCGTTTTACAGGAGACCCGACCGCATCACACTTGTCTTGATTGGGTTTCTCAGTGGGGAGTTCTACTGAACTTGATTCGCCTTGAGAGTGAGAAGGAGCGGCCTTTGAAAACTGCTGTGGCGAATTTGATGCTATGCCTGAGTTACCTTCGTTAGCGAAGGACGAAACCATTTCAGACAGTGGACTGAGTGGTGACGGTAAATCCACGTCGGCAAATACTTTGGACGAATGACGCAAAAATGACGTGCATTTCTTCAGCGTTTTCTTCAGAAACTTGCGTTTCAGCGCTTTTTGGATCTTGACCGCAGCCGCATTGGCGGTGCGATCTGTCGGCGCGCGCTTGAACTGTTTCTTTTTGGCGTACAAGCTTTCGGGTTGTATTTGTTCCGGCGACTGCGTCGCGAGGTTCAGTCTCGCTATGTACGCATCTACGTTGATGACCTCTTCGGTCCCATGTTCAGCATTCGCTTGCTCCAACACAGAGGATAAGCTCGTCGTACAAGCGTCTCCACCTCCTGCTATCGAAACATCTTCTTCTACTTCAGGTGTGCGTACTTGGTCCTTCCTGGCAGCCAGTGTAGATTGGGGCTCTGATTTTGCAACACTGCAGTCTGATTCGGGCGTAGTGACATCGGTACTCGGCTGCTGCTTGTTGCGCTCTAGTCTGCTCTTCTCCTCTGCGCGCTGCTTGGCTCGCGCGCGTCGCTCTGCTTTCTTCGCCTTGAGTAGCTCCGCCGGCAGCGCTGTTGCGGTGCCAGTCGCCGCCGCGACCTCGACACCCACACGGTTCAACGCGCGCGGCATCGGGACTCAAAGGAAAAAGCGCTACGAACCGCCGCCAAGTATGTCGCACCCGCGTAACTTTTTCCCTTTCTTGTGAGAATGATTGATTCCCTATGCATTCAGCATGCGCACAGAGAGAGTAAGAAAGACAGAAGAACCAGCAAACAGGCGACTGAAAATACCTCTTCCGCCGTTATTTTTTCTTTCGAAAATAGCATTTGCGTAGCGATCAGCCGCACATTCGCAGTGCTTCATGGTCTCCACAGGCGCGTATACACAAAAAAGAAAGACTTTGGAAATGGCGCCCCGCATTCACCGAGCTGAAGTACAGACCAATGCCATTATGCTCAATGTCGCCGCCTTTTATTGCATTGTAGCAATTGTATAATATTACACAGTAGAGTAGTTGTGAGGTATTACCATTGTTTCACATTGTGGAGATCAACTCGAATCATCAACTATGAGAGACTACTAGTTTTGCGTTGACGACTACAGGAAGAGGCAGGTCGGTAAGTAGAAATAGACAACTTCAACTCGCATAGAAACGAACGCGTTCCTATATTCTACTGAAGCACTACTGAAGCGGATCTCTATAGTAGCCTCTTTGCGCCACGTCTGTGACGTGGTGCTCGCGTGCACCAGATTGGAGCCAAGCAGCAGCCAATCCGAGGCGCCGCTGCGGTCGAGTCGACGAACGAAATGTGGGGTGAATGCGCCGCTGCGGCGGTGGCTTCACTTTCGGATTTGCACTCGCGGCAGCACGTCGGGTGTTGAGGGCGATGTACAGCACGCAGCAGCTGACTGTGCTGTCCGCAGTAGCTGCTGAGGCGTTGGACGGCGCTGAAGGTCTGTAGCTTGCTGGTGTCGTGCTGGAGACGAACAGAGAGAGAGAGAAAGAGAGCGAAGCTGGGGATGCGTCTCGTTCGATGTGGACAACTGCCCAAGTCATCCCATTGCAAGTTCGATGTGGACTGCTACGAGTCGTCTCGCTGCAAGTGGCCGTTCTCACTGGGGAGATACTCGCCATTGGCTCAACAACGACTCGTTACAATGGGTACATCGCCTTGCCCGAAGTCAAAGGATTGTGTGAAGCACGACGAGATGACAGTAATGGAGGGGGTCAAGGCATTCCAAGCAAAGCATAAAGCACAAAGCAAGAGTAAAATTCGGTGAACGTTCCGATTTGTTAAATATGGTGTGAATGTCGGCGAGCCTCAACGTGGACGTCCAAGTGCTGCTGCCAAAGAAGCGTCTAGCTTTGGTCTCTCAGTTCCAGATGCTCAAGATCCATCAGCTATCGTTTGGTTTTATATCTCTGTGCCCGAGTCGCAGAGGTAGAAGTTGTGATCGATCCGCGCGTGTTCCAACACCGTTGCCACATCTCGAACATTGTGCAGCAATCCCAGCAATGATGCCACGAAATCCAACGACACGTCGAGTCGCTGCACTTTGTGGTCTGCATCAAACTCGAACTCAAACACGCCGTTGTACGTGACGCGTTTCCCGATCAATTTCTTCACAATGCGAGCATGCGTCGGCTCCAGGTGTGGGAACACGTGCTGAATGGTGGCTCGTGTAATCGTGAGTGTGATATTTCCAGCGACGCAGATCGATTGGCTGTCGGTCTCGCCCACATATTCGGTGGAGTGACCGATAGTCAGCGTGTCAAGTAACTCAAGCACGAGGTCGTCGTGGAACGTTGAGTACCGTCGCCATTGTTCCATGAATGCACCCGCGCCATGATGATCACCAAATCGAAAATCAGGTGTCAGGATTGAGCCTAGCAATTTGCTTTGCTGGTGACTTCGTTCGTGAAGATCTTGAGAGTCTTGTGTTGAAGCACCAGTTTCGCTATCGGATTTATCAGGTTCACGTCGAAGTCCGTGTCGAAATACTCGGAAAAAGTTGAGCACTGCCTGCATTGACGTGCTATCGCTGCTCGAGCGTAGCTCCCCGCTTCGAGACAGCGCCATGCGCTGATTTTCTAGTGCCCGCACTTCTTCTCGCAAATCGAGGACCTTCTCTCCCAAGACAACCGCTTGGTCGCGCTGTTTGTTGCGGTACCGTGCCTGATTCGCGCGACATTGTTCGCGTCGTCGATCGGTCTTGATACGAATGCGCTTCTTTTTCACTTTGGTGCTAATCGGAGTTGCTGCTGCGGGAACCGATGACGATGACAGTAACGTCGAGAGCGCCGGCGCAATGGCTGGGACTGCATTCGGACTAATCGAGGGAGCGCTCAAATGTGATTCCAACGAGGACAGAGTGCTTGAACCGACTGGTGATGAGAATGGTCGCACTGGAGCACGTGGCAGCGTCTGTGATTCAGGATGTCGAGAGGCGATCGCTGTGGTGAGTGTGGCCAATACAACCAGGTTTGTATCACTTGCTGGATGTTCAGATAGCGCACGCGGTGGGAGCAGTACGTCAGCGAGGGACGGCATGGGTCGCGGCAAGATGGAGACCGGCTGTCTGGGCCGCGCCTGCTGCTGCGCGTGGCACTGGAGCGACGGGATCTGTAGCGACAGTGGTTCGAGCGCCATGTTCGTCAATAGCCTGTCGTCGACTAAAGCAGAGGAAGTGGCCGCCGACCAGGACGAGGGAAAGCGCGACTCGCCGGTCGACAACGCGCAGGGCGGACGGCGCGGGGGCTCCATCACACGTGTGCGAGTGGCCCACTTGTCGCACGTGAGCGGCGGCGCATGCAGAGAGCAAGTGAACCGTGGGCGATTGGGGGAGCGAGCGCGTGAGCAAATCGCGTCGCGCCGATCGCGTGGTGTCACGCAGATGGTTGTCAGTCAGCCACTGGGCTTTTTCCCTCGAATGCAGCGACCTCGTGGTCGAATAAAACGGGCCAAAATGTGGGAGATTCTTGTATTCGAGGGAATAATTGCTTGTGCAAACAGGTACTATTCGGGGATCCTCGGTACGATGAAGATGGGAGACCAAGGTACCCTGTGTCTTGTTTGAATTGATATCGAAAGGTCACAAGGAGGGAGTGACAATGCTTACCGCAATTGTACCTGGCAGGAACACCATTTGCCATCTACGAGATGCGGAAGGTAGAGTCGTCACGACAAATCGGCCAGATCCAAGTTCGACACGCGTGTCGGCAGATTGTGGTCGGAAAGGAATCTGGTGCTAAAAGCCGCAGACACTGCCAGGGTGTTCCCAACTGCCGCATCGCTCATCGGGATTCTTCCCTGTGGAAAAAAAGTTTTAAACACCTCGATGGTTGCAACGCTGACAAGAAGCAGGAAATTTTGAGGTCCGTTGGCAAGCCGCATTCATGAAAAGGATATTGTGCATTGGCAGATTGGATGCGACAACTCTACCACCCTCGTGTGCAGTGCACTACGAATCCTGCCTCCAAAGCCTAATTATGGGCGCACTTTTGCCAACCGCCGTTCCTGAGTTTTAAAACTGCGGCTCGCGATCGTTTTAAGGGGCCCGCATTACCCAATCTACATCGCTTGAAGCACACCCACGACTCATAACAACACCCCCTTCGTCCCTGGAACCAGCTATGAATAGCAGCGGAGGCGTGGACATCGAAGCACTTTTGCAGATCGCGGCGACGGGGCTCGCAGGCATCTTCGCCGGCTCGGCAACGTACATCTCGGCTGTCCAGCACCCGGCATTGCTCAAGACCGATGCCAGCACCGAGTTCCAGTCGACGTTTTTCCGCAACATGTATTTTGACGCGGCGAGGATGCAGGCCCCACTGGCCGTCGGTAGTGGCATCAGCGCGCTTGTCACGTACTATTTGCAACGTGATCGTGCGAGTGCGGACGAAGTGGCACCACTTTTGTGGTTGTCCAGCGGCTGCGCCATGATCGTGATCGCACCGTACACAGTCGTGAAGATGCTCGGCGTGAACTACCAACTCGTCGATACGAAGCTCTGCGTCACGCAGGGACCGAAATGGATGCAGCAGATGCTCGTACGATGGGGCCGTCTTCACAGCGTGCGTACTGGACTCAGTCTCCTCGCATTCACGGGCATGGTTGTGGCCATGACGTGGTCGGGGGCGCCCAAACGGCCGCTGAGGCCGGGCGTCGTGCTCATTGAATAAAACCAAGAAAAAAACAACGAAAGGAAATGTTTGAAGGCGAAGCGGTGAATGTAAAGAGTTCATGTAGTCCGTAGTTGTATATTCTCTCGCATTGGTGTGCACCGCGGCAATCATTTTGTAGTTCTCCCACAAATGCACCGTTGGTTGTTTATCCGAGAATGTTGGCAGTATTGCATGGTAATGCTCGTTGTCAACTCCTTTGGCCCCATCACAGGTACCCAGTAAGTCTGCGCGAATCTCGTCTGAACGCCTTAAAAGTGGATATCGATCTCGCCACTGTCGTCTCACTCTGTTGCAACCCGCAGCATCTTCTCCTGCTTCAGACGTGCGCTAACCGTCCTTTCTATTATAGCAGCCGCATCGGGTTTTCTGGTTTGGTGCCACCACTTTCATTATGGTTGGATTCAGGTGCAGCATCGGTAATCAGTTGCTGCTTAATGCATTCCCTATCTTACTCGTTCGCGGCAACTCTGTCATCTCCATACGAGTGGTGTTCTCTCTGTGATGATCATATCACTGCGCAGGATTGACTAAAAACAGTTGGACGCATTGGCTCGTCTATTACCTTCGGTGCCAATAATCGAAGTCTGATTACGAGTGCACTTGTGGCACCTCCAGTAGCCAAAGTTTGGTTTTTGGTCCAAACGGCATGCATTTGTGACAAAATTTGTGGCCGCAACCCACGGATATTCTCAACGTCTAAAGCGCGTCTGGACAGTCTGGAGGAGCCTCATTATCCAATTTACCACGCACCCAGCAAGGCCAAGCCAAGACCAACCCCGCCTCCTTCCTCGCCATCACCAAATATGAGCAGCATCAGCAACGTGGACATCGAAGCACTTTTGCAGATCGCGGCGACGGGGCTCGCAGGCATCTTCGCCGGCTCGGCAACGTACATCTCGGCTGTCCAGCACCCGGCATTGCTCAAGACCGATGCCAGCACCGAGTTCCAGTCGACGTTTTTCCGCAACATGTATTTTGACGCGGCGAGGATGCAGGCCCCACTGGCCGTCGGTAGTGGCATCAGCGCGCTTGTCACGTACTATTTGCAACGTGATCGTGCGAGTGCGGACGAAGTGGCACCACTTTTGTGGTTGTCCAGCGGCTGCGCCATGATCGCGATCGTGCCGTACACGAAGGTCAATATGCTCGGCGTGAACTACCAGCTCATCGATACGAAGCTCTGCGTCGCGCAGGGACCGAAATGGATGCAGCAGATGCTCGTACGATGGGGCCGTCTTCACAGCGTGCGTACTGGACTCAGTCTCCTCGCATTCACGGGCATGGTTGTGACCATGACGTATGCCAAGAAGTAGGGTGTCGTATTCACAAAACAGTGGGGACGAACACGAAAAATAACAATCACGAAGTAGCAGTGCATTTGGAGAGTTCGTGCAGTCAGGCAGACATAGGAAGCGTCAAATCTATCGACTTATAACCGAAATTCATTTTCAGTCTCCCCAAGACTGCAGAGCCCTTACAGTTCTAACTATTTGCTTGTCCAAGAATGCATATAATCTTGCACACTCTTGCTGCTTGACAAATGTGTTGCCACCATCATCGCTAGACTGCGCTTATCTCGTGTTGTGGCCGTAAATTTCGTCGGCATGAGTTAAGATTGGATACACAGTCTCGCCCACCAATCAATAGGTAGCACCTGACGTACGACAGCATTGTACCCACAAGATTCAGCACCCAAGGGGTCAAGCATATACCAACGCTCGTCTGAGCATTTTTTCTAAAAGCTTTCTCATTTCTTCATATTATTCCCGTGAGTCCCGCTAGTCATCGAATTGGCCCAGTAGGACGGCACCATTTTCGTGGCGTGACATTGGAAACCTCGTCGTTGGCTACATGCTTTAGGATTGGATACACAATCTCACTCGGCTCAACCAATCAGCAGCTGATGTCGACTCGAGTCGACCAAAAAGTTCCACACATTAGGGACGAGATGCTCCAAGGACATGCGATGAAGCTCACCAAACAACTTTCGGAAGCTCTCATTGCTTCATTTGCCTTCCCAGCGACCAGAGTTTTCCTGCTACTTTGGATAGATCAAGTATATTGCGAAGCATGGATGCAGCAGGATTTCTTTTGTGTGTATCAGCCTGATTCCAATGGATCCTGATGGAAAATGAGTGAAATAGTATAAGTTGTCGATGCTGCGACACCAAAAAAATATAGCTGGAGTCAGCAGTTTGTGCTTTGTCTCGGCCATCTTCTCAACCCAGCCGAATGCAAAACTGTGTCTAAACGGGCTAACTCCGGTCGAAATAAACAGAGATCTAAATGTGAGGGCGACGAGATTCGTTCGAGTTATTCCAGAGTAAGCTGTCCCAGGTTGCGCAACTTCAAGAAGAGTGCTTCAGTTGTTGGTGCAAAGTCTGCCATCACCAGCTTATTTTTGTCAATCCGAGTCCAGTGACTGCACCCGTCAGCATCGAATTTGAATCGGCTTTAAGCCAGCAAGCGTCGTAAATATCGACTTTTCTTCATCTTCCTGTGAAATGTGGCGAGACGGAGCCTTTCTGGGAAGTACGCCACGTGAATTTCAAGACTTCAACGATACCAAACTTTAAAGCGAAATGGACTTCAGCTCGGCCGGACTCAAGCATCGAACGAATATGTGAGATACTACGATATAAAGCGGACGAAATCTGGATTGCAATATTCTTCGGCTGGATCTGAGAACGATTAAATGTTCCAAGAAAATCCTCCCATTTGTTGCTTTGCCACGGTGGTGAAACTTGAAGCACCTGGACTGGGGGCTGAACATGATTCTAATATTTCAAGCTGAAAGAGATCTATTAACTGGGAATTGCCGAATAGTTGCTTTCAGTGCACCTTCAGCAATCGGAAACGTTTGATCTCACAGAAAGCCGTGAAAGGCAAAATCGATACGACATGCTGATGGTGAAACTTGCGTTACTGATCAAATTTGATCGCTGATCTCCCTCAAAATGAGAAAAGAGCTCAGCACAAACTACTCTCGGCATGCCGAAAACACGTTTGTTCTCTTGACAGCAGAAGGTGTCCGACTTGTAAAAAGGATATATTTTCAAACACGAACTCTTGGCTCCCCAATACACTCGCAGTCATCCTTCAGCCAGTTTCTTTTTCCACAATGAGGGTAGCAATGCGGTTATTGTACTTAACTGCTCGCTCTGGAAGATATGCCGTCGTTAGCAAACATGCAGTGCATTGCGCAGGATTGCTGAGTCGGCTCCGAGTCGCAGAGGTAGAAGTTGTGATCGATCCGCGCGTGTTCCAACACCGTTGCCACATCTCGAACATTGTGCAGCAATCCCAGCAATGATGCCACGAGATCCAACGACACGTCGAGTCGCTGCACTTTGTGGTCTGCATCAAACTCGAACTCAAACACGCCGTTGTATGTGACGCGTTTCCCGATCAATTTCTTCACAATGCGAGCATGCGTCGGCTCCAGGTGTGGGAACACGTGCTGAATGGTGGCTCGTGTAATCGTGAGTGCAAGCTCCCCCGTTGCGCAGATCGTGTGCGTTTGGTTGTTGGAAAGCGAGACGCTCTCGAAACTAACCGTGTTCGTTAGTTCCAGGGTCAAATCTTGGTGGAACGTTGAGTACCGTCGCCATTGCTCAACAAGTGCGTCGATGCCTCGGAAATCGCCAAACTCGAGGTTGGAGCGAAATACCGAGTGGAGGAACTCGAGCTGGTGCTTCCGGCTGATAGCAGATAGCGTCTGGGACACTTGTTCTTGTCCATACCTGGGAGCAACTAACGAAGCCTGAGGTTCAGGTATGGGTGTAGCCCCATTGATCTCACTACAGTTCGAATCACACAGTCCGTGACGAAATTGCCGAAAGAAATCGAGGACGACATCATACGGGATGGCACTGGAGTCAAATCCTTGCTGGAGACCAACGCGCTGTTGTTCAAGTACGCGAACTTGCTCGCGCAGGTTGGTCACATGCTCTTCTAGCTCGACGCCCTCGCTGCGTTGCTTCTTGCGGTAGCGCTCCTGGTTCGTGCGACACTGCTCGCGGCGTCGGTCGGTCTTGATGCGAATGCGCTTCTTCTTCTTCTTGACGTTGACAGACACAATTGACGGCAGCGCAGCCGCAGTTGCCGGTCCCACTGCCGAGAATGGAGGAATGGAAGCAGATGTGCTCGCCGGTAGGAGCGTCGAGAAGGAGGACGCTTCAGATCGCGCCAGGTTCTGCGCATCGAGATGTTCGGACACAGTGATTGCAGCCATCAGCGCGGCGACCGGTGAAACGCCTGATCGTGTTGCCGCGGGCACGGCAGCATGGCTGGTGCCTGGACTGGAGCTGCTGGTCGGCGCCGTGTCCGCAACGTACGGCACGATACGCGGCAGAATGGGCTTTGGTCTGCGCGCCGCATGCGGACCTGCTACCGGCAGCAAGGTGCTCGTACCAGGTAGTGGGTCTCCGTCGATATGCGAGGGCCCCAGACGCGCCGAGGATGACCCAGGGAGGCCGTGGAGATCCATGTCATCACGTTATGGTCGACACGCAGCGAAAATGCAAAAATGGTCCCAAAAGGTTAGTCGAATGACCAGTTCACTGGTTTGAATCGTATAGAAGCCGTACCCATAACCGGTTAAAGCTGCATGGTCCTTTCCATCCCCTTCAACTATCCTCAAGCTGCCTGAGTCAGGCCGAGTCAGTCAGGCCCTGACTGACTCACTGAGCAGACGTCTGTGCGACGTCGAGCAGCTGCCCTGGCATTGCGATTGAACCAGCGATGCGCAAGATGAGGGTGGGCTGCCTGCACCTGCTCCGCCTTTCGATCTGGTTACTTGGAATACAGAGAGTATGTTGCCGAATATGACGCAGTGATCAAAATTCGTCAAACAAGAGATCCCGTCGAAAAAGAAAACCGATACTTTCGCCCATAGCCGGCATGTACAACAGCTTTCTCAGTACCCTCTTTGTCTTTTAGGGTTAGATTATACGGCGGTCGTGAGAGGACCATTGTGAAGTAGACGCAGGAACCTAACACGCGCCAGCGGCTACAAATATGCTGACGAATGCAGTTCGGGTGCTTCGACAAATTATGAGACCTTCCTGTGAATCAGAGGCAATGGGCTGAGGTCATTGCTGTCGTAATCTTGTTGCCAGGCTTGATAACAAAAGAATCAGATCAGGAATTCAAATTGACTAAAATGGTCCAACTCGCGTCAAATACCCTCAAGGAAGAATAGTTTTAAAAAATATATTGGCATTAACACACTGGGTCTTCAGTTTTCAATTATTTTGCAATTAACCAATAAAATCCGTTCAAGACCCTATTTCGCAAAACCTATTTTCACTATTCTGTCCTTCACAGTACTATTTTATCCATCATGCCATTTCCGGGTACTTCATATCCACGTGGAAACTTTCAAAGGCAATTCCGCATTCTACGATACGCACAAGGTTCAAGATGGCGCACGTGGCGCTTTTTCCCCATGCGGGCGAGGGCGAGCGGCGCAGCAGTAGTGCATTGCTGCAGGCGCTGAGCCACCAGGTACTCTCTGGGCTACCGACGGTCGCGCGGCGCGTGGACATCGACCTCCAGGCGACCGCAGGTGAGCCCCGCGAGCGCGGCGGCGGCGACGAGGAATCCGCGTACGAGTGGGAGCATGTCTCCAGTGCGCTGCGCTCTCTCCACGCAGTGACGAAGCAGAAAGCGGAGGACACGAGCGCGCACCTGGCTATGATGGACGCGCAAGTCCAGCAGCAGCTGGAGTCGCTGCGTGTGACGGTGGCAGATGGGGAAGATCGAGAAAGTGCGGCGAGTAGATGTAGTTCGAGCTCTGCGGATGAGACAATCCAGGCGGTTCGCTTCGATGTGAACGATTTAATGGGTGAGTTGAAAGACTCGGAATCACATTTCCGTGATGTCGCGAAACTCGTCGCGCCGTCGATGCACAAGTTGCAGAGCCTGGAAGCGCGCGCGGCGTACTTTGAAGCGGCATTGGAAGTGGAGAGGCGAAGCCAAGAGGCCAAGACGCAGGCGATGCGAGCGACGAGCGACGCGCTCGGTGCGTTCGCTGCGTTTGCAGTGTACGTTCACACGCTGCCTCAAGAGTACACATACATCAAGGTACCTTCGTCTCCGTTGATGCGTGCAGTGCTTGCTTTATGTACACTTACGTGCATTCATATTCCTAATTTGTTGTTTCTGTGCATTTTGTTTGGTAGCAAGAAGCGGAACGTCGGATTGCGGCGCTGACGAATGATTTGAAGACTTATGCGGTCGAGAAATTGCAGTCGGCGCTGGAACGAATTGCATGGCCAGTAGAGCTGACGGCAGAAGATTTGCAGAGCAAGGTAGCGCTGCGCTAATTTCTTTTAGTGATGGCGCATTTTGATTTCTCATACAAGCCTGTTTACTGATGGATGATATAGGAGGAAGAGTTGAACGAGATTGCTCAATCGTTCTCATATTTGCTCACGTTGCAACTGAGCCAGCAAAAAATCGATTCCCGACAAGGATTTGAAGATGATGGGAGCAATGCGAATTTGTGGTCTATGGACTGTCTTCTGGATTCGATCTTGGTGCGCTTCCGGTACCATTTCGAGCGTCTTGAAAGCCAAACCAATCGATTGGCAAAACCCGAGTGGGTATTTAGCCATATCCTGTCGCAAGTGAGAGAGCATGCGCCTTTTTTAGGACGAGCGATCTCTCCTGAACTGGAAAAGCAAAAGCACGTTCTGGATTGCAGCGATGCTCAGGTGTTACTACTTCGTGCATTGATTAGTGCGGCCCAACGAAAATTTCGCGCAGAAATCCCAAGCTTAGTAGCAGTAAGTGTGAGCTGTGGTTTGTGTGTGTGCTCTTCTCAGCGTATCTGACATGTATCCTGCTTGTCTTTTATTCGCAGCAAAAGGCATTATTCTGTCACACGCTAGATGAAGTGCTTCTATTTGAACAAGCCATTGATGACGAATTTGGGTATTCGTCGTGGGCGAATACGAATCGTAAGGTGTTCCCCCGATGTCTGGATGTTTTCACCGAAGAAATGGACATCTTTATTGCGTGGACAAGTGTTGATGTTGCGTACGCCAGGGAGGTGTTGGCGAACGTCATTTTCGAGAACGAAGAGAAGGCATGGGAGTTCGATGGAGGCGATGGAAATGCTACCTGGGAACCTGATGAAACAGAGACGAATATTCCCCGATGTGTGCTTCACTTCACCTCTTTGCTGGACTTCATGTGTCGGAGGTTCGCGTTCATGGCGAGCGAAGAACACAGATACTTGTATCTGACTCAGGTTCATCAGCTGCTGTTGAAGGACTTTCTGCGGGAATGCGAGAGACGAGCCAGAACTATTGACATGCATACTACGGTGTCAGAGCACTTTGTGGTGGCCAACGCTGCTCAATACGTTGCCAAAGTTCTGTCGGCATGGGAACAAACCAGTATGTTTATTGAGCTCACGAATAAAGTTGTCCAGTCCGAGAAGTCGAGAAGCCAAGTATTGAAGATCCACCTGGAGTATTCAAAGTCAGTCCTCAAAAATGCCGCTCAAGCAGCGTCAATTGCAGTGCTGGCTCGCGAAGAAGCGGCAGCAGTTCATCACGCAATTGCTGGTCCTGGGTCTCTGATAGGACCCGCCGCTGCATTTTCTGCGGCATACTCTGTTGGATCAAAAACTGTGAAAAACCTGCTTGGACGCTCCGAAGACGTTGCAGTTGAAGAAACCAAACCTCGCGAAAATCAGCTCGTTGAACCTGCGCTGGAAGAAATAGAAGACGATGAAGCATTGATTTTTTCACGCTCAATCTTCGAGCGACAAATAGCAGACTTTAAAAGCCTACATCGACGTCTGCTGAAGAGCGCCGCTGGCGCAGTGCTGTCCATGTTCCACCGTGACATCAAGTTATACACGCAAAGGTAAGCGAAATGGTGTGGGCTTCATCATTTCATGGCTGTTACTTACGCACGTCCTCAATGATTAGCTTGTTGATTAGGCAAGATCCCGCTGCAGTACTGCAAAAAGACGTGTCTCCAGAACTCAGAACGAGTTTTACTTTGTTAAAATGCGTGTTCGACTCAGCGAAGAAAGTGCTCGTCGTTGGTTCTCAAAGCCACCTGTCGAAAGATGTAGCCTCGTCTGTAGATGAGCTGTTTTTCGCGGCAATTACTCGTTCCAGCGAAGGATTCCACCAGCAATCAGCTGCGCATGCGTTGACCAGCATGGCGAGGGATCAGTTTGGATTCGATATGAGCGTGCTCACCTCGATCTTCGAGTCAATTGACGGCAAGTCCAAGAAGTATTTACGGAGAATCTCGGATTTGCGCAACCTCTTCAATTTAGAGGGGTCCAAGGTGAGAGAGCTCCGAAATGTACTGGATAATCAGGGTGGATCCAGCGATATGGAGCAAGTATCCACTGTTCTAGAAGTTTGCCGTGTTCACACGATGACTCCAGAGCAAGTGTTTAACGTGTGCAGTCAAATTCTCGACCAAGACTAGAAACAAGGCGGAATGGAAAATTGTAATTCAAACAGTACGCCAAGACCAGCTTTAGATGATGCAGATGACATCGTCCTTTTTTCTGTGCCCAGAAAGAATCAAGCGCACGTTCTCGGCGCAGAATTTATCATGTACTGTATGCCATGCGGAAATGACGCCTTTGCGAAGCCCATACCAGGTAAGGTTTTTGTTCTGTGTGTTCTGTCTGGCAGAAACAAGAAGCTTGCGTCCACTACATCCTCGTTATGACAATCTGGTAAACAAAGATGCATCATGCAGTATCGTGAGTGGTGTACTTACTTGCTCGTTCCGTATCGAGAACCCAAGATTAACGTGTCGAGGTGCGATTCCAAGTTGAAGCGCAAGATTCACTACTTCCGGCTGCTACCTAACCCTGAAGGCGCAATGAAATCATTGGTGTAATCTGTCCACTACGACACTGCTTGAAGATGTCCTCGTCGAGGGTGAGTATGCGCTGCTTTTCTTTGCTAATCTTTATGGTGTGTGCGATTGCGAGTGACATACTCATCTTGGTGCTCGTGCTTGCGATGGTCTTCGGGTTTGTGTATCGGAAAGCTCCAATCATCGAGCGGTCGCAGTTCGAGTTGCTCAAGCTGATGATCTTTGGCAGTATCCTCATGCATTTGTCGGCGATCGCGTATACCGGCGAGCCCTCCGATGTACTGTGCGCTGTACGCCCGCTTCTTGTCTCTTCGGGGTTCACGACGAAATTCGGTGCGCCATTTTTGAAGTCGCTGCGCGTGTACCGCGTGTTCATGAAGGGATCGAAGAAGCGCGTCACGATCAGCATATTGATGATGGTCAAGGTGCTCTCAGTGTTTTACGTGAACTTTCTTCGAAGTACTCTATTGCTGCATCAAATCGCGTACTTGTAGCTAGCTGTTCCAACCAAAAGTGTAGGAGACCCAGGCGCAAGGGCGACCCACTAGGTGAAAGTTCTGGCAACACAAGAACAAGCGGAGGGGGACTGAAAGGTAATGTGCTACTGAGTGAAGGCAGTGCGAGCCGCTTAACGGGATCTCCAGCAGGAATTCGACTGCGTGCTATGGGCGTGCAGCCCGTTGTGGAAAGGCAACCAGCGTTAGCTCAGAATACACACTGCTATACCAGGTATCGTATATCCACGTCAGCATTGGGTCTAACTTTGTTTCAATGCCAATTTCAAAAGAAAACTCTATGTTCAGGTCGCTACCCAAGTCTCGGAACCTTGATAAAGCCACTTCTGCATGTTGGGATAAAGGTCCAAGATCATGCTATGGGAGAAAGGCATCTACCCATGTTGTGCTCGTAAGTACCATCGATATTGGTTGTCTCTCGGTGTTTCATCTTGCTTTCGTATCTAGCTTGTTGTGGATCACCACTCCTCAACCTGCTCAAGCTTCATCGTTACGTGTCCTAATGGTCATCGTCTCTAGTTGTCCAGCCTTCGACTCAATTCGCGTCACTACCCTTGTATTCATGATGCTGCCTGGGTTCTCTCTCCATCGAATGTGTTGCTCCTGCCTCCAAAAGGCTCGCAATTTATTTAGTCACTGGGCTCGCTGCTCTTTCCTTCATCCTTTGCCTTCTTCATCTCGTCACGTGTCTTCTTTATTGCGCTATCGCTACTCCTTTCCACAAGTTTCTCGGCTTCCTGGTGCTTGGGAGCTTCATCGGATTCACAAGGGTGGCGCAAATTCAGTCCCAGTCGCGTTGATCATTCAGTGCATGCGTTGTACGTAAACACGTGGTGTTCGTTTACGCATCATCAGATGCCGCATTTTGAACGCGGGATCTCTTGTGGTTTGAGTCGCGATGAAATAGGTGACACACGTGGACATCAAGCTCTGATTGGTGCCTCAAAGATGCTACGAATGAAGTTCAGCATATCGAAGGACTCTCATTGAACCCGTGCGACCTAGTTGCCAAGACGCGTTCATGACTCCCTTCGCGCTTCTCCGCAGTTGGCTTCATTCCTTAATTCGCTTGCTTCTCCACGCATCGCATCACACCGCTCGACCATGGCTGCGCAGCCGTACCGCCACTACATCCAGCCGGAAGCCGACGCCGACTTCCCCGCTGAAGCTGGACGCTACCACTTGTACGTCACGTACTCGTGTCCGTTTGCGTGCCGAGCGCTCGCGGCGCGCAACCTCAAGGGCTTGCAGGACGTCATCGGCCTGTCGGTGGCGCACCCGATCTTCCAGAAGACCAAGCCGGACGATGCCTCGGACGACCACCTTGGGTGGACCTTTGTCGACCCTGCCAAGCAATCCACGATCAAGGACGTGAACGGCAAGGAGTACTCGACGGAAGGCTGCATCCCCGACACTGTACTCAACACCACGTACGTGCGTGACATCTACGAGTTGGTGAGCAAGGAGCCGCGCCGCTACACGGTGCCGCTGCTCTGGGACAAGAAGAAACAGACGATCGTGTCGAACGAGTCGGCGGACATCCTGCGCACGCTGAACACGGGCTTCCGTGACCTTGTGTCTTCGAATGTGGATTTGCTGCCAGAGGCGCTCGTGAAGCAGATCGAGGAACTGAACGATGGCGTGGTGAACGATATCGCGGGCAGCTTGTTTAAGATTGTGCTGGCCAAGGATGAAGAAACTCGCCTTGCAGAGCTGAACGCGTACTTCAGTAACGTGCAGCGCATCGAAGAGATCCTCTTGAAGTCGCGCTTCCTCGTGGGTAACTCGATCACGGAAGCCGACGTCCGCTTGTTCCACGCGCTGATTCGCTTCGATGTGAGCCAGCGCGCCAGCGACAAATCCAACTTGACGCAGTACCCCAACGTCGTGAACGTACGTTGTCTATTATTTTATAGTATGATGTCATTCAACCGAGAATGTAACTTTCTCTGTTTCTTTTTTTGTGATGATTGCATAGTATTTGCGCGAGTTGTACCAGACTCCAGCGCTGAAATCGACCGTGAACTGGGAACATCTCAAGGTCATGCTTGTGAACTTTTCCTTTGGCGTCGGTACGGACCCTTCGGTGGACTACGAAGCAGCCCACAACCGCGCCACGCGCTTCGCCAACTAGGCCGCACATTTTGCAATGCTTGCGCTAAAGTCTCCTCAAAACGCTCCCTTACCAAATAAATCTTTGTGTTTTGAAAGGAAATCATCGTCGTATTGGGTGTCATGCGTGTCTTTCTGTGCCGTGGAGCATGCGATTATTGATCCCTGCAGTATCTTCGTTCAAGCGCAGAAGAATGAAATGACCAACACTCGTGGACCTCTGGCAGCACTAAACACCATCAATTATCAAAATATGACCGATACGATACTGTAATTTATTGTAATAGGCCTTGAGTGCTGGTCAGGTCGAAGCACTTTCGATCCCGCCTTCTAAAGGACACCCAGCCCTGGTACCAGCTGTGTGTATCGGAAGTACCAGTACCAAAAAGAAAAACGACGGTCTACTAAAACAGTCTCTTCGAAAGGATCAAATATATTGTTTTGACTATACAAGCTTCTAATAAGATAGGAAACGCGATCTTTCGCCCAGGCTCTCCGCGGCGAACATGGGGACGAGCGGGGAGGACGACGTGCGTCGGCGCGACGCGGGGGCCGCAGGGGAAGGTCAGCGCGCCGATCTCAGCAGCGCACGCGAGCATGAAGACGAGCCGATGGACGAGCCATTGACTACTACTGCGGAAGTGATGAGCAACGAAGCAGGAAGAGCGAATGAGCCGAAGAGCGTGGCGAAAAGCGATCAGCAAGCTGGGGCACGGGACACGAACAGCAAGCAGCCACTTGCCAGCAAGGAGAGGACGAGAGCTGCGTAGGAGGAAAGCAAGCATGCAGCAGAGACCGAAGGCAACACTGCTCGAACGGTGGATCCAACACCACAAGAGCGGTACGACCTTCTTACAGCGCGGCTAAAGGAGAATAACAACGGGATAAGCCAAGTGGAAATCGAACACGACACGCGCTTGATTTTTTCCTCGATTTACAACGGAATTCGAAATCTAGAAAAACCCAAAAAAGCAGATGCCAATTACCCAGAACTAAATGGAGATGAAGCGGACGCGCTGGTCGATCTTTTCCGTCTGCTTGCACTGGAAAAGAAAAAGCCATTTTCCGAATGGAAACGCATCATTCAAGAGTTGTGTAAGGATATGCACAGGTCATCATGGACAGCGATAGCGCTTATCCAAAAGAGAATTGACCAGAATAGGCTTGCAGAAGAATCAAAGGCTACGCCATGGGGCTCGCAAACCAGCACCAACAGTCAAACAAAAGTCAACGAGCAGGGCACCCAGCCTTTCACCTTCCAATCGGGCAAATACTCGGAAGAGGAGCAACGCAACATGATTAGACACTGCAAGCAAAAATTCGAGTTTGCGCTAACCCTGCGCCAGCCGACACCGACGGAATGGAAAATCATGCTAGCTATAGCGGAAGGCGAACTTCTGATTCGACACCTGCCACAATTTCTACGGCGAGTGTGTGACGGGGACACCCTCTTCCGCTTCCATAATACCATCGCAGCTCAGGTGGAAGGAGAACTGATCGGTAAATTAGCGGATGCGACGCAAGTTTACAAAGATCATCAGTCGACCGGACGAATCGTGGAAGCCATCTTGCAAGCAGCGAGATACCGAAATGATGGCAGAATGGAAGAGACAATGGCGATGCTGAAAGACCTCAAAGCTGCAGAATATAATGATAGTACGCACTCTCTCCACCTCTATTTCTTTGACAGAAGCACAGCAGCGAAATGGAACAAAATGACGATCCCCTTCCGACGCCAATTGGTGCAGCTCATATCCGCGCACCCAACAGAGACAACTGAAGAGCGACCGAAAGCAAACGACGTTTGGAACACGCAATTGGGAGTAGACGGACTACAGAACGCAGAATCGAGATCCAAGTACAAAATTCAGTTTTAAACACTGCTCGCTCAATGAATATGGCCTTATTCCTAGATACCTGAAGCAGACGACGGGCAGCGATTCTACGCCTATCACTCGATTCGTACGGTCCAAGATCCCACCAATCGCAGATGTGGGAGGTGCTGTTTGAAGAAGAATTCTGTCCAAAAGCACTTATCGATATCAACCGAATTATTTGGCGAGGACGAACAATCATCCTTCATCATGCATCCAAGCACCGAATGGCTCCATGTTTAATCTGCGGGGCAGCGGGACATTTCGTGCGAGCATGTAAGGCAACAGAACAGGAATTAACAGCTAACAACTGCATTCACGCAGATGATGGGATCGTGAGTAAACTTCCGAGAAAGCCAGCCACTTTCACCAGTCCAGCGGAATTTAAAGAGTCGGTCTCAGAAGGCATCGACAAACAGAAGCAGCCACTTCAACCCGCAGCAGAGAATTCTCCCGCCAGAGGAGAAAACAAGGCAAGCGAGAAAGCGAACCCCGCGACGCCTGACGAGACCAACACGTCCAACCCACAGCCGCACTCCAACCCAAAAAATCAAACAAAAAATGTATCGTCTAAAGAGGAATCAGAAATGCCAGGACAACAAACCGGCAATATCAAAGAACAGGCGAAGGCGAAACCAAACGGGGGAGCAGTAAACACAAAAGGACCCGCGTCAAAGGCAAGCCAGAAAAATGGACCAAGACAAATTTCCAAGGATGATATCCGGTGGACAAAAGAACTGATGCGCTTTAGACGAGATATGGACGAACTAATGAACGTGCACGTGGAAAGACAAGTCGAGCCCAACCCGAGTCACAATGACATCATGGACTGGGACGGGGAATACACTCTTCAAGATGTGATGGACGCCAACGGCCTTGTAGAAGCAACAACACCACCTACCGGAAATTGTCAATTTTATGCAGTGGCGGAAGCGATGCTCCAAATCACGCAGGACGACAAGGCAAATGAAAAGCTGCTCGAGGCAACGGCAGGCAGAATCAAGCAAAGCATGGACGCGGCCGCACGTCTCAACTTCGATCTCGAATTTCCTGAAGGAACTCATATGGGAATACTCGAAGCATTGGGGAGAGGGGACCGAAAAATGAAACCAAAAGAAAGGAAAACAGAGGTTCTCAACTATTTCAAGGATATCGCAAGTAGCTCCTCCAGCCGATCTTCCACGCTGCCAAGGTCCGCGTGGGGTGGATCAGAGTCCCTGCGGATGGCGGCCAAGGCTTTGCAGAAAAAAATCTTTGTGCTGATCGAGACAACGTACGGAAACCGAAAAGGCTTTGCAATTTACAAGCCACAATCCAGAATCCACGAAGGAGGCCAGTTTTTGTCAGCCAAAGAGCATGCGTGCACGGGGAAGCAATGGGAAGAAGAGCTTCGTCAAGAAAGAATCGAAGCAGAGACCACGAGCAGCCCGCTACCAATCGTGATGAAATTTGCAAATGAACACTACAACAGTCTGCATTTTAAAACCCCTAACGACCCATCGCCACCGGCGAATATGACGAGCTCATCATTAGCAAAGTACCTCCAAGGATTCGAAAGGAGCAAGACGGAGCCCAAGACCGACCGATTTGGTCAATTCGATCCCGAACCAGTTACGGATGATCCAATGGAGGACAGCGACAACTCCAGTTTGGGAGAGTTAGAGTGGACTCCGCTGCTGGACGAGCGAGACAAATTCGAGCCAAATCAGCTTAGCGGACAGCATGGTTGGTCGTTCGCATCTCAGGAAAATCAGCTTGTGGTTTATCATTCGTCCACAATCGACGTACCTCCACAGCCCAGAAAGCGAGAGAGAGACGAAACTCTGAAGCTCACAACGATAGATGACGACGCCACGATAAACCTGAACAGCCTCAATGTCCCCCTCAAGAAAACCAAAACGCTCTCGAGACGATTGGCGATCGAAGGAGACTCTAGGCAGAAACGCAGAGACCTCGAGCGCACGCTGCAGGAGCATTGGGAAGGGTTCCAGGAGCAATAGAAACAAGAAACCAAATGCCCCTTTCCTCTGCTCTCGTCCAATCATGATGTATGGACGCAGGCAGCTCTCATCGAATGGGAGCGAATTCTAGCGATGCTGAAGACGTCGCCAGGACCGCATCATGTGCTGAATCACCTCAGAGGGCAAACGCTAGTGGACCTAACCCAAGTTCTGCGCGAGCAGGTGATTGAGGAAGGACTCAAACGTCTTGCACTCCGCACCGACCAAGCAGACACCAGAGAATGGATTACAGGTTGGTTTGACAGGATTGTAACGGCAACTACGAAGCAACAACGGGTGGCACTACTCAACTCCAAGGAAGACTGGTCGAAGCTAGGGAAAATGAAGTACAGAGGCCTCGAAGTTCTGCGACTTTGTCACCCGACCCAGCAAGAGAAGCTTAGCCGCTACATCATCTGCGCAGTGGTGTACGAGGAGGAGCTGCAGACGTTCAGGTCCAGAGACGCCGAAATCCCAGACAGCATGTACGAGGCGATTGAAGATTTCTGTGCGATGATGAAGCAAACCAGAGAACTCAAAGCCGCCTTCAAGAGTGGAGAGGAGCTCAGCGAGTGGTCAGCTCTATCTGTGATTATGGCTCAAGTCGCCAGAGAAGTGGACTCGGTCCAGCCTTCAAGGTACTAAAGGCGCGACACCAACAGGTAACCAAGATGGCAGTAGCCCGGGCACAGAAATGTACGCCGTGCTACACGCCCTCAAGAATGCATTTTACAAAAGCCAAAAAAAGGAAAAAAGACCATGTCCTAACACGCTACGGGTATTAACTCAGAACGTGTGCGGATTCAAAAAGAAAGAACGAACAAAATGGTTAGAGGATCTCAAGGGGGCACTAACCGCAGAAAAGTATGATATCATATATTTACAGGAAACGAGGATTACCACTGCCAAAGAAGAGCGCAGACTCCGACGTTACTGGAACCGAATATGGGGGGTTACAAACAAGGACGAATCAACGTCCTTTTGGCCCATCCATCCAGACGCGATAGGAGGTTTTGCATACTCACAAATCCGAAGACGATTAGCGAAGCGCAACTGATCGAGGAAGCCAAGTGGACAAATCGCACAGTCGCTATCCAGTCCAAGGGAGTGGTGTGGATAAATGTGTATGCACCAAACAAGAAATCAGAGCGAGAACATTTCTCCGACACCTAAACAAGGAGTTCGGAGTTCATCGTGCAGTAGCAGTGCTCGGAGGGGACTTCAATTGTGTGCTCGACACGCAACGGGACCGGTACCAAAGGGGAGTTCTTCTACCTGTGCGATGCGAAAGTGCAGAACTGAGAAGATTAGTGACGGAGTGGAACATACACGACGCACGGGAGCTAGTGGAGGATCCGGAGTGGCCAGTGCAGAGGGAACCGACGGAGCATTTTACATACTGGAGAAAGAACTCAGCAAGCCGACTTGATCGATTTTATATCGCAGGAAACCTGGGAAGCACCGTACAATGGGAGGCCATAGAGCTACCCAAGCGCTACTCGGACCACCAAGCAGTGGTGCTGCATTTGAAATGGACAAGTCGACCGCTGAGATCAAGGAAGGTGAACAAGTGCAGGTACCCGATACGAACCTCGCGTCCTGACGTGGTGCGGACTGAGGTGCAAAAGGCAATCGGTCACGAGTTGGAGCTGATGCAGAGTGAAAGGCCAATCGAGTGGAGCCACCTGGAGCAACGTATCGTCAAAGCAATAAGGAGAGTAAGTCGAGCAGAGAAGCGGCAAGTACGAAGATATCGGCAAAAATTGGAGGATCAAAAGCACCGACCGGCATACAGCACACGGCGTCAACTGATCGAAGAACAAGCAAACGAGGCAAGAGAGGCAGCAGAGTTTAAACTCGGAAAGTATATGCAAGTAACGCAGGGGGATGTTCGTCACTTCTTTCGGAGAATCGCCAACTGGCAGCGGGATCAAACAATTTCGCGATTGGAGCCGACCCCAGGAAGGTACCACCCACCAAACGTGAGTCTGGCGGACATCATGGGGGCTGAATAGCACCAAATCACCGGCCAGAGCCATGCCACGGTCCCTCCGCATAAGGCGGAACAGCGATTTGATGCACTGGTGTACATTCCGGAAACTCGAAAGGTCACGGAAGCGCAAAATCAAGACTTGATGGCACCCATCACAGAAAAGGAAGTAAGAGAAGCGATCGCGGCTTTACATCGAAATAAGGCCGGAGGCGTGGACAGTCTGAACAATGACTTCTACAAGGATTGCGAGGACGTGATGGTCGAAGTTTTGGTGCGGGAATTCAACAACATCCAACGCGGGGCACCCATGCCAAGATCATTCGGTCAAGGAATAGTGATACCGTTGCGCAAGAAAGGAGATTCGCCAAATCCCCTCGATTACAGACCAATTACTCTGCTTACGACCACCTACAAGTTGTTGGCAAAAGTCCTGGCAACAAGGCTGCAAGACATTCTTCTGTGGATCATCGGGGAAGCACAACAAGGTTTCGTACGGGATCGACTGATGGAGAACGCGATCCTCATCATGCAAGCCACATTGGATAAGGCGTACCACAACGGCGCTGAAGGGTTGGATGACGCTCCCGGAATTGCGATGCTGGACTTCATGAAGGCTTACGACACATTGAACCAAAACTTTCTGTACCTTGTGCTAAGCAAATTCGGCTTCGGGAGACAATTTGTGGATTTAGTACGTCGTATGCACTCGGATACTACAGCGCAGTACCTGGTGAACGGAGAACTGTCGGCAGAATGGGAGGTCAAGTCGGGCATTCGTCAAGGATGCCTCCTTGCCCCTCTGCTGTTTATCGTGGTCGCGGAGATTCTCGCACTGGCAGTTCAACAAGACCCCCATCTGGAAGGTATTCGCGTGACCAGATCCGGAGCAGAACCCCATCTTATTTCGACCTTCGTTGACGACTCTGCTGTCTTTTTGAAACAAGAGAAACAGCTTCCTCGACTGATGCAGCTGCTGTCCGAGTTCGGCCAGCAATCAGGTCTGCACGTGCAACCAACGAAAAGCAGCTATATATGTCTCAACAAAGCAGTAACCCAGAAACAACGATGCGGCATTCCAATCGTGGGGCATGGAGAGACGGTGAGGTGCCTTGGTATCCAAATAGGAACCGGGAACATCACGCAAGCTAATTGGGAGGACCGCCTGCAAAAACTCCGAACTAGATTGATCATCGCGGCCAAAGTCTCCAACAGTGTGGTGGGGAGAGTGCTTATACTGAATTCGGTCTTGCTGCCGTCGATTCTTTTCACGGCCGGATACATCAAACCCTCAGCGAAGGTTGTGGACCAGTTAGTGAACCTACAAAAGCAATTTTTGTGGAAATTGACACTTGGCACAGATGGCACGAGGCACAAGGTGAGTCCTTCTCTGCTCTACCTGCCGGTCAAGGATGGAGGCATAGGTCTCTATTCAATACCTCTTGCAATAAAGCGGCAAGCGATGCGGCGGACAACTCGGTGGCTACAGAGAGCGCGAGACAAGTATACAGAAGCTTGGCATGAACAGGTTCATCAGGGCAACAGTCGAAACTGGGGGTATGGCGCAATTTCACCCAAGGAGCGAAGCCAGCACGCAAAGACAAGGCTATACCAGAAGAACAATATCCACACAGTCGGGTGGGAGTATCTTTGTGAAGACCTGGTAGATGCAGAGGGACGAAATGCCGCGTGGAAAGACGATCTGAAGCGGCAAATGGAATCCTTGCTACCGACCTTGGACCTCGAGTGGAGATCAGATGGACGTGTAGGCGTGTACTTTGAGAGGGAACCTGAGCAGACGATTCATCAACTATCGGAAGAGACGCGTGCCTTCTGGCCATCCTTCCAGTGGAACGACAACCCCTGGATAATCGACAGTCAAGGAGAGCAGTATACAGCCAAAACGGTCACCTTCCTGAAGGAATGCAATCTGGTCAGCTTCAATGTGAGACGGGAAGAAGAGCGAGTGTTCTCCCTGCGGCTACCAAACATGACGGTGACTCTCTCGTTCAAACGAATGACCGTCCTGCGAAAACTCGTAACCAGCATCATTCTATGCTCACCGGAGACAGAAATTGAAGCAGGCAACCAGCAAATCAGTTACCAGGAGCCGTGGAGCAGGAGACACACAAAACGTGAGTACAAGTGGGTCAGCAACGGCATGGGGACCATCATAGCGGTGCCAGTATCAGAGAGGAGCCACATGGACTACATTCAGATGCAACGGCAAGCAAACGGAGTTCTCTGGACAGTGACTGACTGGGCCGGGGATGCTATATGTCAACAAGACGTTGCAATGATTGAAGAAGAAATAAAAACCGTAGGGTGGACATTCAAACCGCACCCGCTCACGACGCACTGTCCGTGGCTGGTGCATGAACGTACGCCCCCAAACAGCATCCAGAAGACAATCGACCGAGCGCGAACACGGAGGTTGCACAGCAAGTTGTACCAAGGTCTTGGAGGGCTCATAGACAAGCTCAACGAAGTCGCGAAAACTGACCAGTGGTACAGTCATATGCAGTACCGACTGCCAGCAGATCTATGGAAGCAACGAGGATGTCTTGCGCCGTACCAAATGTGGACGACATACCGGATTTCTACGATGCAGCTCAACCTGTTCCATCCGGGAAGGGTCGAGTCGTCGGTGTGCCCAAGTAATGCCGGATGTGGAGAGACAAAAGAAACTATCTCACACATAGTCTGGAGTTGCAAGCGAGCACAAGCCGTGTGGATGGCCTTCCTAGGACGATGGATGGGCCGAACATTAACGGAGCAAACACTCAATCTCTTCCTGCCTCATATTGCTAGCCGCACAGCCCCGCCAGGTCAACGATCTTTGCTCCAGGAATTGGAAAAGCGCTTCGGTTTCATTACTCCGGAACATAGGACAGCACTACAGAAACTTTGGTTTATCGTCACATCAAGCATTCCAGTATCGCTATGGAGAACGAGAGTGGAAATAGTGCATGAACGACAACACCTCACTACCGAAGAAAGCACCCAGCGCGTGTGGACAGCATGTGTGATGCAAGTGCGGACTGTGGTACATCGGATGAGAACGCTCAAAGGAGAAAAGATCAGTGCAACTTGCCTGAACCAACTGCTCAGTGTACTGGAGAGACAAGATTTCTCGCGCCAACTGGAAGCATGGGCGACGGCGCGTCTGTATTTCGATGGAGGTGCACGCGGCAATCCAGGTCCAGGAGGCAGCGGATGGGCACTCACCTTCCTGAATGAACGCTGCAATCGATGGGAACTCAAAGCATGCGGCTATGCGTACATGGGACCAGAAGTTACGAACAATTGGTGCGAATACAGCGCACTGAAAGAAGGCCTGGCACACAGTGCACACTACCTAAAGCATTATGAAGTCAAGTTGGAAGTCTTCGGAGATAGCCAAATGATTATCGCAGCCCAGAACGGATTTTCCTCAATACGCCAGACCAAGCTGCAGCCACTAGCAGTTCGGGTAAATCAAATCATCGACAACTTTGCGTGGGTCTCCTGGAATCACACAAAACGAGAACAAAACAAAATGGCGGATCTTCTCGCCAACATGGCAATGAACTCCCAGAGTGCGAAGATACTCACCGACGAATCGCGGGGAAATGATCGAGTTCTTATGTCCCAAATCGCAGATCTACTCGAAAATGACGTCGGTGCCACACCGTCAAAACTTAGAAACACCTCACTCTCAGCAGTGTTAATGAGACTCCGGAATTCTTAAACTATATGTAGATCATAAGTTAAATAGAATGACCTTCTCTCTCTCTCTGGTCAGGTCGAAGCATTCTCAAGGACTGCAAATGGCTGTGTCGCTATGCTACGCGCTCAGCAGGTGCAAACCCATCGGCAGGAACGACCCAGGTTGCCAGCTGTAGCGGATGCGCCCATGACAATGACTGTAGGCGTAACGATGCAGTGGTACGTGAACAACGTGTTCAGCGTGAGCCACGACGGCATCGTCGTCGAATTCATCTTTTCTATATTGTCCGCATACTGACTCAAAAGAGAACTCATGCCTCATCTTTCTTCGTCTGTTTTTTTTGAGCTGTTGCGTGTGGCTCGCATGACGCGCACCAGAGGACGAGCCTTTCGCGACCAGATCTGTTTGTTAGCACATGGGCGGTGTACATTTTTTAAAATCGCAATTTCAAATGGCAATGAGTTCTACGCCACAATTGCTGCGTGCAGCTATACCAAATCGTGTGCATCCGCCAACGACATCACAGCGAGCGTACCGGTATACTCGAGGCACGAAACGTGCAAATGGAGCAAGTTCTCTCCGTAAAGTCATTAAGTCGCAATCGTATGTATCGTGCCACCAAGTCATCCATCCGCATGGTCCCACTCTTTGCTGATGACCAGCTGCTTGCGACAGCGTCCAGCTCACATGGTCAGTTTTTTGTCTTCTTCCAAATGAGTTTCTCGCAGAGATACTGGCAGTAGACTGACCCCAAGACCTCGTCAGCGTATCACTAATTCACACCCACCTCAGTTCACAATTCTCCCTCTCCATGCAAAAGTGGACGAGCAGCTGCCCTCCACTACCGAAATTCAAATGCAGACGACGTCTGCACTCAGCCTCGAGCAGCAGCTATTTCGATACGTCCCGAAGCGCACACTCGCAGAGTCGCATTCGTCTTACGCGTACCTCGCGAGTATCCGCAGCCATGACGGCCAGCAGCTCGCCCGTGACGTCGTGGTCAAGCAGCGGTGCCGCAATGGCGACATTGATACGGAAGAAAGAGACGCTTGCCGCAAGACCAAATACCCGCATGGAACACGTCGAGGCGCTCGACGTGATGCTGCAGATCGCGCACGGCCACCACTTTCTTCACAGCAACAACATCGCACGCCGCGACATCTCACCGGAAAACGTTCTTCTCGGAGGCGACAATTGCTTCAAGATATGCGATTTCGGTCCAAGTACGAGGGCGGGTACCAAGTCGTCAGAGCGCGTCAGGAAAGCGCTGTACATGGCCTCAGAGGTCGCGCGTGGGAGTACCGAGTACGATCCTGTGCTTGCTGACGTTTGGTCCCTTGAAGCCGTCCTCTTCCTCATGCTCACGGGCTCTCCACTTGTGTCTCTCGCGTCCGACGACGTACCGGTATTCCAAGCAATACGAGCTATCGGCTGCCTCGGCGTGCTGTGGCAGTGGGAAATGGATCACCTCTTTCCATTCGCCACGATCGATTTGCTGACCAAGATACTCCGCATTGAGTCATGCGACCGGTTCCAGAACATGCCCGAGGTTCTGAAACACCGTCAACAGCATGACTCTTTCTGTAATTGAGTGGCGCAAAAATGGCATTTATTATTGTGAGGAACTAACCCTGCTTGAAACGCCGAAGCAATGGCTGAAAAGAGAGCAACCTTGTTTGTCAACGATGGACTGATTGCTCGAGTACTTTCCGAATCCAAATCGATGACTAGAGACATCCCTTCAATCTGGTCGGTTACCTCGACACACCATACGATTTGATTCTGACAGCGAGGCACTGGAAGCATCTGTCTTCTTTAGCGCTGAGAGCATGATAGCGAGTCAAACGGGAATGCTCGAATCTGTCAAGGGTTGTTACTATGGTCAACAAATAGCTGAATGATGCGCGAGCTCCACTGGTCAGAATGCATCCGACATAGCGAGTCACTCAAATACCACACCGAATAGACAAGCCTATCCATAATTGACGCTCAATAGTAGCCTGGAGGCTCGAGTCTTGCCGCTGAAGATATGTTGTCTTCGTTCCGCTGCAATACAGTGGCCGATGATTCTCACAAAATGGTGCAGGATTGCCGGCGACCGTCTGCACCATGCCTCGTAGATGCAGGAACGCTGCGCTTACTTTGCTGTGCCCCACGCAGACTTTCTCTTGGAAAGTATGCTGTGTGGGAGCTGTTCGTATGACGTCGGTAATGCTCTCGAAACGAATCCTGAGCTTCCACGATACTTCGACGAGCTGTTGTTTTCCGTACCGATGATGGTGCGGTTGACAACGAACCGCTGTTACTTGATTTGAGTTGCAGCATGGCCAAAATCTCGCGGTCCAACGAGGTAAAGTTCGTGTCCGTTTTCACGCGCGCGATCACTGGGCGTTGGAACTCTGAAGACACAATACCGGCTGCTGCGAGTTGCAGATTTTGCGCTGTCAGTGGGTCTGGCGCGTCGTCGGAATTATGCGTCTCGGTTGCTGGTGCTGATTTACAGCGTGTGACACGGCGGGCGTTGAGCTTGTATGGACGGACTTGCGGGCTCGGGGATGAGCGGGACGTTGCCGCTGTACAATCAGGTTGACTGGTTTCTCTAGGCACCTGAAAGCGAGGTGCACATGCATTATCGTTTGTGACTGCTACGCTGTTCAGCGGCATGATGCAGAGTCGTTTGCACTGCGCGATGAGATAATCACTCAACTGGAACTGCGCTGCTGTGTCTGGCAAAAACACGGAACAAGACGTCTGGTTCCTGCGTGCTGTTTCGGTCAATCGGGTGAGAGCAGCGAGATACAGAGGAGAGAACAGTGGCAGCAGCTCACGTGGCGACTAAGAATAGAGGCTTGGCAGCTGCATTGCCCACCTGCCAAGCACCGCTCGACATTTTTGCCCAAACCATTTTGTTATTAAAAACGACTTTAATCTTATTCCAAAAGCCAGGGTTTATTGCTTCAAATGCGGCTCGTGTTCCGTGCTACTTCAACGCTCGAACCCATTAGCACAGTCTTCAGCGAGGTTCTCAGCTACGACGTCGCAGCCACGCAATCGTTTCGATATGAGGCGTGTGTGGGAGCATATCGACGGGCTGGAGGTACTCGACCTCGTATGAGGCCGTCGCAGTACTACTCCCTTCTTCAAGCGACGCACACAGCAACTCCAGATCGTGTACTTGAGATTCGGGATTGCACGACACGTAGCAGATCTGTGGCGGGCCCAACTGACGCAAAAACTTGATGAGCTTCTTATGCAGCCCTGCGCGTGGCGGGTCGACGATCACGATGTCAGGTTTCTCAATCGCGGACTCGTTTTCCCATTCATTGTCATTCCAACGCTTCGTCAAGTCCATCGTGAAAAACTGCATCTCGGCCGGCGTGTACCCGTTCAACTCTGCATTCGCGCGCGCCTTCTCCACGGCAGCCTCGACGATCTCGAAGCCATAGACTTTGGCGGCAAATTCGCCCATACAGATGCCGATACTGCCCACGCCGCAAAACAGATCCCAGACAATTGGTTTCCGACGCTCACCGCTCTCGCTCAGTGTTTGGCTTGACGCTGCCAGCGTGTGTTGAATCTCACGGTACAAGCGACTAGCTTGCGCTGTGTTCGGCTGGAAAAATGAGTCGAACGAGACATGGAAGCGGTGGCCGAGAATCGAGTCTTCAAAGTACGACTGACCAAAGAGCACACGCTCTTTCTCTTCCATGCTCTCGCCTCGGCCTTGATGGCGAAGCGCTTGATCATCCAGACGTTGCAAAATCGAAACGATCGTCGTGTCCTGGGGGGGTTCGGAGCTGCTGCTACTACGCCCAAAAAAATCGTGAATGAGTTGGTCCGCGATGCGCACCAGCGCCTCGCTTTGCTCTTGTGCAAACGAGGATGTCACGAATCCGATCATTAACTCGGTCTGCTGCTGCAAATTTGTTCCTTTGCGCAGCACGACTTGCTTTAGAAAGCCCTGGTGCGTCTGAAAATTGTAGGCTTCCAGACCTGCGTCTTCACACAGAGCCGACACGCGCTGAAGGATGCGGTTGCTCACTGGATCTTGCAGTGAACACTCATCAATGGACAGAATTCGCGGACTCCAGCTCGCATTGGTCTTCCCGCGACGGCGCTTGCCGCTGATCTGGCGCGCTCGCCGCACACTCGTCGATGCGACTGGGAACAGACCAATCGTGAACGGAAAGTGCTGCGGAGCGACTGGTTCGCTATTATCATTCGCATTCTCTTGCGGTTTGTCGGAATCCAAGAGCCAACGACCTGTGCTGCATGTGAACTCCATCTTGTTGCGATACGCGTAGACCCCGTCTTCGTTATCCTCTCGCACAGCAGCGTCAGGTAGGGCACCGATAATTGGCCGCACGTACATGTTTGGCGAGTGCTGGGGCACTTTCTCCAGAAGCGCATCAATGCGCATCTGCTTTTGCTGCAGCTGCTGGTCGTAGCGGAGATGCTGGAGCTTGCAGCCGCCGCAGTTGCCGAAGAACTTTTCGCACCGCGGCAGCGTGCGGTGCTCACTAGGCGTGACCGTGGCCACTTTCTGGCCAAACACGGGCCATTTCGGTTCCTTTTCGGACGCTTTCCACTTGTGACTGGCCTGGAGATCGCGCTCCCAGAGCTCGACCACAATATCCTCGCCGGGAAGCGCGAAGGGCACGTGCACTGGGACGTCCGAGCCGTCGTTGAGCACACCGACACCGTCACCCTGGTCGTTTACACCTGTGATGAACTAGAGGCATTGAGAGACGTGGTGTATTAGCAATGAGAGTATTGCCAATGAGTGGACAGGGACGCTTGGCATCATGTGATCCACGTACAACTGGGAGCTGACGCTTGTGCAACTGCGCTTCTCGAGACGCGCTGCACTTGCGGACGCAGCGGCGCGCAACAACGGCAGCAGCAGGCAGCCGCGCGAGCAGAAGTCGTGGCGATAGCATCCGTGCCGATGGGATCTGATCTGGTGGTGCAGCGGGTTGGCTGTCGAATTGACAGTGTCAATTGTCTGACTTAATGTGGACCACAATAATTGAGGTCTCTTGTATAGAGGTGAGATGGTACTTGATTAAGAAAAAAAAGCAAACAATTGGCTTTGGTGAGTATTGCGCGTTTTATGACCTTCACTTAGCGCTAGCAGCCTTTAAAAAACGTAGCTTTGTGCAAGCGAGCAACTTTACGAATTCTCTTTGTGATACATTGACCTCTCGCATCTCGTTGTTTCTCTCAGTTCAGAGACAAAAGAAGAAGAGATGGATTCCTCAATAGAGAGCTGAGTTCGTACAGTGCAAGTCTTGGAGCGTTACGCAGTAGCGTGCAAAACGAGAAGTGAATTAGAATTTTAAAGTGCTAACATGTAATCGTTCTGACTAAAACCTACGATATCTCTCATTGGTAGATAGTCAAATGTTCAGTCCGACTATCATCCAATGGTATTAAATTTTAATGGCTTAGTCCTATTGGTTAATATGAAATTGACTACGTACAGTGTTCATAAATGACTTATACTAATGTGTCCTAAACTGTGCATAGTGGGTAGGTTTGGAAGAGGCGGTAGAACTCATGTGGGTGAAAAGCCACACTCCCCTGACCCGAGAACCCATGTAATGGAGAGCCCTATTACAGTTTGCGCAGAAACAAGTACTTTTAGCTACAGCAGAGATCTTACCCTTCGTGTTGCGCATCTTCAACCCCTCGAATTAGAGCTTTCTGGTAAACAAGCGCAGCAAAACTGTCAACGCTCAGTTTACACACTATTTAACCTTTGCTAGCCTGTTGACCGTTGGTTGGCTTTCCACTGAAAGCATGACGATACATTCGATATATTCTCTTCTTCTCTTTATCCCCTCCCTCTCTCAGCTATGAGAGAGAGAAGGTCATTCTATTTAACTTATGATCTACATATAGTTTAAGAATTCCGGAGTCTCATTAACACTGCTGAGAGTGAGGTGTTTCTAAGTTTTGACGGTGTGGCACCGACGTCATTTTCGAGTAGATCTGCGATTTGGGACATAAGAACTCGATCATTTCCCCGCGATTCGTCGGTGAGTATCTTCGCACTCTGGGAGTTCATTGCCATGTTGGCGAGAAGATCCGCCATTTTGTTTTGTTCTCGTTTTGTGTGATTCCAGGAGACCCACGCAAAGTTGTCGATGATTTGATTTACCCGAACTGCTAGTGGCTGCAGCTTGGTCTGGCGTATTGAGGAAAATCCGTTCTGGGCTGCGATAATCATTTGGCTATCTCCGAAGACTTCCAACTTGACTTCATAATGCTTTAGGTAGTGTGCACTGTGTGCCAGGCCTTCTTTCAGTGCGCTGTATTCGCACCAATTGTTCGTAACTTCTGGTCCCATGTACGCATAGCCGCATGCTTTGAGTTCCCATCGATTGCAGCGTTCATTCAGGAAGGTGAGTGCCCATCCGCTGCCTCCTGGACCTGGATTGCCGCGTGCACCTCCATCGAAATACAGACGCGCCGTCGCCCATGCTTCCAGTTGGCGCGAGAAATCTTGTCTCTCCAGTACACTGAGCAGTTGGTTCAGGCAAGTTGCACTGATCTTTTCTCCTTTGAGCGTTCTCATCCGATGTACCACAGTCCGCACTTGCATCACACATGCTGTCCACACGCGCTGGGTGCTTTCTTCGGTAGTGAGGTGTTGTCGTTCATGCACTATTTCCACTCTCGTTCTCCATAGCGATACTGGAATGCTTGATGTGACGATAAACCAAAGTTTCTGTAGTGCTGTCCTATGTTCCGGAGTAATGAAACCGAAGCGCTTTTCCAATTCCTGGAGCAAAGATCGTTGACCTGGCGGGGCTGTGCGGCTAGCAATACCCTCTCTCAGCTATGCATACCTAATGTGCGATGTGCTAACTCCTGTATCGTGAAACCACCTTGGAAAGTTGCATAAACAGTTAAGAGTTCAAGTATTAGCCCACATGTAAGCAGAATTCACGTGGCCCTCTGAGGCAGGATGCGCCCGAGAAAACCGAGACTCAATCAATTGACTTCTAGCGGTCTGTAAAAGCAGATCTAGTCTTCTCTCAGATGCTGAAATAGTGGAGCGAGGCCCGTCACCATTGTAATCCTCTAGACATGGACATTGCAAGTCTCAAGATGAACAAAAAAAGTAGCACCACTCCGCAACAGTTTCCACATTTTAGGCATCTATGCTTGGCTTTGAACACTTCAGAGACAGTGATACACAAGCATTATACTCCCACTACTTTCGCTGAGCACTCTACTCTACTATACACACTCTGGGTGGCAAGAAGCCTTTCATTATATCATCGATACGTTGTACGATCCCGTCGACATCAATTCGCGTAAGGGGGTCGACCTGAAGCATTTCCGATAGCAACTCGGTGGTTTCTGCGCTGAGGCTGGATCGGATACCCCATGCATGCAGTATGGTCCCCACTCCGTGGCGTTCAAGGGTTGTGAACCCTTTGGCTGTGGCTCCTGCAATCGGGAACAGCGGCGATCCAGTGAGCATCATGAAGAACATGATCCCTAACGACCACACGTCGGCTTGCATGGGGTCGTAGCACTCTCGTGCGACGATCTCCGGTGCGATGTAGAACTCTTTACCCACGTAATCGCTGCATCTCTCAGTGGCGCTCGCTGAGAGGCCGAAGTCCGCGATCTTGCAAACCTCTTTCTCCAACAGCACGTTTTCGAGCGACAAGTCGCGATGCGCGATCCCGTGGCTGTGGAGAAAGTGAACGCCGGCTGCAATCTGCTTCATGTAGCCAAGTGCTTGTTGCTCTTGTAGCGGCACTAATGCGCGAACGTGCTCAAATAAATCTCCTCCAGAGCAATACTCCATAACGAGAAACAGCATGTTCCGCTCAACGAAGTGACTGTACATCTGCAGCACGTTGCAGTGTCCTCCGGTTGCAGCGAGCAGTTCTGTGACAGATTTCTCCTGAAGTGGATCGTCCATCGACCAACCAGGGTTTTGCTGTCTCATTCGACGTGCTTTCTGTAGAGAGATGCATTTGATCGCGACCGACGTCGACGGAATGGACATCTCCTCACTCGGCGATGCTGTGTGCTGGATCAAGTCACACTGGAAAACTTGGCCGTAAAGTGAGTTGCCGATTTTCCGCCGGATCTGAAAGCTCTGAGCCATGACACTGTTCTGCGGCTTGTTGCAAAGCTGGAGACTTGGTTGATGAGGACAGGCGGCAGATGAGAGGAAGGGACACCAGCAGACGACAGTGGGTGTGACTTGAGGTCAAAGGGGAAGGATACTGAATTGGAATATGCAAACGCAAAGAAACAGCCCAGCATGGCGCTTGCGTTAGCCTCTTTAAAACTAAACCGCGCGGGTGAGAATGACCTTCCACTCAATTCCTTCGATAAGTCGGAATTTTTTAAGAAAACCAACGAAACCGCTCGGGATTCGTCACTGGCCTCAATCGCACGTCTGTCAACTGCGCTGTAGGAGCAAATTGGGGTCTTCTGGGGCCCTGCGGCGATCAAGCGCCTTCGATGTCCTGAAAGTCAAATCTATAACGACGCAAAAGACATGCTGTGCTTGGGGATCCTTAAGAGGACGCGTAGTGCAAAGTCAAGAGGGAATATCTAGTTGAAGTCATATCGTATCAAAACAGTAAAAAGTCAAGAGAAAAGCGAGGCGAGGCGGTCAATTTCTTAACGACGTTGCCAACAGACCAACATGGAAGAAAAAAGGTAACGGTCTCCATGACTTAATGCGTGCGTTGAGGTGGCAACACCACCCGTTGAAGCGTTTCAGGTGGGGAGTGGACATGATTCAGGGGTTCCGATGGGAATTTCCATTTCAAAGAATTGCGAACAACCCTGGCCGTTGGCAACAACCTCCAACTCTTTTTATTCGCTTTTAGCACCCAGCTTTTTTCTACCAGTTCTCCAGCTCGGTTTGTTCGCACTGGAAAACGCTAATCGAAGTTGCTTGAGCTCTAACGATTTTGGGGAACTGCTCAAAGCCTCTTTTTCAGTGTATTGGTACCTTTTCCTGGAGTGACGATACTCTTGCTTCACCTGTCGAGAACTCGATGACACTGGTGCAGCGCCAAAGTCAAAATGGATGGGGATGCATCTTTGATTGCATGCTGGTGAATTCTCTTCCTCGCTTAGGCGAACGTCTCCTTGTCATGTTTGACACGACGGAGCTTGATGTCTTGTGTATTGTATTTTTTCTGGATCTATTGTGATTCTATGGTATATATACTATCTATCGAAAATAAAAAAGAAAGCGTCATGATTCTTACTTGTAGCTCGTTACAGCGCCAGTCGCATGGTCTTCTGGACGTAGTTGCGCTTGGGCTTTTTTGTGACCGTGATGTGGATTTCATGGAATGGTTTTGGCTTCGCAGCCGCGTGACTCGCTTTGTGTAGGTGGTGCTCGGAATTTGGGTCGTTTGAGCAGTCCACACAGCGGCAGTGCGCTGTGCAGGCGATGCCGTTTTGATAGCACTCACAGTACTTTTTCAGGCACTTGGACTTTTTGCACCGGCAACCGCGGAGCACCACTGAGCTAGATTTCTGTTTGGCACGAAAATAGCAAAAGTAGATTTCAGAATGGAAATGCTCACCAGAAAAAATCGCTTCGGAAGACAAATAAACAGCATACCTGAGGCAAAAGCTGCATGAATCCTGAGGTGACTGCGTTCCGCTGGAGCGACGCGTACGAAAATGCGCGAGGATCGTTTGCTAAATAATTCTGAATGGCCTCGATTCGCTGCTCTTTGTTCTGGCGCGAATTCTTGCAATCTTCGCATGCACAGCTCGAGTGGCAGAACCCTCGTGTGCTGAAGCAGACGCAGTACCTGCAAAAAAAATCAAATAAGTCAGCCATCCACCAGCTAGGCATTCGACATCATAATGACGCGTACATTTTCAGGCAGCCTGTCTTGCAGCCACAGCATGTACTGGAGGAGACACTCGCATCCTGGATTTGCTGGGCGTGGCGGCGCAGAATGCGCTCTCGGCGCACTTCTTTCTCTTTCTCAAGCTGATCGAGTTCGTTGCGCGACGACCGTGCTTCAGTTACCGCTGGGTCTTTTCCTGGCAACCGACTGCTGTGGCTCGTGCTATTGCTACTGTTCTGACTGGCATCGGTCTCTTGGCCGCCACCTGCGGCGTTATCTAGTTGCTGCTTCTTCTGGCGCGGCTCAAACATACGTGCGTCTTCAAGTGCTTGAATAGACACTGGAATCGAATGGCGGCCGTACTTGCGCTCCAAGAGCGCGACAAGCATATCGAGCCATGCCAGGTTTTCGCTCTCGTAGTCGTGATCAAACGCTGCTCCAACCGTTGGCACGTGCTTCTGAAACGTTCGTGGGCTCTCCACTGAACGATGCTTGCGCTTCTGGCCATTCAGAGGCACAATGCCTCCAATCCTCGACGGCGTTGGCGGTTTTTGTAGCAACGCAGGCGCAACAGCACTCGTGCCAGGGGTCATACGGTTGGCATCCAGAACGCGCAACGCACAACGTGGCGTAGACTGCTGCCGCTGCTTTTTGACCATCGGGCTTTTACTTACCTTCCGTGGCGTTACTGCACTGCGACCCTGTTTCTCAATCGCATCGCCATCGTAGAGCTCCAGCGTCGTGCCGGACTTGACCAGGTCTGTAGCAGAGAATTTTGCGCCGAGTGCAACGCTTGTTGCATCGTCGGGTGCGCGGTTCTCTTGCTCATCTGGTGCTCCCATTGAATGCGCCGTACGCGTCGTCGGGGACGCGAGAGCGTCGTGCGCGCGGTCCATTCCAGCCACCATCTTACTGCTTCAGGTCGATCTTTTGCGCGCTGTTTTTCAAACTGACTGACCTGGAAGCGCTCTTGTCTTCTGGCTGTCTAAATGTAGGGAAAAACTGCAAATTTAGCCTTTCGGATTTGAATTCAAACCCTAAAGGCCCGCCAAAATAAAGTCGAAATTTTGGCATTTTGTGGGCAGTTTTGTCAAAATGAGCAAGTACGAATGTTCGCTTAAGTACGATGGACATTGATTGCAGTTGCTGATATCATCAACATGAAATGGAGGTCACCTCGCTGTTTGTAAAGCATTCTCTTAATCGTCATGCTGTCTTCGAAGGGTCTATAGTGGCTCTCGTGGTCACCTTAGCCGGTAAATATGTCAGATTCGTTCAAATGAGATGGCAGGAGAGTTATGTCGATGGCGTTCCGTCGTGGTGTAATAATTGGAGACAAGGTTGAAACTGCGTCGAGAGCAATCAGCAGATTAAAACACACTCAAAGTTAGTGACGACGATTTGTGGACTTGCAAACACGCTTTAGACACTTACATGCTTGGAGTGACGAAATTTTGGGAGCGTGTCGCGCTCCAGCATCTTGGTGATGGATTTCTGCGCTGGAACGAACAAGTTGCGAGTCGGGTCGTCCAACTGCCGCACAATCTCCTTGACGATCGAGCTTTCCAAGTTGACCTGCAGTTTCGCGTGGCCTGAGATGTACTTTCGGTAAATTTTCTGTGCACGAAGCTTCAAGTAACTCTTGTGCGGGATGTCTTTGAACTCGTTGCAATCGAGCCAAAAGTAGATGCTCTCAGTGCAAAAGCTAGAAAGACATCAGCAGCACAGTTAGTTTTCAACGCGCCAATCTACACAATATTCGTCAAGCAAACGTACATTTCTTCCGAGAAAAATAGAAACAGCGCGCGTGTTTCCTGGTGCTCCAAAATGAGAGCCACAGTCACTTGATCATCCAGCAAATCAAACCCAGTCGAAGCCCCAGGTGCGACCAAATTCCTTACTCGCGATGCCACTGTCACTGGGTGCGCATAGCTCGCAGTGTCCTCCATTGTACTTCCATGTTGACCACGAAACTGAACATCTGCACTGAAGCCATTGCCACTAGTCATCAGCTTTGCAGCCCTCAATTCACTGTTCGTTATTCGAATGGTCTGGTAGATTTCGCTTTGTTGAAACTTTGGAAACAGCGTCGTCGCGAAAAACGACATAATTTCCTCTTGCACTTTGTTGAACATCGCAGGACTGGGATTATTCAAGTTGTTCTCGATTTCAGTGCGTACTGCGACTTGGAAAGACACAAATTCACGTGATGTTGGGTCACAGAAGTGGTTGAACAATTTCTTGGCTTGGCGGCTCAAATAGTCCGAAGTCGGGAATTGCTGGAAATTTAAAATTTCAAAGTAAAAGTAGAGCTCATTGGCACACCGCTCTTTCTCCAAGAAAATCCTGAAGTGCCGTCGAAGAAATTCCAGGTCCAAAAATTCTCGAAGCGTGATTTTAGTCACGTCCATCCAGTCTCCATGGAAGCTGCTTACATCACCATGACGGTGGAAGTTACCTGCTTTGCTGTCTGATGGTGCACCGGATAGGCCAAAATTTGGTAGTTTCTGCAACGCGTTTAACATGTCGACGTGAAATTTGTGGTGTCGAAACTTGTCCAGATAATTGTGCTCCCAATAATTGAAAACGTACTTTTGGGCATCTGAAAACGTGTGCTCCGTTGGCGCTGACAATTTCCATAGAATATCTCGACGCACATCAGCAGGCAGCTCAATCTCCAGTTTACCACCACGACGAACGTATTTATCAAAAATTTTGCGTGCTTTGCTCTGGATATAGTGTCTCTGGCCATGAGGGAGCAACTGGAACTCGCCAACTTCCTTGTAAAAAAAACATATTTTCCAACCCCTCTTCTTTGAGAAAATCGCGCAAGTAGCTGGCCCCGCCCCCATTCAATATTTCAAGTAAACTCAGCAAAGGACCAGTGCCTGTGTACATTTGGTCTGAGTTTGTCAAGATGTCACTGTCATCACTTTGATCGCCGGGCGCTGTCGTTGCATCGGAGTTCAACGTACTGGCCCCAGGATCTTTGACTTTGTCCAGAGAGTTCTTTTTTAACGCTGAGGTACTCGATTTCCGAGTGCTTTTCGCTGAGCCTTCTCGGTTTTTCATTGCTTTGTATGCAATGTACTCCGGCGTGTTGTAGAACTGGTCAAGATGCGAGTGAACCAGCTCAGCGCTGCACAATAAAACCGCATCGTTAAACACCTCCGCGCCAAGAGGGTACTCAACAATTTCTCGCAACAGCTTTTCTTTGACAGTCCCACTCAAGCAAATTTCCGCCTTGGATCCATATCGAATGTACTTGTTGAATATCTTCTGAGCTTGACGGAGGCAGTAGTCATCATGAGAACCATCTTGGGCAGCTCTCAACTCTGGCTCCTGATTGAATGTATTTACAAGGTCTTCAAAAGCAAGCGCATCAATGATGAACAGCAGTGTTTCCGCAGAGTTTCGACCTTGAAGGAATTCACGGAACATCTTGCACAATACTGAAGTGTTAAGGATCTCGTTTAAATGGCTGCGGCGATCACCTGAGTTTCCCATGCTCGCCTTCGCCAGCCGTGCTAGAACGTTTCGCATGGAAGCTCGTCGTGTAGCTTGGAAGTACCCTAATTTTCCCTCTGCTCGCACATACTCATCAAAGTGGGTAGCTACAACTTCAAGAACATCCAGAAGTAGCATTTTGAAAGCCAGCAAAGCACGCTCGGCATTCTTCTCTTGTAAGTGTTGTGACAGTGGCTCTCTCTCAGCAGCGGATACCATCGGCAGTTGGCGCAGTGCGCCCTTCGCAATGTACACGTCAAAGAGATCTTTCATCAAACCAAGCTGAAAAGTTCCCCCGCTTGGAATCTTCAGTAAATCGCTCATCTCTAGCCAGAACAGGGCGCAGTCTTCGCGGTAATCCATCGTAAATCGGCTGCTGGTCAACTTTGACACTTCGCTTCATAAATTTTGATTCTTCATCTTCGGCTTCCTCGTGCACTTCTTTGAGTTTTTCTTGAAGAGCTGTTGCTTGCAAATATTTGAAAAATCCCACACGCGCGCGTTCGTCTCGAAAGAGTACCTCAAGGCTAACTGTTATCGGCTTCTTTGTACGGCGCAATTGCTTCAGAGAGCCTTGTTCTTCCATATTGCTATCGCTGGCTCTATGCTGCAGATCTAGTCGCAAAGATAAATGTCGTCGAGGCGTGGAGCTAGTATCACTGCATTTGGGAATACTTTCCGCTTCAGCTACAGCTTTTGCAGTCGACGTGTTAGCAAAAAGGTTTCCACTGGAGTCTGCGGACTGATTCTTGGGAATTGATCGAACAGCCATGGAATGAGATCTTTTCATGCGACCTGGGCGGGGGAATTCTGCACTTGCAGTCTTGGCAGCCGCCCTTTCATCTGCCTTTTCATCTTCTTTAGCAACGGGAGAAGCCACCTTATCATTCGGATGTTGAGTTGACACAGTAGGTTGCGGAGCAACCAGATTTTTTGCTTTCAATCCTTTCTCTGCAGGTAGTTGTTGATGTCCCATATGTGGAGGGATTTCGTTCGTCGCGTGTGCGGATATAGTTTGGACTGACCCTCCCCCTGCATGAAACTTGCTGAGACAATGACCCATAACGATATCCTCGCGCTTTCTTTGATCAGGTCAATACGTCGACACAATGAACTGTAGCGCTTGCAAGGCAGGAAACAGCGATGATGACTTTATTGGCGCCTCTTGTTCAGCTCTTCATCGGCGTAATACTCTACCCGCTTTCGATGCCGTAGCTTGTCTCGCCTCAATCGCCGCAACCTTCACTTCATTAACGAAACTCTCTTGCTTTCGTAACTCGGCCACTGGAAACGCCAGCCCCTCTGCCCAGATAAAAAGCACGAAAATAACATCCGCGCGCGATGGGTATTTTTAACGCATACGGTACATACTTAAAATGCAGCTGAAGGGCTCGCTTGAGTAGATAATCACGAACGGAAGCGCTCTGCTCAAAAATAGCTGTCCTGAGCGCCACAACGATCCCTATGATAGGAAGTAACGCGAGTGTATGGTGATGAGCACGACACAACAGGAAGACTCAAGTTATAGCAAGCGCTTTCCCGTAGTAGATGCTGCAAACCTAGTTAAATAGCAATTCGCATGGATCATCTTCATCTTCGCATCTCCTGGATTCGCGGCTCTGATGCGCATACGCCATTACTAGTACAATGCTGGGAGCTGATATGCACAAAGAATAATATGACCATTTGTGAACGGCCCTTCGCGCAGCGGCAAAGTGGCAACGATATGCGTATCCACCGTAGACGATAATGATACTGACCAAGTTTGAGAAGGCGCCAACATGGAGCATTCTGCCTCGTGCAAAAATGCAATCGTGGCACGCACCGCCAGTGAGAGCAAGCCGCACATACATATCCCTCGCCATTTCTTTGCCGCCGTTCGCGAGCACTGATCGCCACTGAGAGTCATCACATATCGCGCATTCGCCGCTTCTTTTGTGCTTTCTCAAATGGTCGATTCTGCATTGCCAACAAAAAAGCAACCATCACTCTACTTCAACTCGGCATTCAAGTACGGAAGAGCCATGTCCACTAAGTTCACCCACTTCAACTGTGCGGCAAAAAGGAAAGCAAGACCAACTGGCGAGCGCATCGCCATCGAAGAAGACACGTCTGCGAGCTCCAGCGGTTTTGCTGTATTTTGGTTCGAGACGTGGCAGTGAACAGGCGCTGAGGGGGGTCGTAAAGTCTATCCACGTGGGTTTATTAATACACAAGCGTGTGTTATGGCACACGTCAGGATGCGCCAGTGAAGGAGGAAAAAAACAAGACTCACGAGGTCTTTGTGCCGCACTAAGAGAAACCTTTGGTGTTGACGTCTGCCGTGGCTCATGAGTACGCGTGCGGGCGAGCAACTTGGCAACAACAACGAGATGGAACTTGCTGAAGAAGGAGAAGGTGTTCAAGCGATCGTTGAAGAGCTGGCGAAGCAGCCAGTGTGTACGGAATCCATTGCTGTGAAGGCAAAGGGAGAAGATGAGTGCAGAGTAACAGAAGCAACTATACCGCAGGCCGAAGAAGAAAAGGGCGAACGACCGCAGTTGCGTATCACCACATCCGATATTCATGCCGTGAGAAAACTCGTCAGTCCGAATGGTAAAAGTGCCGGGCAACACCAAGGATTCGGAATCGAGCGAGGCACCGTTGAATTAGTGAAAATACCGCGAAAAGAATTGATCCAGCCGCAGAGTCTCCCTCTACCGATTCCACCGCCAAAAGCAGCTCCGATTATTCACGAGTTTTGTCGGCCTTGGCGTGCATTACGACTACGCCCGTATTCGTCCGATCCACTGCTTCGCAAGGCTGAAGCGAGTCAAGACCAATCGCTGTTGAAGAATTATGAGCCGCGCTTTAGTGCTGGAGAACCAACGTTTCCCACTGAAGTGTCCTTGCCGACGTTTCTTGAGCCTCGTGTATCCGTGGAAGATGCTCATGTTTTTCTGGTTTCGATTCATCTTCGCTTTACGCTTGGAATGGTACGTCTTGTCATAATTGTTACGATACAGGGCACATTCTAATTCTTGTCGTGCTTAGGTTGAGCCGTTGTTTTGCCGTTTGGTTGTGTACGACATTTCGCTGGGTTGCCGTGTCACCGAAGAATTCAGTTACTCAATTCCAGGAGCTATGGATACAAATGTCAATATCATCAAGCGTCGTGTGCCCATTTCGTCTGCGATGGTGCCTCACGCACTTTTTTATGCGCTACCAAATCACTTGCCGCAGCATTTGTATCTTATACTCAAAGTCTCCAAAATACTCATGGGCGACGGGGAGAGTGCAACTTCTCCATACTGTTTCCCTGAAAAGTTGACGTCGGAAACTGAGCAACAAAAGCTGATTGAGAAGGCTGCTGACTGCTTTCGTCGACTTGGTCAATATCGACAGCCTCTTGCATGGGGGGCAATAGCATTGATGGAGGGTTCCAGCCGGCCAATGACTCTCTATCGTCAGCGTACGACGATGAGCGATGATCAACGATTACCACTTATCGCTGAAGCTGTTCGTGGGACTTTGAAGTAAGTGTCCGAGCAACTACTCGAAAATCTGCATTAATGGTTGATTAACCAGATTGTAAACTTTTGGTAGGGAGAAAGTCGTTCCGTCGGTTTGTGAGTTTGACCTGGAGCGAATTGACGACCAGCGCCTCACTGAGTCGAAATTTCAGTCCACTAGCAAGAGTCGCAGCACTGGGAAAAATACTCTGACATCTTTGCCTCCGGTTCCAGTTTTGGACATACTTGATCCGTTCTCAAGTGCTTCAGTTTCTTCGTCCCAGTCTCATGAAAATGAAGAAAGCAGTCCTGAACATGTTCCGTCTCAAGCTGATTCGATGCTTGTTCAGTGTCGCGAAGTTCAGCCATTCTGCCATCCATCTATGGCGTCAGCTTTTGGGCTCACTGGGTGTGGCCCTGTTGCTGTCTCATACATGAACGTGATGTATTTGTATCCGATCCACCTGGAAAGGTTTCAGTACCGAAATATTGCGATCCGGGTACAATTGCTGCAAAAGGAAGTTGATTTTTTATGCGGGTTAAAAGATTTTGAAGTTCAAGGTGCCGTGCTTCAAGCGATCTACGCACCAAATCAAGAAATCGTTTCGTCTGGATACACGCTTGTGAACTATCACCAAAAAAATCCGCAGTTTGAAAATGAGATCAAGATTTGCCTACCCGAGAAACTTACATTGGCGCATCACATCCTGTTCACGTTTTATCACGTCCACTGCAAGAAGATTCAACCAAACCAACAACAGCAAGAAATTGTGGGATATGCAATCTTACCAGTCTTGCAAAATGATGGGACCATTGTTCAAGATAACAATTACGTCATGAATGTCTTCGCTACACCAATAGCGTCCAAAGCGTCGACTACCGGTGGCGTTATCTCACTATCACCTGGCTACGTGGCAGCAGCGCGTGAAGCCGGAATAGACACTGCGAAGACATCTCTGACATGCCGAACGAGAGTTCTGTCTTCCATCCATAGCCAAGACAGAGCTGTCTCAGCGTTCCTCCAGCCATTCCATTCAGACGCGTTTGGATCCGAGACGAAAGATCAAGGTGTTCTCGATGACGATCAGATCGTCAATCGTTTACTCGGCTTGAGGCAAGCAAGCAACACCAACGTTTGCTATTTCTTCTTTCCGATCGCGCGATTCGTGCTCGGATATTTGCGTTTCGGATCATGTGTTGTTCGATGGGCTGCATTTCGAGCATTTCTAGCAGTATTGGAGAAGGCAAGCTGGACTCCACATCGCTCATTGAAGCAAGATGCAAACCAGATTCTTCACAACTTCGTTCACGTCGTGTTTGACGAGTATGCAATAGAAAATCCGTGTGGACCTGTCGCGGCTGTCACATCAGAAAGTTCACATCCGCAGTCGATTTTTCACGCGATGCTTATGGAGTGGCTCATTGCCCTTCAAGACAGCTCAACAGTCGAAGACAACGTTGAAACCAAAAGATCATCACTGGCGTACTCCAACATGCTGCTCCAGCTAATTCTAAAATCCATGGCGATGCACACGCTTCACCAGTATGGCTTAAAGAATGGAGGTGCAGTTGGTTTGCTGCCAATGACGTTATCCGATGACGATGATGAGCTGACTGAAGCTGTGTTATGCGAGCTAGTGTACTGCATTGGAAACAATTCAAATGGACTGCTGCTGCAGAAAGAGGTGAATCGAAGCATTGCGTACTTCTGCCGAGGTCTATTTCTGGTGGCAAAAAATCAAGCTCCTGCGCACACCATTTCTCAGTACATGGTATGGGTGAGTGCAAATCAGCGCGATCCAAACGTGTTGGTGCATGTTTTGTTTCCTTTTATTCGGATCCTGATCGATTTCGAGTATTTTGCCGTTGTGAACGGAGCGTGCACTGCGAAAAATCAACGACGGAGCACGCTGTTTTGTGTCGCTGAACCATCTTCACAGCGTAGAGGATGGCTTGCCAAGATCGTGTTCGAGAAGCTACTGTATGTCGCTGATGAGCAGAAAGAGGAGAAAATTCGGTGTGATGCTGTGCGTCTTCTTCGGCGTATGTTCGTTGCCCAGGTTTACAACCAATTTCATCAAAGCCAAGAACATCAAGAACAAATTGCACTCATCTATTTCTCCTTCTTCCCAAGTATTGCTCAGTTTACAACCGATGGCAAATTGCTTTACAGCAGCGTCTCAAGTGCCGGCGTGATGTCGAATGGAGGTGATGCTCCCGATAAATCTCAAGAACTGAAAAAAGAACTGCTGATTTGCGTAGCCCATTTGCTGAGCAGTGTGTCGACTCCGTACCTATCGAGATTTTTCCAACAGTTCAATGGCGATATGAAATTGCACGCCCATGAAAGCGGGGGACATGAGTTCAATCCGTCTGTATCATTGAGCCCAACGGGCGCGTTGATGCACTACAGGAAAATTGTCGAGGAGGTGAGTTAGTCGAATCTTTCTGTTGCATAAGTTTTCTTCTTCGTCATCTAACTGGTATAATGCTTTCTGTTGTGCAGCGAAATGAACTACAATACAGATACCACCGGCGAAGCATTCTGAAAAGTACCACGCAGGAGCGAAAAGATATGGTAGCACGGATTGCGAACGGTGACAAGGATCAAAAGGAAACTTTGTTCGTCGAGGTGCGAGTCCACGCTTGCTTGGCATTAGTTCGACACATGATCGAGACCTTCTTGGTTGATGAGCCGTCGATGCCAAGTGGGACTTTATGGCAGCAGCTACTTTCTCCAGACTTGGTGACCCGTGAAGGACGCCTCTCACTTCTAGATATCGAGATGAATTTGAAACATCGCCGAATCAGTCGCCAGCGCAATTCTGTATCCAATGATGGGTGTAATGCCTCTGGCTCAAGTGGATCTAACTTGATTGGAAAGAACGGCGAAGCCGCTGCTAATGCAATTCGCAGCCCAAATCCAAAGTTGGTCTCAGTTGGGAGTAACAACTCACTTGGTTCCAACATTCCATCTGGCCCAAGTCGAATTCCAAGCAACAAATCTCTCCCTCGGAATTGGGGGAAAAATAATACACCTGTGCCACGTCGAATTTCGACGAGCCTTGGAAGTGAGGGCAAGTCTGGATCTGGTGTGATTATTGGCAGCTCGGTACAAGTTGGTACTAATCAGAACCTAGACGAAGAAGATCCTGGCGACTACGACGTCCACTTAAAATGCGTCTATCGTATCATAGCAGATACTGCGCTGCGATCCCTTCAAACCGCCGTGGATCAGTTTGAATGGGTGATTCGAATCATCGAAAAACCATTTGACTGCGGCTGCGAAAGAGCCAACAACCCAAACGAGAGCGATGCAGACGCTTTAGAAAGCGTCACCATCGACCATGCGTTCGCATTTCTAGGGTCACTAACAGATTTATTGTTTCTGTTGATCAATCGAGCCAACACAATTGAGACATTATACCAGGATTTTGATGGAGATGTTGAAGAAGATACTGGTGAAGATAATGAGGAGATCGAGGATAAAGAGCAATGCTTCCTGACCGACTTGTTCCAGTACCTGGAGACATTTCTCTCACGCTTCCAGAGGGCCTTATTTGCCTGCCGCATTACGAATCTTCCATTAATCCATGATGAGTACCGAATCCAGTTGCTGCTGTCAATCGCTGCAACAGGTAAATCTATCGTTATACGGCAGCGTGCGGCAAGGCTTTTGTGCAAATTACTTGCTGTGTGCTACGAGCAAACGGGTAGTTTTCAGTTGGTAAAACGACCAATCTTCAAAGTGTTTTGTTCGGTGTTTTTCTCGACGAGGCAACCAGCGCTGTCAACGGGAACGGTCCGAGAAGCGATTGAAGAAATGCGGCGATACTCGTTCACGGAAGATAATGTAACCCCAGCATTCCACTTACAGTTCAAGGAGCTCGTGAATAGTTTGATAACCCAGATCAAAGTGTTTGAAATGTGGCAAATTGCTATGTCAAGTCCCGAGCAATTGCGTGACTATGAAGAAATTGAAGAAGGATTATATCGGATTGTCCGTGCGATATCTCCGTTCTGGCTTTTGGATGAAAAGAGGATTTGGCTCGGTGCTCTGCTGCGGCTTCACGAAGCGCGACAAAAGTATGCTGAAGCTACATGCTGCAAGCTGGAGTGCATTGGCTTCACACAACAGACAGCTCAAGAAGAGGAACGTGGAGATTTCTTGTTTTGGGGAATTAAAGAACTGGTGATTGCACGTGAGTTTGCGGAGAAGGCGTCTTGGACGGAACAACAAATTTCTATCAGTGAGCAGCTGTTGGTTTGTCTGAAAGAACAAAAGCGGTATTCGGAGTATCTTGAGACGCTCAAGTACCTGGAGCGAGTGATTTATCAGAATGCTGAAGCCGAAGCAATGAATGGGGGGTACGGAGCTGGGCATGCATTCTACCGGATCACATACACAAGCGACTGCGTATCAACCCACATATCTAAGCACGAGTATATCTACAAACGGAACAAATTCATGTCGCTTGGCGAATTTGTGACTGAAATGAAGGCGATGTTGCGAGTGAAGTACCCGATGTGCGAGCGAGTTGATATCGTTCCTGAAAGTAAACCCTTAACAGGTGATGATCAACCCAACGTCATCTTCATGCGCATCACATCGGTCGAAGAAGTCAAGACACCCGAACGTTTCAGCAGTAAACCCCAGAATGATCCGCATTATAAGCCCGCAGTATTCAAATTTGCTATCCCGTTTACACTCGGAAGCTCTTCTTATGGAAAAACGAGTGACCAGATGAAGCGGATCACCTATCTTTCAGTGGCGCAGCCTTTTCCGTGCGCGCTCAATCGCCAAGTGGTGATTGAACGACGAGAAGAGATTCGATGTCCGATTGAGAACTCAATGGACGATATTCAGAAGCGCTGCTTTGTGCTACAGGATGAGATAAACAAAGAGGTCCAAGGCCGAACCGACTTGAAGACACTGACGCTTGTGTTGAAGGGGAGCGTGGACACTCATGTTCACGGTGGAATCCCAGAAGTTATCGATTCCTTTCTTGCGTTGATCCCAAAAAGTCAGGATGCCGCGAATGAAGATGATGATGGATCACCGACTCAGGCTCTCCCACCACTGCTGGATGCTCGTGGTAAAGTGATGAGTGCCGACGACAGCTTACAGAAGCGCCATCACCTGGCGAACCTACTTGTCCATTTCTTGAAGCTATGTTGGCAGTGCCTTATGATCAGTCGGGAGGCATATCGTCGAGCGAGCCCCCAATCATCTGCTCTCGTGGCACCAGCACCTGTAGCTCCAGCGTTTGCGATTTCTCAGCTACAGACCGCGGGCGACCCGAGCAGCCCGAACAGCTCCAGCAGCATGTTCACATCGCTCCCTGCTGGGGGACTAGTGAACTTCAGTGGAAATTCAGCCAAGAATGTTAACATTACGAGCGGATTCATGGCGATGACCCCAGATGATGACTACAATCTTTCTCCTTTGCAGTTGGAGTTTGAGAAAAGCTTTGCGTCGCTCGTCGAGTTGGTTCAGTCCAAGATCTCATTCCCGTACCAGAGTGCTGGTGACGTGACCCAGTTGCGACTTCAAATGCAGCTCAAGCGTGTCGGCTCCCTGGCCCCGAGTATTCACAATGCATCAGCGCCTTTGGCGTCTTCCTCATCGAGCGGCACGCCATTCCATTAAAGAAAGCAAGACCAAGCATTTTACCCAAAGTGACTCACAAAAAGATCCCTACAGTATACCACACAACTCCATCGGCTTCATATGCAAAGAAAAGCAAGCATCGCTCTTTTATTGTGTGTGATTGTTTCTGCCTTTTCTCCTTCTTTTCATGTTCTATGTCAAATACAACACCGCAACGGGGGAAAATCTACTTGGAGCCGCCGAGCAAGAGCTCCTTGGCCTGGTTGATCTTGGTCGCGATGAACGTCGAGCCGCCCGTGTCCGGGTGGTTCAGGATCAGCAATTTACGGTGCGCGTTGCGAATCCGCTCCTCCGACGCGCTCTCGCGCACGCCTAAAATCAGCGCAGCCTCGCGACGCGTCATCTTCTCCTCGAACGGCCCGTCGTAGAAGTTGCGCGTCGTCCATGCGCTCACCTCGCTCTTCGGGCGCGCCTTGTACGCTTCGTACGCCTGCACACATAATCACACAATCGTCAGTATCGCACATAATAGACGCCTGTATACGCAAGAGCACGACACTCGTTACCTGAACAAGGTACTTGGCGCCCATGGCGGCGCCGGCCACGCCGAGCCCCGCAATGAGGATGGCCGAGTCACGCTGCGGCGTCGAGTGGAAGCCGCGGATCGCCGTCTGCGGCTGCTTCTGCTCATCGTCACGGCCACTGAGGCTCAATGGGAACTGCGTCGCACGCAGCAGCGTGTGCTGGCGCTGCGCCACGCGTCGACAGGTCTGCACGAGCGCCATCGTTGTCCTGTGTCTCGAGCTTCGTTCGTGAGCCTTCCACTCAAATGGAGAAATAAATGCGCATGCACGTCAGAAGCTGAGCGGTCACTAAAGTGGGCTCAATGGGTGGCACTATCGCTACCTCTTGTAAGCGAGAATTGATCCTGAAACTTTTCCGAGTTGGAGAAAAGGCATCAAGGAATACTGTTTAGATTGATACTGGAACTTGTTTTAGGTTCGAGAAAGTACGATCCCTCTTTAAGAAGGTAGTAGATGTTATATGGGACAAATGAGAGGTATCCTGTGATATTTGATAGTATATAGTATACATGAAAAATCGTATTCATACAGGATTTACGCTTGATGGAGGGTCATAGATTCGTGCTGCTTATCGCGATCTTGGGCATCCATGGTATGGAGGATCTCGTCGACGCTCGCGAACCGATCCTCTGGATGGATCTGAATCATTTTGGTAATGAGGTCAATCGTGGCGCTCGAGATCTGATCCGCGAGTCCCCAGTGGGCCAAGATCCCGCGAAGGCCCACTCGCTGGAGCGCACTAAACGCGAGGTTCTGCTTGGTCGCGGCTTCAAATAGCGGCGACCCAGTCAAAAGGATGAACAACAAAATACCCAGGGACCAGATATCTACTCGAATCGGATCGTAAGGTGCAGTGTCGGCGACCACTTCGGGCGCCATATAGTACTCCTTCCCCACGCGACCGGTGCAGTACTGTTTCCCGCGTTGTCTCGCGTTGAAGATCGTACTCAGTCCGAAGTCGCAAAGCTTGGCAATGCACTTGTCATCCAGAAGCACGTTCTCAAGCGAGATGTCGCGGTGCGCGACGCCGTGCTGATGGAGAAATTGCACACCCATTGCGATCTGGCGGAAGAAGTGGCGCGCCAGGTCCTCGTCGAGTCTTCGGTCTTCTTGCTTCTCCAGGTACGAGTACAGGTCGCCTTGGTCGCAGTACTCGATGAGCATGTACAAGAATCCATTCTCAATGCGAGTCGAGCGGTAACAAAGGAGATGCGGGTGGCCGCCGACTTGAGCGAGGAGCCGAGCGACTTTGTATTCCTGATACGGATCGTCCCCGATCAGAGTGGCTCCGGAAGGAAACTTGATTTCTTTGAGCACGACGAACGATTTAGTCTTCTTCTCCTGGCAGAGGTAAACGGCCGAAGTCGGTCGCGAGGAGATCCGCTTGATCACGGTGAGCTGGTTGCGGAACGAAGCCATTTTGTGGTTAGCTGAAGGATGGGAACAAGAAGGTCTTTTGTGTCGGAACTGGCGGGTAGTTTGTGAAGTGGTAGTGTGCTCGATTTGATCTTGAAAGGGTCGCAACCAACCACCAAGCTCAAAGGCTCAAGATTCTAGAACATGGTCGGTCATGGAAAATGAGAAATGTGGTCGTTTCGCTGGAAAGAACCGTTACTGTGCATCACCTTCACCAGTACGCTAAATTGGCTCAATTGACGTATACAACGAATTAGAAGGGATACTATATATAAAGGTAAATAGTATTATCAAACACAGAAACTATAGCATTCGAAAATGAAGTATATATAAAATAAGAGGATAATTACATTGGAAAGGCTGACGAGCTGAGCGCCATTCACCCACGTGTAAGCTGCAGGAAGAGCATGCATCTCTCTAAAAGACCTTTTTGCTTTTGCTACTATTAATAGTCCAACGACCCTTTTACAATTTTTCTGTACTTTTCATGTCAGAAGCTCAACGACTTGCTGGTCAGCGACTTCGTATCAAGTTGGACGCTTTCCATGGCATGGGGAACGTTGCGCGCGCCACCGGACAACAAAGGTAGGCTACTGTTTCCGTGCGAAGAAGCGTGCTGCATGTCAAGCAACCCGAGGTAATGTTATACATGCTACTTTTAAATGATGCAAGACGTCGGATATTGAGCTACCCGTTCAAGACCAGTTGAACAGATCTGCTATTGCGCAGGTAAGTCTGCATGTAGCTAGGCGGATGTGAACGTGGGAGACTCAGGTTGCATCGGAGTGACAGTGGCACCAATCTTTCTGAGCGCTACCAAGTGCAATTTGCCTGCGGGAAACACACACAGTGGAGGCAGGCTTTGACATGTTTCTTAGCGGGATTGAACTTTCATGAATCATGATGGAAAAACTGAAGCATCTATTCTATTCTAGGTACTGCTGAGCGCTCTCCAATCCTTCAGAAATCCAGCATCGCGATGTTAAACAGAGTATCTGAACTTCAGTACATACTGCAACACTTCAAGTGTTTATAGTTGTGCCACATGTGGCACCAAACTATCTATATATACGCCACCACATTTTCCAGCGAAACCATTACCATTAAGTGCCACATATGCTACTCTCACAATCCAATGGTGCCACATTCGGTCAAAACGCCTAAAACCAGCTCATTGCTCATTTTCGGCCAATCAGAGCACGAGAAAGAACGGCCCGATCCTCCACAGGCACGTGACTCGGCAGGTTCAACTTGCTGCAACAGCCTGATAAAAAGAAAGGAAAGGAGAATGGAGGAAACACTTGAGAGAGAGAGAGTGGCCTTGAAGTTGGCAGAAGGCATCGTCATCTACGCAGACTGGAAGACCCCGCTCGTCGTCGCCGAACGCTGGCGTTCATTTCGCAATTGGAGCAGCACCAGCATCTGCAGTTGACGCACCCGAGACTCGCAAAGCAACTTCGAACCAAATATGGCGTTCGCACTCCGCAAGACTGCGTCAATGCCTACCATGAGAGGCATGAGCCGTCGAGGACTCAAGACGCTCTCGGGGGCTTCGCATATTGGGAGCACGCGCTCGATCCAGCAAGCTGTGCGCGAAAGCCAAGTGGACGACTGGAGCCCAATGCCCCTGACCATGCTCACCGAAGAAGAAAGCATGTTCAAGGACTCGGGTACGTGCTATGCTCGTTTAACATAAGGACAATATGATAGTGAATTAATATAGTGGAAATGCGCTGCGTGTGTATGTGTAGTCGCCAAGTTTGCAGCCGATGCGATTCTGCCGAAAGTCAAGGTCATGGACGAAACTGGCGACATGGACCCTGCTATTATCCGCGGGCTTTTTGAAAACGGGGTACGGTGAAAAAGTTGCTCGATTTAAAGCAGCAGCAGTTTGATGGAGTTGCACTAATTTGCTCTGAACAACATTTACCTCACTTCTAGCTTTTGTCGGTGGAAATTCCCGCTGAGTACGGCGGCACCGAAGCTTCGTTCATGAGCTTGTGCCTGACGATCGAAGAGCTGTCAAAAGTAGACGCCGGTGTTGGCCTGCTCTGTGATTTGCAAAACACTGTCGTGAACAACGTGTTCTTGGTACGTTACCATGTCAAAGTTGCAAAAAGAAAACAGAGTTGCTTAAGTTTGTCTGTGGGTTTTATGTAGTTTCACGCCAATGAAGAGCAGCGCCAAAAGTACTTGCCACGGCTCACGACGGATGTCGTTGGCAGCTTTTGCTTGACGGAAGCCGGATCTGGAAGTGACGCCTTTGCATTGCGTACCCGAGCCGATGTATCGGCTGATGGCAGCTACTACACGCTCAATGGTCAGAAGATGTGGATCTCGAATGTCGAGTATGCCGACGTGTTTTTGATCTTTGCGACAGTGGACCCATCGCTGGGATACAAGGGCATCACATGCTTTATCGTTGACCGCGACACGGAAGGACTTGACTTTGGACCTCCAGAAGACAAACTTGGTATCCGAGCGTCGTCGACGTGCGCTGTGAACCTGACAAACGTCAAGGTGCGCAAGGAAAACATCATCGGGGAAGTCGGAAAAGGGTACGCGATCGCCATTGGCCAACTCAACGAGGGTCGCATCGGCATTGCGTCCCAGATGCTCGGCATTGCGCAGGGAGCTTACGATCACGCAATGCCGTACCTCTTCCAGCGTCAGCAGTTCGGACGCGACATCGGAAGTTTCCAAGCAATGCAACACCAGTACGCAGACCTCGCGACGGACATCGAGAGCGCTCGTCTTCTCATCTATAATGCTGCGCGTTTGAAGGACGCTGGTCTGCCGTACGTGAAACAATCGTGCATGGCAAAGCTCACGGCGTCCCGCGTCGCTGAAAAAACGGCGTCCAAGTGCATTGAGATGCTCGGTGGCGTGGGTTTCACCAAGTCCCTACTGGCCGAAAAGTACTTCCGCGACTCGAAAGTAGGTTCTATCTATGGTGGCACGAGCAACATCCAACTGAGCACGATCGCCAAGGTGATCAAGCAAGAATTCAAGTAGACCAGTTTCCCCAAAGAGTCAAGGAAACTTGTGTTGTTTGGCGTACTGAAACATGTTATCGGCTCTTGGATATAACCTAATTTTCACAATTTATTGTAATTGTTTCTGGAGCTGATCAATTAATTATGGAACATCTCAGGATGAAATCAGTCAAATAAAAGTACTCGATTCAGTGAACACTCGTTCGCGTACGCGAAGAGTCACCACCATAAATGGTCGGACAACAGGTTGATGAGCAGCGCGACCAAACAGAGGCACACCGCCTGCTTCAGATTTGAGTTGACATCATATATCAACGCACCGTTGAAAGCTTGTCGTAGCTTTCAATATTCACAATCATCTATGTGCATTGATGCAGCACTTTGTGTATTCATCGTGCGTGAGCAGAACGATCCGGGGCCAACCAACCATGTCGAGGCTCGTTTAAAATCACACTTCATTCCCACAGACTGAGAGATTTAAAGATCGTCCAGTCGCCCAACTCTCACTAGATTGCATCGAAGTAGGTGGGACGAGGGTTTTCCTTTTTTGCAGCTCTTATTATTATTTAATTCCCAAGCATGCTTAATCACGTTTTCCATCACGTTTTAGACTTCCGTGGACTTCTTTCGCTGGTGGGGCATCCCCGTGTGGACGAGCCCATACTTTTACGCAGAGACCCGACGATAACTGTTTGTGCGCCAATGTGCTAACTAAGCACGCCAGACGAAACCAGAGCAATGAAATGCATGTCTCGCACCCTTTTCTCGTGTATGAATAGGTAGGTGTTTGTTATTCATTCTCGGTTGTACCCCAGAGGCAAAGTCCGAGTAGGAGCCGCTTTTTCGAACTCATTTACGATTTGTCAGCCCTCAGCCAAAGTAGTCGGAGGTATTTCTAACTGTAGTGCACGCATGCCGATTACACCAAAACGAGCTATCCACAAAGTGGCGAGTGGGTCTGTCGTCTGGGAGCAGGATGAGGTAAGATTTCTTTTCAAGTCAGTGTATCAACCAGGAATCTCGATACTCACTCGTATCAGTGCATCGCATGGATGATTTAGGACGAAGCGTTGCGGCACGGCGTTTGGCAGCACGGTGGAAAGAAATGGAAAACGATCTCCAGCCAGATTGGAACAAAGTCTTCATCTCAGTGCTACCAGCGGTGGTGCGAGTTGCAAAACTGCGGCACAGCTGAGAAAAAGCCGTGGCTTTCAAGTGAAGACCTTCACCTCGTTGAACTTGTCCAATGCTACGGCCCGCGGAAGTGGGCGGTAATCGCATCATATATCCGAGGACGGACCGGGAAGCAGTGTCGAGAAAGGTGCGAGAGGGAATATGTCAGCTTGGCCTGCTTGAGGCGAGTCTTTCGCGCTTGTTAACATTTTGTGTGCGTGTGATCTAGATGGCACAATCAGCTCAATCCTGCAATCAATAAAGCCCCTTGGCGGCCAGAAGAAGAGGAAGTGATCGCAACATTGCAGTCCGAGTACGGCAACCGATGGGCCAGGATCACAGCGCAGCTTCCTGGGCGAACAGACAATGCCGTGAAAAACCACTGGTATTCATCTATGAGTCCCAAGCTGAAGCGAGATCCTGCGGCTAAACAACGGAGGTTAACTCGGCCATATACAGCTAAAGTCAACGTACCGCACAACACGGTAGATCGATTCAAAAACTGGTTGACCAGTATTCCGAAGGAAACTTATGAAGAGCTGGTTCTTTTGATGTCGTGCTGCGACGAGCAAACAGACGTGCTCAGCGAATCAACAAACTCGCCGTGTTCGGCAGCAATTACGAGCGCTGACGAAGATGAACTAAAGCAGAGCGGTGCAGATGCTGATGAGCGTATGCTGGCTCTGGACGCTATGGCTCCGAGTCAGTTCAATGACCTGCTGGATGATGTGTACGAGAGCGTGTCAACCACGTTCGGCGAGAACGACGGTTGGCTTTCCCAGACCGAGTATTTTTGTGAGTGTGGAGATCTGGCGTCAGTTTTCTTGTAGATCAGATTCGATGAGGCAAAGAATGCGTGATCTGTAAGTAGTGGCACACTGTGGTTGGTAGCTCTGGGTTGAGCAATGTGATCTACTGCATGTCAAAAAAAGACAATTACATATTATATTGATTGTTGGCAGTTACTAAATTGCAATTGGTCTACTCAAAAAAAAGACCCCCCGAGCCCCTCAACTATCTCAACAATATAATTGCGTAATCACACCATTCAGACGAATGCAGTGAACGGTGCGATGGCGAAGAAGTGAAACTTAGAGAGTGATTGCCATCCTTTTCAACACACGCAAAAAGTATTTATTGTCTGTCGAGCATACCCTGTTTACAGCAAATAGTCTGTATGCAGTACACTTATGGGTACGAATACCTTTAGTATGTGCTAAAAGCAGCGTTTGTCGTGCACACGGACTGACAATTTTAGAGCGATAATCCAATTCAAGAGTCAGAACAGACACATCTCAAACCTTGGAGTGACTGCAAGGGCACCGACCAACATCACCCACTCTCTTTCTCAAGCTACGAAGTCATGCTGCTCTGGCGGTGTGCCGTTGTTGCCATAAACTCTCTCACGACGTTCTGAAGTACTCTTCAGATTAGTCACTGGGGGAAATACTCGATCGAGCGACTCCAGGCACTTGACAAATACTGCCGCCACACATCCCTACACCAATACCAGTGCTTGTGCTTGTGATATTTCTCGAATACCTCCCACTGCACGATCCGGGCGATGGCTGGAGCGTCAACTACATGTCGTGGATTCGACTGTATGCGATGAGCTTTACGATCACACTTGGTCTCGTCTATCAGGTCAAGCAAATGGTTGTAGGGCTTATGCTGTCGACGCGACGGTCAACTGTTATCACGTTAAGCACGTCTTGCAGTCATATTGCGTTGATGATCGTAATCTCAGATGCGTGGGTATTTTCGGTTCCGCTCGACATTGTCGTGAGTGTGATTCCGTTCATCGCCTACTTTCTGCTTGCGATTGGAAAGGAATCATTCGAGACGACTCCGAGTCTGACAAACCAACTACTGCGGCAGACCTACAGTCTCACCACCCAGGCCGTTCTCGTTCTGGTCTACCCGACGCTCAACGCCATCTTTGCTGCGCTGTCGCCAATACACCAAGCGGTATCTGTGTTTGTGCTCCCGACGATCAAGATGATCATGGAGAATGTGGTCGCATGAGCATCGGCCGATATGGAAGAGTACGTCTCCAAGATAGGTCGAATTCGTGCACGAGACCTTGACGCTGCTCTTCCATTGCGAATACCTCGTGCTCGTCGAGTACATTAAGCGTGCGATCCCGCTTCTACATGCGCCGTCCCTCTCGATCCTGTGCCATCTCCCAAATGCCAAGTACTACCCACACACACGCGACATGACAGAGACGAGACGAGACTCAACGTTGCTCAACCTCTGTGTCTACATTTGGCTGGAAGTCTTGTCCTTTCTCGCACTGCACTTTTGTGCTGGAGTGGCGCTTCAGCTTTTCGTCTGTGTACGTGCTTGTGCTGGAAAACCAAATGCAGCAGCCGTAGGGGCGGCTGTTTGTGTGGATCGCGTTCATCTTGCAATTTACGCTGCAGCACTTCGGTACGTGCCAGAAACTTGAGTTGGCGTGAGTGACATGGCTTATAAACGTCTCTTTGGTATCCTCTGTTTTTTTAATGAAACAGGCGTCGATTTTAGCTTCAAGTTTGAGCGGATGTCCGCCTAGCTCTTTGCCATCTTAATGAGAATCTGTCCATTTGTCGTCGGTATTTCGATGGCATCGATCCTGCTGATAAAAATCACAAATGAAACACCAAACGATTGCTTTTAGAGCGTCTAAGGCAGCGCAGTATGTTTGATACTGCAAATAGCGAGGCGTGAATGTACCTGGATCATACTAGTATTTGCCAAGCTAGCGAATCTGCGCTGGATCAGCTTCAAAGGCTTTTGTAATTGATGACGGACAACTGATGGTGGTTGGTAGCGCATGCTGCTGCCCCAGTTGTGGGTTATTTCAGCGTTCTATGTATGCACTGCGTTAGCTTGATAGAACGTTTCTCTTTCCTCAAAGCAACTACACGACAAACTTCAAACTTTCCTTCATACCACAACTTTTGCTTCTTGTTTTAAAATTTGCCAGATGCTTCTTCCCGGGATTCATTCTCACCACTTCCAATAGCTTCGAGAAAAAGAGGCATCTCTAAAAAGTAGATTTAATAACCGGAAGTGTGCTAGTTCACGTATTTCTGTTCACAATTTCCCATTGAACGGCACATTACCATATCTTGACGTCTTGATATGCATGGGAGCCGTCACACTGTATTGTATCTCCCACATTAGATGCACGCTTGTTTCGACCTTATTCCAGTTGACTTTGTCCTAAGGACCTGTCGTTTGCCTAAAAGTAAGTCCAATTGGAGTTGTGGGCCCGAGAGCCCAAACCACAGGATTAGGATAGCTAGCGTGCCCCTGACAATCATAAATTCAGCACCAATCAGGTGATGATATCGAAGGGCGACATCTAAGAAGAATTGGCTGATCTAGCTCACCACCAACTCTCGCCATTTCTCGTGTTATTTGGAACAATTTTTGAACCTGCGCGCTTAAAATCCAAGAACAACTTCAGCATGGGAATCTTACTCGCTAAGCCCGAGTAGCGCGTGCAGCCGCGAGCCAAGCGAGTAACAGTGGAGAGCACTCATGTGACCCCCACCAACGACAGCAATCAACGGTCGAAAGTTCTCGTATCAGCGTTCCGCGACGCCTGCCGGTCCAACAACTGTTAAAATGCATGGCAAGTACTCCCCCTCAAAGTGGAACATCTGGATGCTCGGCATCACGGTCGTCGTCAGCGGCAGTACTTTAGCTGGAACGCCGGACTCGCAGCGGGTCTCTACAGCCACCTCGTTGCGTACTTCCTCGTCGCCAGCGAGTACATCACGCTCTGCTGCTGCACGTCCGAGATCACGGGCGTGCTGCCGTTCGCCGGTGGCGCCTACGGCCTCTCGTGGTGCACGCTCGGGTTCTTCCCCGGCTCCATCATCGACTGCTGCGAGGCGCTCGAGTACATCGCGTACATTGCGTACATTGCGTACATTGCGTACATTGCGTACATTGCGTACATCGCGTACGTGGCCACGTCTGTCGTATCACTCGCGCAGATGATCATCCAGGCGGTGCCGATCCTCGTGGGTCTCGAACCTGCGATCGTGCTCGTGTTCTACGTCTCGGCGCTCTGCTTCCACATCCACGGAGATCGCGCGTTCTGGGTGTTCAACATGGTCATCGGCTCGCTGTCGCTGGTGATCGTGGTGCTGTTTTATGCCGGCGCACTGCCATAGGTGAACTTCGCAAAGTACGCTGCCGCCGACCCGAGCCGTGCTTCGACAACGACTTTGCTGGCTTCATGAGGATTCTCCCGCTCGCGGCGTGGTTCTTTGTTGGTGTCGAAGCCCTCAGTCTCGCAAGCGACCAGGCCGCGCAGCCCAAGATCATCATCCCGTTCGCCCAGATTGCGTGTGTGCACACGCTGTTCGTGACGGGTGTCATCGTGTTTTTCGTCGCGGTCTCTCTTCCACCCGGAATCGCAACGTTGTGCACGGAGCTTGTGCCGTACAACAACTGCTTTGAGCTGATGTTTCATATCTCGCGCAGCGCGGTGACGATCCTGTCGATCCCTGCGACATACCCGACAGCGTTTGGCTTCATGTGGTGTTACAGCAAGCTGATTGCGGCGATGGCTCAGTCGCGATTGCTGCCATCGATGTTGGCAACAAGTTCCGACAAGTTGGGCACGTCATCTTTTGTCGGGATTAGCGTAGCATCCCTGGTGAGCTACTCAGTTTTTCTTCCGGTGCACTTTGTGCCAGTCGTTGAGGGCTATATGGCTACTTTTTGTCGCGCGAGCGCGTTCCTGTCATACTTTGGTCAGTGCGTCGGTATATCTCGCTCAAACGCAAGTGCAAGAACATCAAGAGCTCGTCATTTACGAGCTCGTTTGGAATGTGTGGGGCGATCTACTCCATGACAATCTGGGCGCTTGGTC
>GL376608.1:112372-178686 GCA_000143045.1 Globisporangium ultimum DAOM BR144 | reverse complement strand
ACGGGCGTGCTGCCGTTCGCCGGTGGCGCTACGGCCTCTCGTGGTGCACGCTCGGGTTCTTCCCCGGGCTCCATCATCGACTGCTGCGAGGCGCTCGAGTACATCGCGTACATTGCGTACATTGCGTACATTGCGTACATTGCGTACATTGCGTACATCGCGTACGTGGCCACGTCTGTCGTATCACTCGCGCAGATGATCATCCAGGCGGTGCCGATCCTCGTGGGTCTCGAACCTGCGATCGTGCTCGTGTTCTACGTCTCGGCGCTCTGCTTCCACATCCACGGAGATCGCGCGTTCTGGGTGTTCAACATGGTCATCGGCTCGCTGTCGCTGGTGATCGTGGTGCTGTTTTATGCCGGCGCACTGCCATAGGTGAACTTCGCAAAGTACGCTGCCGCCGACCCGAGCCGTGCTTCGACAACGACTTTGCTGGCTTCATGAGGATTCTCCCGCTCGCGGCGTGGTTCTTTGTTGGTGTCGAAGCCCTCAGTCTCGCAAGCGACCAGGCCGCGCAGCCCAAGATCATCATCCCGTTCGCCCAGATTGCGTGTGTGCACACGCTGTTCGTGACGGGTGTCATCGTGTTTTTCGTCGCGGTCTCTCTTCCACCCGGAATCGCAACGTTGTGCACGGAGCTTGTGCCGTACAACAACTGCTTTGAGCTGATGTTTCATATCTCGCGCAGCGCGGTGACGATCCTGTCGATCCCTGCGACATACCCGACAGCGTTTGGCTTCATGTGGTGTTACAGCAAGCTGATTGCGGCGATGGCTCAGTCGCGATTGCTACCGCCTATTCTTGCTAGCACCTTGAATCATTGCGGCACGCCGTAACCGCATTTTGCTCGTCGCGCATGTGATGAAATTCAACGGGGAAACGCGCGGCGGCCGTACGCAAGAAGCGCGCTAGTCCCGGACGCGACAACAATCGAACAACCAATAACGAATCCAATTACACCATGGTGGTCGCCAAGACTGGGGCGTCCAAGATAGCCAAGGCATTTTCGCTCGCCGCCGTTGCGGTCGCAGCAGCGAAAAGCTCCAATTGCTAACAAACATACCTTAATCGTTGAGCTACTGACTTTGTTGGCGAGAGGTGAATCGCAAAGTGAGAAAGGATGCCACAATAGAAGCACGTATTTAAGAGCAGGGCACGCGATCTTCAGCGTGGAATCTGATGCATGCGGAGCGACAGCTTCTCATCGACGTCGTTGAGGTCTATAGCAACGCAAAAATGGAACTGGACTTCTGATGGCACTAGTAGCAGAAAACAAGTCGATTCCTTACAAGGGGACGTTGATTGATGAGCTGCTGACTTTGTGACGGCAAGAAAAGAGAAGAGCAACAAATGCCGCAATAGGTCAGATTACGCACATGATGGACGGGATGCGTTGCCACTACGTTGATGAAGAACCTCCAGGAGTCATAGAGGTCCAATTGGAAAATAATGGAACCGGAAACCCCAGATGACGCCAGCAGTACAACCTAAGGCAAGCAATCGACCTTTCTGCACTGATCCCATAGCGAGTTGTGCTCAAACGGATGTTTGTACCAATGTCAAAACGCGTTTTTTCATCTATCATGTGCATGCGCATATATGCAGGTAGTGAGTGGATCAAGCATATCTATCGTTTCTGGTGGTTCAAGTAGCAAAGTGAGAGAAGCGCGAGGATGCGGAAGAACACGATGAAAGCGAGGAGCACGCCAAAGTTCATGGCCATCTCGTCGTGTTTCATGCCAAACACGGACTCGACGTAGCCTTTTACAGTGATTTTCCCAAGCGAGATCGGGGCGCCATCGAGGCTGTGGCAGCCAAGATTATCGCTCGTCTCCTCCGGGCAGTTGCTAAACACAATCGCCGCGAGATTCGCGAGAGCATATCGCTGCGGCGTGGCGTAGTGGATCCACTTGTAGACCTTTGGAATTGCCGCCGCCGGGGGACTGAACCCCATGAACAACATATGGATCGAGTTGAGAAGCACGCCCATGATCGACGCGACTTCGATGCTCGGCGTAGCATAGATCAGGAATTGCCCAATATACGTCATGAGGAGAACGATGAGCGAGACGTTGATCCAGTAGAGGATCGCGTTCGCAAAGCCTGTGAAGCCGACCATCGGGAAAAATACGGCAGTGAACACGGCGCTGCTGACAAGCACATGTGGGATCTCGACGAGCGTCGAGCCGAGGAAATACCAGAAAGGGTGGTACATCTGGGACGCTTGTTCGCGGTAGAACGATGCGCGCTCTTCCGACGTGATCGGGAGCACGCTGTTGAAGGACACCATGGCGTTGAACAGCGTCGTCATGAAGATCATGCCGACGCCGCTGTTCACGCCCTGGTACGTCGTGTAGTTCGCGCCGGCGAAGATGATGCCAAAGATGAGCGCAAGTACGATTGATATCCCTATTCGCGTGAGATTGTACGACGGCGTGCGCCAGTACATGTCGAAAAACCGTCGCACCAGAAACTTCATTTGCGTGTTGCTATCAGACGCAAACTTGTTGCTGAAGATGAGCTCGGTGAATTCGGGCGACGGGCGCGATACTCCCGGTTTCGCCATGAACTCGTCGAGCACGGTCTTGAGCTCGCTTTTCCGGAAAATCTCTACAAAATTTGTCGCGCCAATGCCACTACTGCTTCCTGCGTTACCAACACCGGCGCCGATGCACTCCAGCATCCACGTCGCAGGGTTGTACCCGGCCGCGATCTTCTCGACACCAGGGATGCTCTCAAAGTAGTTGATCAAGTGCACACACTCACAGCCAAGATTCCCGTAAAAAACAGTCTCACCGCCGCGCTTAAGCAAGAGCAGGCAATCGAAAAGCTGGAATACCTCGGACGACGGCTGGTGGATCGTGCAGATAATCGTGCGCCCCGTGCTCGCGACTTTGCGCGCGCCGTCCATGATCGTCTTCGCTGACCGCGCATCGAGACCACTCGTGGGCTCGTCGAGAAACAGCACACTCGGCTGCGCCGCGAGCTCGACGCCAATCGTTAGGCGCTTCATCTGTTCAGTCGAGCTCCCGCGGATGATTTTGTCGGCGATCGGGTTTAGATCGAGCAGGTCAAGGCACTCAGTGACTGACGCATGCTTCTGCCTAGGAGGGAGTTTTCCAGGCAGGCGCATGAACGCGCTGAAAGTGAGCGCTTCGCGGATTGTCGCGGCCTCCGAGTGAATGTCCATTTGTTCGCAGTACCCAGTGCACCGTCGGATTGCCAACTTTGTTGCGCGGTGGCCGTTCAGGAGGATGTCGCCCCTGATTTTCCCCCCAGTCTTGCGGCCAGCGATCACGTCCATAAGCGTCGTCTTTCCGGCACCCGAGGACCCCATCAGGGCCGTCATTGTGCCAGGCGCAGCATACCCTGTCACTCCTTGAAGCAAGTCAATCGACTCTTTTGGATTGCTCGGGTCTGGCACCGAATACCAAAGATCGTTGAACGCGAGCGTAACGGGCGTGACATGAATGTGTTCCTTAATGTTTGTTTTGGAGAGGATGGGCGCGACGACGTTGGATTTCTCCATCTTGCTGTCGTTGGGTGCATCGATGACTGGGCCTACCGCGGATTTGACGAGAATTTTCGCCGCTACCTTCTGTCGCTGCTGCTCATTTTCGTTTTGGTCCTCATCCGTAGTACCACCACCGAGATTCTCGGGAGATTCGTACCGCTTGAACTCGAGCACAAAGCACGAGAGCAGCATGAAAAAGAAATACAGTAGCAGCAGCACGAGGACGGTCAAAGGTACCCAGTGTTTCTCCGAGGGAACATCAAAGAGCCCCAAGTAATACTCGCCAGCATTCTTGTCAAAGAGTTTACAGTAGTTGACGCCGCCGTAGTCGCATACATCGAGTTCTGCAGTGCGGTATTGGTTTACGGCGAGCGCGCGCAGTGTCCATGCGATCGGGTCGAGCCAGTACAACCACCGCACATAATCTGGTAACTGGTCTTTCACGATCACAAAGCCCGCAAAAAGCACAAACACGAGGATCGAGACCATGGACAAGGGCTTGGCGACGTTGAGGTTTGGACATGCGGCAGCGAGAAAGAAAAACCACGCCGTGAACGCGAAGTTCGTGAGCAGGAGCAGCAGTTCAAACATGAAAAAAGCACCGGCATCGCTCGCAAAACCGCACAGCCAGTACACGATCGAGCCAAACGCGAGACTCTCGGCGACCGCGAGCGGCATCTGGCTCAACGACGACGCAACCACGTACGCTGCCGAGCGATAAAAATTGGCACCACGCTGCTTGTAAAACACCGACCGCCCGACCATAAACGGCTCAATCTGCGATGCCTGGCCCATCGAAAGAAACATTACGGCCGCAAATATGACGCCCATGACGAGCTGGATGTTCAATGGATTGAACTGATAGAACGTCGTGCCATACAGCAACCCCATGACGACGACCATCGTGCATCGGCCCTTCAAGAATGCCGTGTTGCGTCTCAGGATGAGCGACTCACGCCGTAACAGTGTCATGAGGTTCCCCATGAGACTCTGGAAGAATTCACCACGTTGAGATAAGTAGTCCTTCATGTCGTTCACCAAGACGGTGTCGACCGGGGCGTTGACGCTGCGCAGCGTCTGCTGATAGATGGTCGACGCCTTGAAGAGATCGGCGAATTCGAGCGCCGTGCGTGGGTGTTTTGGATTCTGCTGTGTACCACCAACGATGGGGACCTGGTACTTGGTTTGCTGATCCGTGCCGAGATCTAGTAGGAAGTCGGCGACGTCGCGGCGCGGTGGGCACACAAAGCCCAGATTTTCGAAATACCCGACAATTTCGTCGCGCGGACCGTGATACATAAGATACCCTTCGTTCAAGATGAGCACGTTGTCGAAGAGCGCAAATACCTCAGGGGATGGCTGCAGCAGAGAGATCACGATCGTCTTGCGCAGTTGCTTGGCGATCGTGCGCTGCGTGTTGACAATATCGTAGGTCGCCGCGCTATCGAGCCCCGTGCTGATCTCGTCCATGAACATGGCGTGCTTGTGACCAAACTGCATCTCGCCGGTCGTCACGCGCTTGCGCTGGCCACCTGAGACGCCGCGGATCATCGCATTACCGATGATCGTGTCCTGGCACACCTGAAGTCCGAGTTGCTGAATAATTACGTCCGGGAAGTATTGGATCAGCGTGCGTAACATCGACAGCGCAGTCTCGATCTCCTCGGTCGTGCCTTCTTTGAAAAGGCTTTCTTCAAATTTGCCGAGCTTGTTACCGCAGAATGCGTGCGCAAAGCGCAGCGTCTCCTTGACTGTCAGCGTCGGAAAGTGGTTGTCGTGCTGGTTCACGTACGAAATGAACTGCGGGACTCGATTCTTGAGTTCTTGGTTTTGTTTGTCGTTGTACGAAATCTCGCCGTTCAACGTCACGTGCTTGGCCTTTGGGAACCGGCCGCTCAGGATCTTCATGAGTGACGACTTACCCGATCCGGGTTGCCCCAGCACCAGCGTGATCTCGCCAGGCTTGAACGCGCCGCTCATGGGGTGCAAAATCTGCTTCTTCACGACGTGTTTCTTCAGCGAACACCCAGAAATTTTCTTCAGCACTGTGTTCGTGAGCGTGGGCAAGTCGTCGCGCCAGTCATGGGAGCGCTTGCCCGTCTCGATCACGACACAATCCGCGGTGACAGACACGTCTTTGAACCGCACTTGCATCTGAGGCAGCGTGCGTCCGATCGCGCGCTCAGCAGCGTGCGCTATGTTTTCATGGAGCGTCTGCGCGTTGAACGCCATGAGTACCTGGAGCTTCTTGACTTCTTCATCGGACTCAATGACGCCTCCCATCTGGTTGAGAGTTGGGGCTCTCCGAGCAGACCTTGAATACTTGTAATTCTGTAGCTGTTGCTTGTACGCTCTTGAATACTCGGGTGCAGCTGGCCAGACAGTTGCAAAATGAGGTCAACATTCGTTCACCATGGGCTGTGTTTCAAAGTTAGCTCCCAAGAAGCTTTGGGCCACAATGTGCTAATTATGAATACCGCTGAGGTGGGAAACCACCATAAACCAAGTAATGATGATGCCAGAGTTCTGGCTCTGACCACAACCATAATCATGCAGCTTCATGGAGATATTAAAAACGAAAATATCTTTTTACACATTCGGACGAAGAATCCAAACGCGCCAATCGACCTCAGCGTAGCTATAGCTTTTGTGATACTTTTCGAGACGGGCGTGAGCGTCGCTGTCGATTCATGTTGAACTTCATCACGTGAGCCACGAGAAGAATGCGGTTTTCCTGATCCAAGGAGATTTGATGCTTTCGAGCGTAACCAAAGTAATACATCGTGAGCAACGCAACGATCGCGAAGAACGCTCCGACCTCGACGCCTTCGTTGCCCTGGAACGCGGCGATCGTGATGAGACCAAGCGCCCAGATTGTCATGGAGTAGATCGCCCCACACATTCCAAACGAGCTCGTAAATGACGAGCTCTTGATGTTCTTGCACTTGCGTTTGAGCGAGATATACCGACGCACTGACCAAAGTATGACAGGAACGCGCTCGCGCGACAAAAAGTAGCCATATAGCCCTCAACGACTGGCACAAAGTGCACCGGAAGAAAAACTGAGTAGCTCACCAGGGATGCTACGCTAATCCCGACAAAAGATGACGTGCCCAACTTGTCGGAACTTGTTGCCAACATCGATGGCAGCAATCGCGACTGAGCCATCGCCGCAATCAGCTTGCTGTAACACCACATGAAGCCAAACGCTGTCGGGTATGTCGCAGGGATCGACAGGATCGTCACCGCGCTGCGCGAGATATGAAACATCAGCTCAAAGCAGTTGTTGTACGGCACAAGCTCCGTGCACAACGTTGCGATTCCGGGTGGAAGAGAGACCGCGACGAAAAACACGATGACACCCGTCACGAACAGCGTGTGCACACACGCAATCTGGGCGAACGGGATGATGATCTTGGGCTGCGCGGCCTGGTCGCTTGCGAGACTGAGGGCTTCGACACCAACAAAGAACCACGCCGCGAGCGGGAGAATCCTCATGAAGCCAGCAAAGTCGTTGTCGAAGCACGGCTCGGGTCGGCGGCAGCGTACTTTGCGAAGTTCACCTATGGCAGTGCGCCGGCATAAAACAGCACCACGATCACCAGCGACAGCGAGCCGATGACCATGTTGAACACCCAGAACGCGCGATCTCCGTGGATGTGGAAGCAGAGCGCCGAGACGTAGAACACGAGCACGATCGCAGGTTCGAGACCCACGAGGATCGGCACCGCCTGGATGATCATCTGCGCGAGTGATACGACAGACGTGGCCACGTACGCGATGTACGCAATGTACGCAATGTACGCAATGTACGCAATGTACGCAATGTACGCGATGTACTCGAGCGCCTCGCAGCAGTCGATGATGGAGCCGGGGAAGAACCCGAGCGTGCACCACGAGAGGCCGTAGGCGCCACCGGCGAACGGCAGCACGCCCGTGATCTCGGACGTGCAGCAGCAGAGCGTGATGTACTCGCTGGCGACGAGGAAGTACGCAACGAGGTGGCTGTAGAGACCCGCTGCGAGTCCGGCGTTCCAGCTAAAGTACTGCCGCTGACGACGACCGTGATGCCGAGCATCCAGATGTCCTATTTCGACGGCCAGTATGCTCTGACTAGCCCACTGGGAGATTGAATTCCGGATTCACCCACTGACGGTGATGTGTGGTCTGTTGTCGTCGACGACGCCGTGGCGGATGAAAAAATCGCCAGCAGGGCTGGGCGCTGTGCGTTCACGTGGATCCGGACGGTCTGAGGTTGTGGTGTGATGCTGGTGCCGCATTTGGTTAGCAAGACGCCCACGAGATCAGATTTTATTACCAGCGCGACTCGAGACCTGACGACGAGTCTAGGATCTATTGACGACTGCCACGACGCGCGCGTAACGCGTAGTCGCCGCGAGAATCTTTTTCGGGTAGACGGAGTCAACGCCGCAGAGCGCGCTGGAAGACACGCCTCATCGTCTTCATACAGAGGTGGCAGCGGTGGCGGAAAATGGGGTGTATGGCGCGAAGTGCTTGTGTAGGAGAGTATCATTTCTTGCAAATAAGAAATAATGTGGACCACGTTAATATATCTTCAGTTTATGTGCCCCACACCACTTTAGTGGCCACAAGCTTTCTTCCCCCTTTCGCTTGAGCTCCGTTTTGTGCGTTATTTTGTAGCCCTACACCTAAAAGCTATTAGTTTATTACCCCTACCCACTCCACGTCCACACTCCATGGCATGCATGCTCTCTGGAATATTATTTGTGTGGCCTCCAAAAAACAAAAATGTGTAACCGCTGACAAACTGAATCACTAATTTTACAGGTGTGAACAAAACCAGGCTATCGCATTCAAGTCAGAAAAACCTCCAAGGTTTTTTGTAAGCAGTAGCAACGGCGCACTGTAGGTACAGTGAGTACAGCCGCGTGCGTATGCGAGATTCGTTGCGATCTTGTCACCGCGCGCCAGGAATAAAACAGCCACTTCCCTCAGCGCAAGACAATAATTACCTTTATATAACAGCTAGCTGCCGTCACTTTCCATTGCCTTCTGAATACCTCTAACGCATTTCAAGAGGATCTCTGCTAGCGTGTCGTCCGCTTGGACGCAGCGCGTCACCAGTGGACACGCCGTCGAGCGGACGTCCGCGAGCGGATCCACCGTCCGCTTGTCGAATTGCGTTTTGCGGGTTTGCGCAGCGGACGGCCTGCGTCATTTCGCGATTTGCCTCGCCTCCCCCCAGTCATCGCCCGCCCGCCCCCTTCCTCCTTCGACTCGTAGCGCCATGGCCTCCTTCGACGCGTTCCTGGCGCAGTCCCAGCAGCCGAGTGGCGACGCCGCCAGCGCGGCCAACATCCTCATCTCGGGCATCCTCTTCAAGAAGCCCGAGACCAACTCGCTGCTCTGGAAGAAGCGCTTCTGCGTGATCTACAAGGACACGCTGCAGATCGTGTACTTCCAGAACGAGGCCGACTTCGCGAGCGGAACGATCCGCGGCAAAATCCCCTTTGCCACGGTCCACAAGTGGGACGGCAAGCCCAATGGTTTCCAGTTCTACACGCCCTCGAACAAGTGCTTCCGCGTGTACACGGAGACGGCCGAGGAGCAGCAGCAGTGGCTTAACGCCATGCAGAGCGTCATCGACAACTCGGCTGACAAGAGCGAGGGTACGAGTGTCGTGTACCAGCGCCCGATCGCGTCGTCGCCATCGTCGTCCCCACGCGCTGGATCCACGCGTATGATCCGCAAGGACTCGTGGCGTGAGGAGGAAGAAGACCTCGACATCCAGACCATGGCTATTGAGCTGTCGGATGTGCGCAGTGAAGTCGCGACGTTGCGCGCGGAACTCGCCTCGTACGTGCAAACCGAGAAGAAGTACGGCACGGAGATCATCAGTGAGATGCGCACGCGTCGTGGCAGTGTCTTGGATGATGGCACGCAAGTGAACATTGAGCCGCGCGAAATGGAGCGCATGCGCGCGATCTTCGAGCTCTTTGACCACCAGGGCAACGGCTACATCTCGGAAGACGACCTGATCGACTTGCACGCCAAGCTCGGTGAGCCGATCTCGGGGGAAGACGCCAAGGAGGCGATCGCGTACATGCACAACGAAAGCGGCCGCATCGATTTCAACTCGTTCATCAAATGGTGGAACGACGACCACGCCGCGGGCAACCAAACCGAGGCCATGAAGCGCTACCAGGCCAAGTTCAAGTTCCTCAAGGCGCGTATCGCAAACCCTGCGATCGGCAACATTGAGACCGAGGCTGTGGGCGCGTTCCCAAGCTTTGAGTTCCGTCTCAACTTCTACTACACGGGCAAGAACGGCGTGCGTGAGCAAATCTCGCCGTGGCACGATATCCCATTGTACAACGCGAACGGCACGGTGAACTTCATCTGCGAGATCCCCAAGTGGACGCGCAAGAAAATGGAGATTGCGACCGGCGAGCCGTTCAACCCGATCAAGCAGGACACGAAGAACGGCAAGCTCCGCGAATACGGCTGGGGCGACATGATGTTCAACTACGGCGCCATGCCGCAGACGTGGGAAGACCCATCGCACACGACCGAAGGCACGGGCTGCGTCGGCGACAACGATCCGATTGATGTGATCGAGATCGGCACCAAGCAGTGGCGAACGGGCGCCATTGTGCAAGTCAAGATCCTCGGCGTGCTCGCACTCATTGACGACAACGAGACCGATTGGAAGGTGATCTGCATCAACGTGGAGGACCACTACGCGTCCAAGATCAACGACGTGGCGGACGTGGAGGCGCACATGCCGGGGTGCATCACGGCCATCCACGACTGGCTTCGCGACTACAAGCTCCCGCAGGTGAACGCGTACGGTTACGAGGGCAAGTGCATGGGCCGCGACTTTGCCGAGGCCGTGGTGGCCGAGACCCACGAGTTCTGGAAGCTGCTCATCGAAGAGCGCGGCGGCCAGGCCACCGTCTAAATGCGAATTGGGAAGCCAGGGTCCTCGGCTTTAGGGTAGGAACGTACACACACACACACATACACACACACACACAAACGCATGCGCAAAAGAGCAGGCAAAGTCTTCATACATGCGCGTAACAAAACGACCAAAACAGGACATGTGTGGGTTTGTTAGTTGCTTTTTCAATAATGGTAGACATATGGCGCACGAGGAGCTACAATCGGATGGACACCGTGGCTCGTAAAGGCTCCAAGCAGAAGAAAAACAAAAATCAACAAGCAGCTGTATGAAGCAGCCATGTGCCTCTGTTTTAAAGCAGAAACATGCGCAACTTGATCATAAGAAAACGCTGCGATGTTGCTGATGGATCCCGACATTTTCCATAAGAACTGCGCGATTTTTAATTAGACACGCGCGCACGCTGTGAACTCAGAACAGCTCTCTCTCCATGAAAATAGAAACCGCGATCTTGTCTCCAAAATACTTTTCTTTATTGCCGGTTGGCCGCACGGTTGCTTTCTGAGTGTGTAGTCACTGCATATCACACAAATTCGCGCAAGAGAACAACCTCGAGGCAGCAGCTCCAGAGCCACAACGCAAGCGCAAAAGCACAATTTCGTATAGGATGCCAAGCGACTCGACGCATGTCGCGCAGCTGCCACCCAGTGCGATCGTGAACCCGTACGTGAGAGACCACGGCGCGCTCCAGTTCGAGGCACGCGCACGCAGCTTCCCACTGCGGTCTCCGAAAGCCGACAAGACCAGCAGCAGCAGTCCCACAGCGAAGCCCATAACAACAACAACAGCGTCATCAACAGTCTCCGCCAAGCCTGCGCAATTCGCTCTCGCGCTCGAGCATACAAACCAGAGCGACTTTGCACCTGAGCTCCTCGACCGTCAGCGCCACGCCTCACTCACGTCCTCGACGGCCATCGTGACCTCGACCACAAACATCACCGCCATTGAGCCGATCCGCGAGATGCCCATATCGGACCCAGAGTCGCCGGCGTACATCGCGCTCGTCAAGGCCAACGAGACGCGGCCCGACCCGCCGTCGCTGCTCGACAAGCGCATGCGCATCGGCAACGCGAAACTCGGCCGCACCAAGTACAAGAACGCTGACCGGAGCTTCAAGAAGCCCGCAGGCAACGAGATCCACGACCAGCACGAGCAGTACGCGCTGACTTACGGCATGATGTGCGGCATCCTCAACTCGGCGGGGCTCCAAAACCCGTTCAAGCAGCGGCTCACGATGGACGACTTCATGCGCGTCGAGAAGCGCAGCTTCCCTGTGAGCGCCAAGCTCCAGCACCCGTTCAAGTTCAAGGACTACGCGCCCGACATCTTCCGCCAGATCCGGCGCCGCTTTTGCATCGATTCCGCGGACTACATGGTCACGCTCTGCGGCGAGTTCAACTTCATCGAGTTCATGTCGAACTCCAAGTCGGGCCAGTTCTTCTTCTACTCGCACGACGGGAGGTTCATGATCAAGACGCAAACCAAGGACGAGTCCAAGTTCCTGCGCCGCATCCTGCCGCATTATTACAAGTTCGTGATGGAGAACCCGAACACGCTCATCACGCGGTTCTACGGCATGCACCGCGTCAAGATGCACCACTTGCGCCGCAAGATGCACTTCATCATCATGGCGAGCGTGTTTGACACCCCGCTTGAAATCCACAGCCGCTTTGACCTAAAGGGCTCCAAGATCGGACGCCGCGCGACTCAAAAGGAGCGCAACTCGAATGGCGTGCTCAAAGACATGGATCTGCTCGACAGCGGCTTCCGGTTGCAGATGGGTGCCGAGCGTCGCGGCATGCTGCTCGTGCAGATCCGCAAGGACGTCGAATTCCTCAAGCGCATGAAGATTATGGACTATAGCATGCTCATCGGCATCCACGACACGCAGCAGGCGATCCACACGACGATCTTGGGCAACCTCAAGGCCGCCGACCAGAAGGCAGCGACATCAAAGTCCGTGCCGACATCACCCACGAGAACGAGCAACGACCCAGAACTGAGTCTCACAGGTGGCGGCATTCCGCCTGTACCTAGCCAATTGAAGCGATCGATTTCGGACGGAGCAGCAGGCGAATCCAGTACCGTGTCGGAATCACACGCTTATCCGCGCATATCGAACACCACGACGGCCACGACGGCCACGACCGTCGCATCCCCCACAGATGAGTTTGATCCAGAGTTTTTCGGTTCCGAGTCCGAGTACGAGTCCAACAGCAGCGACGGCAGTGGCGAGTTCGCCGTCGACGGCGCGCAGTCCACAATCTCGCCACAGGACTTTGTCGTCGACACGTTCCCGCCGACGCACTCGGAGTCGCTCTTTTGCCGCGACGAAGGCGGCATCTACGGCCGCGATCGGTTCGGCCGCAAGAACGGCTTTGTGTACTTTATCGGCGTGATTGACATCTTGCAGCAGTACAACTCGCGCAAGATCGCCGAGACGTTCTTCAAGGGGTTGCGCCACAACCGCAAGCAGATCTCAGCCGTGAACCCGAACTTCTACGGCGATCGCTTCATCGAGTTCATGGAGAAGCACGTCGTGCAGGACGACACGCTCGCGCCGCTGCCCTCGGCAGTAGCGCATTCGTCACAGATGCAGCATCACCAGCACCACCAGCAATTGTAATGAGGAGCTCTTGGGGAAAAATGTGTGACGTGGTGCAGGCCCCACTACGTCACGAGTGACACGTCACTTTAATTATTTACAAAAATATACAAACTTAGGATGCTGGCTTATTTACGACAAAAGATTGTTTCAGTGGTACAGTAGGGATGGGGTCGCTCTACCGAAGGGGTTTTTGTGAACTGTAAAGGTTTTAAAAAGGGGCGTTTTCTTGTTGTGTGTGGTTGTATCGCTAGCACTATCATGCTGTGTACTATTGAAGTGAGGCATTCAGTCTTTTCTCTTGTGAGTCAGCCCTCTCTCGCTCCTCTCTCCTTGCAAAAGTATACAGTTGTCACGCGAGACAGGAGAAAACGTGCGCACTAACTTACATAAGTATGTCACTTGCACTAACTTAATCCAGTATGCTTACGGGTTTGTCTCAGTCCACGCAAGCGCATGTGAGGAACGTCCGCGGGACGACGTCCTGCTCGGGTTTGCCGTCACACGCGGAGCTTCAACCGCAAACAGTGCGCACGAGACAGGAGCACAAAACGCGGCGGAAAAGAACAGCCAGCCACTTGGTCCCAGGCAGCAATTTCACACGCGAAATGCGCAATCGAGGCACCAATCAGTCAGCCAGGTCACATATTTTTTTGGCTTCTGTTGAACCTGGGGCTGCGTTATCCACCAAAAGCGCCACTGGCTCCCAATGTACTGGTTTAGCGCAGTTGCCGCCGCAGCATCTTCAAGTTGTTCCACGAGAGAGTCGAGGAAGGGGACGGGGTACGACGGCACGTTGCTCCAATGAGGGACCACTTGCGCCTCGTGACTGGATCGCGCTGGGCACGGCTCAGCCAATCCGTTGCCACAAGCAAACGGTCGTTTGTCCGAGACCCCTTGCTTGCTCACCTGTAGAAACAAATGTTAGTTTACAATATGCATTGATAAATAGCAAAGTACTGGTAAAAAGACTTTAATGAAATAATAATATATGTACCAATTGCTTGTTCGCTGTGTAGAGGGATCACGGCCGTGGTTTGTCTATTTTCGTTGGCTGCTGTTTGGGCGGCGGGCGGTTGCAGTTGCACGAAGAGCTGGGGCTACAATCAGACAGTAGCACCCGCGGCCGTGTTTGCGTTCGTTTGTTCTTGTACTCGTGGCAGGCAGCGTGCGCTCCGATCGTTCTTCGGTCCTCCGTCTGCACCAAACAGGATTTGCCAGTCACTCGACAAGCAGCAACAGCAACCGCAACCGCTTGGAAATTGCCACTTGCAACGCGCTTGCACCAACCAAACGCGTCCATTCCTCGATTTCGCGTGCGCCTCGTACCAGCTCCACCAAGTCTCCGCACAACATGCCGCAAACTGCCGCTGCGGTCGTGAACCCACGCACGGCGGGTGTACTCACGCGCCAGCTGCCGCCGACGACCAAGGCCGCCGTGCCGCCGCAGGTGTTCATCCCGCTGCACTGGAAGCTCGCAGTGGGCGGTGTGGCCGGTGTCGTCGGCGTCTCCGCGACGTTTCCCATCGACATCGTCAAGACGCAGCTGCAGGGCCAGACGCGCTCGAGCGGCAAGGTGTTCTTCTCGGGACCGATCCACTGCTTCCGCCACATCCTCAAAACCGACGGCGTGCGCGGACTGTACCGTGGGCTGCCGCCCACGCTCGTCGGCGTGCTCCCCGAGAAAGCCATCAAGCTCGCCGTGAACGAGCAGCTGCGCGAATACTTTGCCGATGAGACCGGCAAACTCACGCTCGGCAAGCAAGTGCTCGCGGGCGCCGGCGCCGGACTTGCACAGGTCATCGCGACCAATCCGGTACGTCCATTGCGATTGCCCTACGTTGCAGCTTTGATATGGCACTGGGATATTGACGCTTGCTTGTGCTGTTGCTTTTGTGTATGTCTTGCAGACGGAAATCGTCAAGATCCGATTACAGACGCAGGCCGCCCTGCCTCCTGCCGAGCGATTAACGGCGGCGCAGGTCGTGCAGAGCCTTGGAATTCGCGGCTTGTACAAGGGTGCGGGTGTGTGCCTGATGCGCGATATCCCGTACGCCGTGATCTTTTTCCCAATGTACGCGACCATCAAGGACGCATTCACGGACGCTGAAGGCAACAACTCGATTACTTCGATTGTGTTGGCAGGCGCCACCGCTGGCGCGACGGCTGCCGGACTCTGTACGCCTGCCGATGTGATCAAGACGCGACGACAGATGCGCGGCGCAAATTACACGAGCACGCTCGATTGCTTCCAGAAGGTGGTCGCGACGAACGGATACGGTGCGCTAATGAAGGGCGTCGTGCCGCGTATGATGGTGCAAGCGCCGCTCTTTGGCATCACGCTCGTTGCGTTCGAATTGCAGAAAAACTACATGCAATCCCTGTAAAGAAAGGAAGCAAACGAAAGAGAAAATAAGTGCACGAACCCCCCAAATACATACATGTTGCTCTGCTTGTTGGATTCCTGTACGCCCGTGAAGACGCGACGACGACGACGACGACGACAACGACAACGACAGACGCCCACGGACAACAGAAAAGCATCGATCCCGGATCAGCGCTGCAGTGAATGAATCAGTCTACAAAACACGCGCGAAATGAGCCAAATCCGGGATGGAGGCATCGCGCGCCTGCCTAAAATTAGCCCGTAACTTTTTTTGTCGGTGTTGGAGTCAAAAGTGCAACTCGTACCACACTCGCGATTGTTCTCAGATCGAACGACGCAGCGCATCCAGTCTCGCAAAGCCTTGCAGTATCCGTCGCCCGCGTTCGCCATGCCCTGGGTCAAAGACAGTGACACTCAAGCGGAAAAGAAGGGAGCCATGGCGTCGACGCTGGCAACGTCCGCTGGAAATACTGCAGGGCCACCCGGGCAAGGCTCGAATGGAAACAAAATCTCGGCACCAGCATTCTCGAGCTCATTCTTCTCCAAGATACGACAGCCGCCACCGCTCAACAAGAAAAGAGTAGCAGAGATTCGTCGTCAGCAAACAGGCATTCACAGCGTATCCTTGTCAAATGCGTACATTGTCGGCAAATTCGACGTCTGGATGCTCGGCATCACGATCGTAATTGGTGGACAGTATTTTTCATGGAACGCCGGACTCGCCGCAGGCTTTTACAGCTACCTGGTCGCGTACGTGCTCATCGCAGGTGCGTACTTGACGCTTTGCTGCTGCACAGCCGAGATCACGGGCGCGCTGCCGTTTGCTGGTGGTGCCTACGGGCTCTCGCGGTGCACGTTGGGCTTTTTCCCTGGTTTCTTTATCGGGTGCTGTGAAGCGCTCGAGTATATCACGTACGTCGCGACGGCAACGTTGCTCTTGGCCGAGATGATCGTCAAGAGTGCACCATCACTACATGGCTACGAACCGCTGATATGGCTCGCGTTTTACGTCACGGCACTCTGGATCCACATTGTCGGTGGTCGCGTCTTTTGGCGCTTCAATCTCGTTCTCGGCGGCATTAGTTTCGTCATCGTGCTTCTGTTCTGCTTCGGATCGTTGCCTTTCGTCGATTGGGAAGCGAGCGTGGCGCACGACTCGAGCGCGCTCTTTGTTGACGATTTCCACGGGTTCATGAAGGCGTTGCCCACCGCGGCATGGTTCTTTGTCGGGATCGAAGCACTGTCGCTTACAAGTGACGACACGGATACACCAAAGAACGTCGTGCCGGTGGCCCAGGTCGCGTGCATGATGTCACTAATGGTCACAGGGATCATGGTGTTGTGCATCACGGTCGCGCTTCCGTACGCAGACGGGATCGCAGCGCTCGCAGCCGAATTTGCTCCACTGAACAATGGCATCATCAAGTTCTCTCACCTTTCGGAAAAGCATGCGACGTTGCTCTCGATCCCAGCAGCATACGCGACCGCGTTTGGCTTTATCTGGTGCTACGGCAAACTGATCCATGCGATGGCGACGTCTTGTTTGCTGCCATCGGCGCTGGCAAAGCATTCCAAGGGGTATGGTACGCCTTACATGGCGCTGATTGCTGGATCCACTCTGAGCTACGCGGTCTGCCTCGTGGTGTATTTGCACCCGATGATCGGTACGTACCTGTTCTCGATCTGTATGACGTCGGCGTTCCTAGCGTACACGGGTCAGTGCATCGGGTACATCTCGCTCAAGAAAAACTATAAAAACATCAAGAGCTCCCACTTCCAGAATCCGTTTGGCATTTACGGCGCCATGTTTTCCATGGTCGTGTGGTTGCTTGGCATCGTCTCCATCGCTGGATTTCAAGGCAACAATGGAGTGGAAATCGAAGCCTTCGTGTTTCTTGCTTTCGGCGTGACGGCGTTCTATTTCGTGTATGCCAAGAAGCGACAGAAGTTCTCGCCGCAGGAAAATAAAGTGCTTCTTGTTGCCCACGTGATCAAGTTCAACGCGACTCGGTTATCGGGGAAAAAGCCTGTCAAAGGCGTGAACATGGCCAGCGGACGATCTTCGCATGCAAGCAAAGTCAGCTCGGCGACCTGGGAGCGAAGTTCAACCGCTAAAGCCAAGACGAACAAGGTTATTGCGCTTCAAGCGTCGGCGATGAGTGGTAAAAGTGGTCAATTTTCGGAGAGCAGAGGAGGCACAGCGATGTAGTGCCGAGAGGATTCTATTACATCTTCCACTTGAAACATTGTACGGTCCACGATTTTGCTCTAAATGAATAATTGCAACGGATGGACCAGATCAGTCATTTGGTTTGCGAGCTGTGCTCGTGTGAGTCAGCAAAAATTGCCGATGCCACGCTCCATACACGCCTGCAGCGTCATTGGTAATGACACATCGGTGATTTTGGGATTTAGCATAAATAGAGCGGTGCCTTCTTATCGGGAATGATACAGGTGCTCTGATCTGATCCTCAATTGCTGCAACTGGGTGCTATCCGTCCAGAAATAGACTTCCGCGGTGAAGCTTTACGCCAACTTGAGTCATCTGTTCAGTGGTGTTACTTGTTCAATTAGCATCATCCAAGCAAGCGCATTTGACACGCAGCTCCACTGTCACCGGTCGAACGAAGCAGGATGCTCAAGTTGCCCAAGCTGCCACCAATGGAGACTACCAAGTCGAGCGAGCTGAAGTCCATTGTCGTGAGCTCTGACGCCATTTATTCGCTGACAATCGCGCTCAATGGGAAAAATTCTCCTACCGAGCTGGATCGAATGCAAACGGGTCGTCCATAGTTGGTGAAGCCTCGAAAAAATACCAGCTCGGCAAATGAGATATCTGGATGCTCGGCATCACCATTGTCATTGGCGGGCAGTACTTTTGCTGGAATGCGGGGTTTGCCGTGGGGTTCTACAGCTACATGATCGCGTACTTTCTCATTGCGTTGGCATACATCACGTTGTACTGTTGCACCTATGAGATCACGGGCGCTCTCTCGTTGCAGGCGGAGCGTACGGACTTTCACAGTGCACTCTTGGCTTCTATCCGGCATGCATGATCGGCTGCTGCGAAGCGTTCGAATACATCGCGTATGTGTCGACGTCTGTGCTTTCACTAGCCGATATGATCGTCCTTGCTGCGCCTTCTCTCGCGTCAGTGCGACCACTCATCTGGGCGGCATTTTACATCTCGGCGCTGTTCTTCCATCTCAAATCTGATCGCGTGTTCTGGGCGTTCAACTTCCAGAGTCCCTGCGGCATCCTCGGCGCATTGTACTCGGTGAGCATCTGGATCTTGGCAATCGCCGTGATCGCTGGGTACCAGGGCAACGGCGGCGTCGAGATTATGGAGTTCGGGTGCATCGCCGCGCTGATCACGCTCTTCTACTTTGGCTACGAGCGCAAGCGGCAGTCGTTCTCGGCCCAAGAGAACCACATTCTGCTCGTCGCACACGTGATGAAGTTCAACGGCAAGCGCACGGCGGTGGCGGCAACAAGTGCCATCGCGGTACGTCCAATCACAACAACACGAGTCAGCACACGCAGACGGACGCACCCACCAGCCCCATCAAGACGACCCGGACGCGGACCTCCAAGACGCGCAACCAGACTGTGCGCATCGCTGGATACTAAGCGGAGACAGACTCTCTTGCTCATGCATATAGACACGCCAATACGCTGGCAAATGCAGGCGCCTAGTCACACCGCATATTGTTTGTAGTTCAAGTTCAGCTGGGACAAAATGGAGTATTCCTTGTGGGCCAAATGGAAAAATAGCTTCGAATAACCCATCTCTGACTCGACACCCCTATTCAAGGGAACGAGAATGCGCTCTTACACCTCTATACATGAGAAATAATAGGCATGAGTACATACGCAGATAGGTACACTTTCGGCAATACATCTAAAAGTAAATGCTTTGCTTGCTTTAATGCACACGAAAGAGATATATGGATGAACACCAAGTGGTCGAACGACACTACTCCTGCTTCTTACTATATCACCAGGCTTCTCTACTACACGGACTCCATGGCAGGCGTCTCGACGCCGGTGTACTTTGGCGACGCTGCTCCCTTGCCACTCGCCTGGCCGCTGCGGTGGAACAGCGCCTCGATGTCCTCCAGGAGTACGCCCTTGGTCTCCGGGCAATTGTACCACACGAACAACCCCGAGACGAGGCACGTGGCGCAGAAGAGGAAGAAGACGCCGTTGATGTTGAGCGACGGAAAGAGCTTGACGACCCACGTCATGCACGTGCCCATGATCCAGTTGGACATGGTCGAGAGCGACACGGCTTTGGCGCGCACGTTCATGGGGAAGATCTCGGCTGGGTAGATCCAGCAGACAGGCCCCCACGAGATGGCAAAGTTGAAGATGAAGAACGACGTGCCGAGGATGATGATGTAGCCGGCCGCCTTGGAGCAACCCGAGTCGTCCGTGTTGCCGTCGCAGCCGACGGTAAATGTGATGCCCGAGAGCACGTGACCGAGCACCATGCCGACGGCGCCGATAAGCAGCAGCTGGCGGCGCCCGAACGTGTCCACCCAGCGCATCGCTGGGATCGTGCTCACAAAGTTGACGATCGACAGGATGAGCACGGACAGAATGCCGTCGCCGACCACGTCCTTGAAGATGAGACCGCCGTACGTGAACATGGGGTTGATACCCGTGGCTTGTTGGAGCACCTGGAGGGACATGGCGATGAGCACGCGCTTGAGGATCGAGGGCTCGAGCAGCTCCTTCCAGCCAGCGGCGTCGCCCTCGGACGCGATCTGGTCACCGATGGCCTGCAGCTCACGGCCGACGTTCTCCGTCATGCGCAGCCGCTTGAGTTCGACCTCGGCGGCGTCCTTGCCCTTATGCACGTACGTCCAGCGCGGACTCTCGGGCACGCAGAAGATGCCGAGCATTACGATGATTGGAGCAGCCATGGCTACTCCGTTGGTCACTCGCCAGCCGTGCGCGTCGTCTTCGACGATCAGGTTGACGATATTGGCGAGCAGCAGGCCCGTGACGATGGTCATCTGCATGAACCCCGAGAGAAAGCCGCGGAGCTCCTTGGGCGCCATCTCCGCGCCGAAGATCGGCAGCGAGAACGACGAGTTGCCGACACCGATGCCCTGGATCACGCGCGCCGTCAGCAGCAGACCGTGCTCCTGCGACGGATTGAAGCACACCCACGACGTGCCGATGCAGAAGAGCAGCCCCGCCGTAAAGATCGTCATGCGGCGACCGAACTTGTCGGCGATCCAGCCGCCGAGCAGCGCGCCGAAGATGCAGCCGATGTTGTACGTCATGTTGTACCAGAGCGTGAAGTCGAGCCAGCGCGTCGGGAGCTTGTCGGACGACCGCGTGCAGTCGAACTCGGTCTGATCGTGCCATCCGACGCAGTAGTCGTTGAGAAAGGACTTCATGACGAGCACGCCGCCCGTGACGCCTTGATCATACCCGAAGAAGAGACCACCGAGCGACGCAAAGATGCAGACGATGATGGCATAGCGTCGGCTTCCTTCGGTCGGGATGTTGTCGCCGCCGTGGTTCTGGAGGTTGATCGGAGCCCCGCCAGCCATGATGCGTGTGTTGGTGAAAACTTGATAGTTGCAGTGAACTATGGAGGCTGGTGGCACCCAATGAACGCTTGAAGGTGAGGCGAACGAAGGAGATTGGCGAATGAGACTTTCTATAGCAGCATCGCCGATTTATGGAGTGAAACCACCGCTATGAGTAGTCGGTGAGCGGTTGGTCGCTGAGTGCAAGTTGAAGGTGCTATATTGGGCTGTAAATCAAGCGCCCAGCTGGTGTGCGGTTAAGTGAAAATGTTGGTGGATGCTCAGATCTGAAGACCACAGCAATCTGTCAGTACCCCCAGTCGTTGTCACAAGAGAAGACGACGATGGTGGCTGCCACTGATTGGATTTGTCAAAGGCGTTCAGCCGGAGGAAATGACCAGACTACCCAATTGAGAGGCAAGTAGGAAAAAAAGAACCCGAAACGCCATCACGCAGGACTTGAAACTTGTGGTAAGATAACCGCCGGCATGTTGAAGTTGCGGAAGCAAACCGCATGTTGTAGGAAACAGATACGAAAGAGTCTTTGCGCGCTGGCAAAATAAATCAAGCGGCGACAGACATTGTTGCCTCTCCTACCAACGAGAATTGAGGCCCTCTCATTCTTTCTCTCTTGTTCACGATTCGGACTCACTGATTTCACACAGAGTATCAAGTTGCATACTGTAGACTCGCTTTCAATTCTGATGAGGCGAGTGGCGCGGAGCTAGAAACGTATCGACCAAGTTTTGTTGGGTTCTTTCCCATTGCTAGTCGCGTTACGAGTATAATTAATTGTTCGTCTTCATGTGCCTTTTTGCAACCGCAGCTTCAATGTGAAAGAGGATAGAGGAAACGGACATCTGGCATCCTTTTCCTCTGTTCTTGTGCAGGACGAAGGTGAAACGCACATGAGTACACTCGCATTTCTATTTTGCAATCAAGTGAGAAATCAACGGCTGCTAGCCAGATACCTGGCCAAAAAGATCAAGTAGTGCGAGAGAGAGCGGAAACATGTGGAAAGTAGACGACCTGTGAGCCTACCCACCCGCAACTGAGTGTACATTAGATCGCCAGGCTATAGCCATCTAGCTGTCAAGCCCCAACTTCGACTAGAGCTGCTACTTAGCACCATCATCGGCCAACGACCTTCCAACAATCTCATTCGCCAATCTCCTTCGTTCGCCTCACCTTCAAGCGTTCATTGGGTGCCACCAGCCTCCATAGTTCACTGCAACTATCAAGTTTTCACCAACACACGCATCATGGCTGGCGGGGCTCCGATCAACCTCCAGAACCACGGCGGCGACAACATCCCGACCGAAGGAAGCCGACGCTATGCCATCATCGTCTGCATCTTTGCGTCGCTCGGTGGTCTCTTCTTCGGGTATGATCAAGGCGTCACGGGCGGCGTGCTCGTCATGAAGTCCTTTCTCAACGACTACTGCGTCGGATGGCACGATCAGACCGAGTTCGACTGCACGCGGTCGTCCGACAAGCTCCCGACGCGCTGGCTCGACTTCACGCTCTGGTACAACATGACGTACAACATCGGCTGCATCTTCGGCGCGCTGCTCGGCGGCTGGATCGCCGACAAGTTCGGTCGCCGCATGACGATCTTTACGGCGGGGCTGCTCTTCTGCATCGGCACGTCGTGGGTGTGCTTCAATCCGTCGCAGGAGCACGGTCTGCTGCTGACGGCGCGCGTGATCCAGGGCATCGGTGTCGGCAACTCGTCGTTCTCGCTGCCGATCTTCGGCGCGGAGATGGCGCCCAAGGAGCTCCGCGGCTTTCTCTCGGGGTTCATGCAGATGACCATCGTCACGGGCCTGCTGCTCGCCAATATCGTCAACCTGATCGTCGAAGACGACGCGCACGGCTGGCGAGTGACCAACGGAGTAGCCATGGCTGCTCCAATCATCGTAATGCTCGGCATCTTCTGCGTGCCCGAGAGTCCGCGCTGGACGTACGTGCATAAGGGCAAGGACGCCGCCGAGGTCGAACTCAAGCGGCTGCGCATGACGGAGAACGTCGGCCGTGAGCTGCAGGCCATCGGTGACCAGATCGCGTCCGAGGGCGACGCCGCTGGCTGGAAGGAGCTGCTCGAGCCCTCGATCCTCAAGCGCGTGCTCATCGCCATGTCCCTCCAGGTGCTCCAACAAGCCACGGGTATCAACCCCATGTTCACGTACGGCGGTCTCATCTTCAAGGACGTGGTCGGCGACGGCATTCTGTCCGTGCTCATCCTGTCGATCGTCAACTTTGTGAGCACGATCCCAGCGATGCGCTGGGTGGACACGTTCGGGCGCCGCCAGCTGCTGCTTATCGGCGCCGTCGGCATGGTGCTCGGTCACGTGCTCTCGGGCATCACATTTACCGTCGGCTGCGACGGCAACACGGACGACTCGGGTTGCTCCAAGGCGGCCGGCTACATCATCATCCTCGGCACGTCGTTCTTCATCTTCAACTTTGCCATCTCGTGGGGGCCTGTCTGCTGGATCTACCCAGCCGAGATCTTCCCCATGAACGTGCGCGCCAAAGCCGTGTCGCTCTCGACCATGTCCAACTGGATCATGGGCACGTGCATGACGTGGGTCGTCAAGCTCTTTCCGTCGCTCAACATCAACGGCGTCTTCTTCCTCTTCTGCGCCACGTGCCTCGTCTCGGGGTTGTTCGTGTGGTACAATTGCCCGGAGACCAAGGGCGTACTCCTGGAGGACATCGAGGCGCTGTTCCACCGCAGCGGCCAGGCGAGTGGCAAGGGAGCAGCGTCGCCAAAGTACACCGGCGTCGAGACGCCTGCCATGGAGTCCGTGTAGTAGAGAAGCCTGGTGATATAGTAAGAAGCAGGAGTAGTGTCGTTCGACCACTTGGTGTTCATCCATATATCTCTTTCGTGTGCATTAAAGCAAGCAAAGCATTTACTTTTAGATGTATTGCCGAAAGTATGATGTCCAGAACCGGGTTTGGTGCGGTTTAACGCTGAAATTCAACTTCAAGGTGCCATTCTCTGCTTAGAGATGCTTAGCTTTGGCATAAGTAATTCTGCAACCGTTGTGAAAGCTGTTGCAGGTTAAAAAAACTGCAACATTGTTCAAATAGAAGACCAATTGATCTTTGAATTCAGCGCGCTCCAATCACTCGCAGTGCTTATCTGCGACGACATGCTTAACGACAAGATGAGCGCCGCAAATTGAACCTTCAGTTCCACCATAAATACCTCGAATCGAGTTTCCGAATATGGCTCAGATCTATACTGCACTTTCTCACGTAACATCAAGTTACCTAAATTGCAGAATGATGATGATCGCTTCAAGGAGCTACACCAGATTGGTCCCCCCGCTCCACGATCGGCAGGTAAACGCGTAGTGAGAGCATCGCTGAAGTACTGAATGCAGCTCTTGTTATCTGCGGCAAGGGAGAGACCCACCGAATCTGGCCTCTATCAAAGCAAAGTGGGGCCACTCTTGTGTTTTACGGGGTTGTTGCGTGTTCCCGCGAGACAACTTCACAGTCGGAGATTCACTGCGAGGAACGGATATCGTGACAGCGTACTCACTTCTATACGGTTCTGAGAGATGCATGAAGATAGAAATTATTTCCTATGTCACACCGTCGTCATCAAGCCTAGGGGCGAAAGTGGTCCGACGACGTGTGCGATGAGTAAATGCGCCAATACTGCATGTCAAACCGAGTTTAAAGGCCGCGACAGTTTTTAACGTATCAGGTTTCGACTAAATGCACGGTAGACAAGACCATTACATTCTCGGATTTCGCCGAGATCGCCAGTGCATTGCCTTTCCCCAATATGGTTATGCACTTCTACGCAGCGTACAAGTAGGAGTAAAGAGCGCGTGCTGCCACGTCCTGTGAGTGACAAGTGTGACAGAATACACTTTGCATGCGCATGCATTTGGAGAGGTCACATCTTCTCTTGCCCTGCGCATCCTGAAGTAAACTAATCCGTCACTGAACTGGTCGGATAGTTATGTACCTCCACTCATATCGTCACGCTCTAACCTAGAGATCTTGCGGCGCTGGTCGGCCGATACCGACCATTCAGTGTCCAAGTAACTTGAAGTTGCATGAGAAAGTACACATGCAAACCAGATTCCGAAACCCGATGCTTAGTAGTCAAGATAGATAACATGCATTCCACAACGTTGCAGCGCCGCTCTCGTGTAGAAGCGTGCTACCGATGATGGGCATGTGGCTGAAGCACTGCTCTGCAACCTCAAGACCCCCGCGGCTGTAGGAGAATCACATCGAATCTGGCATCGTTCCGAAGAAAATGAGTTATCTTTCGCGTGTCTACAAAGTTCTTGTTAGTCCACCCCCGAGGAAATTCACTGTCACGAATCGTTACCACGGAGTGAACGCCGCGACAACGTACCCGTTGATATACGGTTCTGGGAGAGGAGTGAAGATGGCAACCACTTCCAGTATCACACCATCGTCATCATCCGCTGAGCGGAATGTGATGGACTACCCGAAGTTAAATTATGCATCTGTAACGGCGAAATCGCACACATGCCTGCAGAAATCAAGTGAGGGTGATGCGTAAGGCCTTGTTTCTCAGATCTCATGCGCACTAACAGCTTGGAAAGCGTACGTGAATCAGTGACAGCAGCAACTGCAAATACAGAGAGAAAAGTGGTCCAAGGATACCTGCGATGAGTGCCTCAATCCTACAATGCTCATGTCAATGTAAAGTAGCAGGGTTTTTTTAACTTCAAGTCTATGACTAAAGCACAGTGGACAGGCCCTGACAGTCTGATTCCGCTTCGAGATCATCATCACAATAAGTTTCCCCAACGATCTGTCATGCACTATGCTGACAGGATGGTTTCTTCAGGCACCCGACCAGCTAAGAGTTGCGCGAGCTTTTGGTGGCAGAAGATTCTTTCTGGTGCGTATGCATTTAGAGAGGCAATGATGGCCAGCTTGCACAAGCAAACCGTTGAGCCACTGCTAGGTCGATACTGACCATCACTCAGTGACCAAGTTACTCGAAGCTACATGAGAAAGTGCAGCATCGGGATGAGTTATATTAGAAACCCAGGATTGCATTGCTCACTCCACGATCGTCTTGTCAGTCAGTTTCTCTGATGAACTCGGTCTCAGAAGCGCTCTAATGCAGCTCATATTGCTCTTGGTCAGAGAGGAATTCACCAAATCTCACCTCGACCAAAGCCGCAGAAGAAAATGAGCCATTATTGTGTTTACCGAGTTGTGGTGAACTCCGATGAAACCACTTCGCATTCACGCCACGGATGTCGTGGCAGTGTACCCGCCGGCATACGGATCGAAGACAGGAATAAAGATCGCAGCCACTTCCAGTGTCACACCATCATCGTAATAGTATGCGACCGAGTACCCCGACGTCAAACGCTTTGGTTCTCTTTAGCTGCATGAGCCAGGGTGTCTCTGCATGCGTGTCCTGATAAATCAAGTGCGTAGCAGTGATGCGCTGGTTGACCTCGGCTGCATGGGTCTCGTGCATGCATGTTTGTCGCTGGCGTTTACTGTTGTTCCTACTGGAGGTGCATACTGTATCGCGAAAGAGTATCAGGCCATCACGGATGGGCAAGTGCAGCTCCAGAGACAAAAGTGTCCAAGGGACACCTACGATGAGTGCTCCTCAATCCTACATGTCAAGTCGGCTTTAACTTTTAACTTGAAACACGACGACTAAAGGTACAGTAGACGAGGCTATGCCAGTCTCATTTCACTTCGTGATCATCATCGCAGTGCGTTTTCCCACCATGATTATGCACTTGCATTCAGGGAGTGTATAGGTCCATGTCTCGTGAATGAAAAGCTAGCGTTTGTTGACAAAAACACTTTTTGGTGCGTACGCATTTTGAGAGGCAGCATTAAGGCGCTGCTGTATCGATATGAATCCCCACCCAGCCTTTTAGTGACTTGAAGTTGCAGGAGAAAATCTATTCAAAAAACGATGCTATCAAGCCAAGTCGGGAGCCACTAACTCCACTTGCGCGCCACAGTTGTAGCGCTCGTCTCGATCCCGACAACTTGATCAGCGCCGCTAAGTAGAGATCAACATAAACGCTGCAACCAGGGAGAGCCTCATTGAATCTCATGTCCAGCAAGGTGGAGGAACAAAATGAGTCATCTTGTGTGTTACTGTGGAGCGAACTTCACGGTCGCGATTAATCACGAAGAGTGGATGTCGTGACAGCATACCCATGGAGATACGGTTCTGAGAGGTGAGCGAAGACTGGAGCTACTTTCAGGATCGCGCCACCATCATCATCAAGCCTAGGGGCGAGAGTGGTCTCAGAACGCCAGTGATGAGAGAATGCTCCAAGTGTATATGTCGGGATCGACTTTACGGTAGCGATAAAAATTAACAGCACAGGCTGCGACTATGTACTGTATGTTTTTTTCGCTTTATCATCGTCAAGGCCGCTGTGGTCTCATTTTACTTTGTGATCATCATCACGTTTGCCTTCCACCGACATGGTTATGCGCCTGCATGCATGCAGGCACGAGGTCTTCTCTTACTGAACAATTGAATTAACACTTGTGTGTGATACCTCGGACCACAGAACGAATGAAAAAGCATTGAATGGAAAGTTGTTGCACAAGCTTCTGGTGATGGCAGCAAATGCTTTTAGATGCGTTGGCTTCGAGAAGCGACGACGGCGCACTTGCCTGGGTAGGCCACAATGCATTGAAGCCGTTCTGAAGACCGATTTTGAATGACCAGCATTCAGTGTCTAAGCAACTAGGGGTTACATGAGAAAGTGCATATGCGAGCCATATTTGGAAACCCGATGCTAGGTAGGCAAAATGGGAACCAAAGTTGCACCGCCGGTCTCGTGAGTAAATCTGTTACTGGTGATAAGCTCGTCGCCGAGACACTGCAGTGCGTTGCAGCTTTTGCTGCACATGGCGATAGGAGAATCTCACCGAATCTGGCTTCGTTAGGAAGGGAATGAGCCGTTCATGTGTTTACAGAGTTGCTGCGAGTCCACTGACAGGAACACTTCACTGTCACGATTCGTTGCGGGAAAGAGGATGTCGTGACACCGTCCCCGGTTCTGAGAGAGGAGTGAAGATGACAACCGCTTCCAGTATCACACCACCATCTGCGGCAATACTCGTAGAGTAATAATATGCGATCGGTTACCCCAAGAGTTGAACGCTTTTGGCTTTGTAGCTGCATGAGCCAGGGTGCGTTTCCTCATGAATCAAGTAGCGGTGATGCGCTAGTTGGCCTCGGCTGCATGGGTTTCGTGCATTCATTCGCGTTTGTCTCTTGCTTCGTGTTGAGTGTAAAGTTCCTAAGTGCGTATCGCGAAAGAGTGTCAGGCCATGATCTGCAGCGCCAGAGACAGTAGTGGTTCAAGAAAGCGTGCGATGAGTGCTCCCAAATCCTACATGTCAACTCGGATCTTATGCCTTTAGCTTGGAATACAACGGCTAAATTCACAGTAGACGAGGCCATGCCAGTCTCATTTCACTTCGTCATCATCATTGCGGTGCCTGCCCCCAACATGATTGTGCTCTTGCACACATTCAGACTAGAGAGTTACTCAAACAAATGGTACAGTAACGCGGCAGTCTTGACTCGCGCGAACCGCTTGATGTGCTCTGTTGCCCCACACCATTCGCTGGTCATGTCTCGAGAACGAAAAGTTGCGCTAGCGATTGGTGACGAAAGATACTTTTTGGTGCGTACGCATTTTGAGAGGCGATGTCTTCAATATAGTACAACGGCATTCACTGCTGGATCAACTCATGCCTCACCGCTGGGGATGTCGGATCGTTCTTCATTTGCCGCAGGTCAATAGAGCAACCGAGTTGGGCGAGCATTGCACGTGCACCATAAGTTTGGTCCTTTTTCCCTGGCCATATCCACGAAAAGAGTACAAAACGAGATAACAATGCATCAAAAACCAACATTAAAAGTGCCACATTGTTAGAGTGAAGAGCGCGCATATATCCTAAGCAGTGCACGCTTTTAACTCCCGCAGAAAGAAATGCTACAGCTTGTTTTTTCTTATTATTGTGGAGACTTTTTTGGTTTCTGATCTCTCCACGACTAGCAAACAACAGCAAACTACTGCACGTCCGTGTTATTACTCTCCTACTACTCAAGACTCGCACGATAAACGCCTCGTGACACACAAATACGGCTGTCAGCTTTTCCCAGATTGCTGGGAGGGAGGGGGGTTCGTTTGCCTTCCTAGAGCAAAATATCCTCGCAGTACGACGATCCAGGAGCCGCTGGGAGTGCTGCAGCACTTCCAACCTCGTCATGTTCAGCTCGTATGACACACGGCGGCTCCAAAGGGACATCGTGCCCAACGAAGTTTGGCGACGCATCCGACGACGACGTTGGCTCAAGCACCTCGCCAAACAAGACGCTGCTGTTGCTGGCGGTCATGGGGTTGCTACTCGAACTCTCGCCCGCGACGTCGCCTTTCCAAATCGACTCAAACAGTGCTAGATCGTCCTCGGTTTGCAGGTTCGACGGTGAGCACTTGACAGGCTGCATTGCTGCCGCCATGTACTGTGTCGGATCGATCATGCAGTCGTCCTTGAAGAAAAGGCTGCTGGAGCTGCCCAGATCGTCAAAGTGCAGTGTGTAGCTGTTTGGCAAATGGCTTTGCGAGAGTGCGTCAAGGCCACTTGCGTCGTCCGCAAGTCCCTCTGGTGCGTCCATCATCGTCATCGCAAACGGATTCATCATCGCCGAAAAGCACGTGTCGAGCGTCGGGATCTCAAACACATCGTGGTTACTGCTGCAGTTGCTGGTGGCAGCGGAATGAGCTGCTGGTTCCTCAAGCAGCGAGTCGGCCGCGCAGACGGAGACCAAGTGGACCAGGCCCTCGAACGACGCTGGCTCAGCAGATTCCTGATTTGCTTGGACGCTCAAAGGCGCATGAGCTGCCGCGGACAGCAACTCGCCATAGAGTTCGCGCAGATTCGCATCGATGCCAGTAGGCGACGACTGACCCTTTTGAGGATCGCCCTCAATGGCTGCACGCGAACTCGCATTCGCGTCGTCGGCCACTCGCACCGACACCACTTTGCGCTTTTTGCCGGGCCGCGGCGACGCTTTCTTGTGGCTCTTCTTCTTGGAACTCGTCGAGCAAGAAGACGTGGCTTTGAACGAGTCGACCTTCAGGAGCGACGAATGCCAACGGTTCTTGACAGCGTTGTCCGTGCGTCCGGGCAACTGGTCCGCGATCTTCGCCCACGCGTTGCCATACTTGGTCTGCAGCTCGACGATGAGCCGGTCTTCGTCGGGCGACCACGAGTCCTTCTTGATGTCCGGGTTGAGTTGATTGTGCCATCGTTCGCGGCACTGCTTCCCATTGCGGCCGGGCAGGTACGACGCGATCACGGCCCAGCGTCCGGGTCCATGCGAGCGCACGAGCTCCACCATGCGCGCGTCCTCGGCCGCGCTCCAGGGCTTCTTGACCGCCGTGCCCACGTTCTGCAGCTCATTCCAGCGCGCATTACACTGCGACGCCGTGTGCGACGGTAGCGCCAATGCGATCGTGCGCCACTTCTTTCCGCCGTGCTTGTACACCGCCGCGCGGAGAGTGTCGTCCTGGGTATTCAGCATACGAGAACCACGTTACGAGTGGCACTGTGCAGTTGATCAAGGGCCGCACGTACCTCGCTCGACGTCCACGGAGAGCAGTCGGATCTCACGGCGCTCGCGAGCGCTTTCGATCTGCTCCGAGTCATCAAGAAAAAAAGGGCGTGAGTGCTTTTTCACACTCTCCGAAGAGCCACAGAGCGTCTAGAAGAGACAGCAACAATAACGAACCGTTGGGACGCACGGTGCGTTCGCGTTTGCATGCCAGGCAGTCAGTAGACGAACGCAGGCGGCGCAGTGCAGGTTACAAACGATTCCGCACGTGAGTGAGTGAGTGCCTGACTGGAGGTTGACAAGAACAACGCTGGTTGAGCTTTCGGTGCCGACAGTTGGAGTCACGAGCCATCAAGAACACTTCCGTCAGTATTGGTAAAAGAGCCCACGTCCCAAGCCATGATGAGAATGACACATTAAAGGAAATGAATGAAGCACGTCTCTGCCACGTGCTGGTGTTCGTGGCACATTCATTAAGCAGCAACAACCAAAAATAGAATGAAAACACAGTGCAAGGTGTTGTGTGTTGGTGCATATATGGTTCTCATTACATAGTGTTATGCGGTGTCGCGCTCAATAAGTTACTAATATCCTTTGCGGTCTTGCCCTTCGACCTTATTGTTGTCTACGAAGATTAAATACGAAGCAATAGCTGAGCTTTTTCTTACTCGAGTTGCGGCTCGTCGCACATGGGGCAGCAGTAGTCGAGGGCCTCAAGCTGCGGGATCACGCACGCGTCGTGGAAGTGGTGGCCGCAGCTGAGCGTCGTGGTGCTGCACGCGTCGGCGCGCACGCACGCGGCGTCATCGGCGTCAAGGCTCACGCCGCACAGATCGCACTTGTTGTAGAGCTCCTCGATGGTGTGGTCGTTCTCGCCCGAGTCGGTCGAAGTCGTGGACACGAACGAGCCGACCGAGCAGCGCGCGGTCATCTCCTGCTCCTCCTCGAGACTCTTGCGTACGAGCGCGAAGCGCAGGTCACCCTGGATAAAGTTCATAAACTCGGTTGCGAGGTCGTTCACGAGCACGGAGCAGCCGTGGTTGCCGCGGTTCAGCAGCGACGCCATGAGCACGTTCATGCACTTGATAAGCTTCTCGCGGCGCTTGGTCATCACGCTCGGGCTACAGTTGCCGAAAAGCGCCTTCTTTGGAAAGTACTTTTTCACAAAGCTGTGCAGCCACTTGCATTCGGCGCTGCACGCGTGGCCGTACGCGAGCGCCTTGAGCAGCCGGTGCTGGAACTCGCGGTAGTCCTCGAACGAGTGTGAGACCTTCCAGGACACGGGCGCGCGCGCATTCGCTGGCTGGTAGTGCACGCGCAGCACGTACTCGGTGTGGCAGTGGTACGTCGACGCCGTCATCTCGAGCGCCGTGCTCTCGAGCCACGCGAGCGCCGCTGGCACCGCAGGCACGCCCGCGCCTACGACGCGTGCGCGCTTGGGCACAGAGGAAGAGGAGGAAGCGGTCGACGCCATGGACGCCGCCGAGCTGCTGCTGTGCATATCGGATGCAGCCATCGTTGCTGTGGTATTGCGGGTGAGTTGCTGTGTCGCGCCTTAACGTATGGACGTGAACGGAACGCCGCCAGTTGGGAAATGAGGTGAGCTGGTCAGCGTGCGCTGGGTTACGACGTGCGACACCCGAATATTTCGCCATTGTAGTATACCCAGTAAACAAGTCAGCCTGTATCCGAAATTATTAGCACGGAGTAGGGGCGGCGGAAAGAAGGGAAGTAGCCAATGGCAGCGCGTAGAAAACCCAATTGAGCCAATCCGAGCGCGCCAGAGAGTGAACAGCTGAGTGTTGGTGGCAATGATTACTGTTCCGTACGGTTTGCGTGGCAAGGAGTGGCTAGCGAGGATAGGAAATCAAAGCGTACATGAGGTTAGGGGCCCAGAAACCAATCATGCGTTGGCACATTACACAATCAATGCGGAGCGGATGTCAGGAACATTCGATTTCCACCTCTCAGCGTGCTGCAAGACCTTTTTATTTAACCTGGACATAGTAATACAAATTTTAAATGAACTGTTTAGACAATATACAAAGGCAATTGGATGTAAACTCATAGGGGCAGAGGTCCGCGAGAAATCCAGATGTGATTTCTCGCTGTCTCGCCGGCGTCATCGTCGGCGGCTCGTCGGACAGGGACGACTCACCATTGAACCTCGTGCTAAAACCCTCTGTATCACACCAATTATCCTCTTTAGACAAGTCTAAAATATCAAATCAGAACCTGTTGAAGCTGCACATTACCTCCTACAAGCCATTGGAAGACGCCAGCAAATCGCTCCGAACAGCTGCCGTTTCTTTGCTTCTTCCATGCGGTTCCAGCGAGAATGATGGCACCGCGAGCGAGGCGAGTGAACAAAGAGTGCATGGCGGCGGCCTGTTTGCGCGCGGCGCATGGTCCACCAGCCAACTCGAGTCACTTTCTGCCGCTGTCTCTGGCGATTATTACCACATTCGCTCCCAGCAGATTTGTACAGGCGCGCTGGCGTGATTGTCGGTCGCGAGTGGACCAAGCCGAACTTCAAAGCTGAATCGAGAATCCAGCGCCACTCGCTGTATAAATGCCGTCAGCCTCCGTCTTTTTACTGCCAGTGGCTAAAAGATTGGAGGCCGCACCGGTTTGCTTTTTCCGCGTTGATGGCTCCAGTTCGGCAGAGAAACGCAAAAATTCAGATACTAGACTTGCTAGCATGGCTGCAGGTGCCGGATATGTGGCTTGTGGATATGATGATAGGAGGCGGCATTGGACGGGATTGTGTTGATGGCCTCTGGTGCGCGTCCGACCATCGCAGAGAAACGCAGGGTTTCGCTGCCGGGAGTTGTACGAAAAGGGATAGAGATACGCGCTGTGCATACTCGTCCTTGAAGGTAGGTGTTAAAATGTATATAGTAGCACTGTGGAACGAAACTGTCGAAAAGATTTCACACCTCGTGGCGTGATACATTGTCTCCTGCATCACGGCATGATACATTTCGAGCGCCTTCCGATCCATTTGGGGAGTGAGACCGAGTTGTGATTTCGCGCAAATGAGACCTACTTGTGGTTTCTCACATATTGCGAAAATAATGAGCTTTTGGTCCAGGAGCAGCGCTCGTGGTTGTGCTCATTTCAAATTCGCGTCATTTCCGATCGAAAAGCGGACGGACCATGCAATCCCGCGAGAATATTCAAGTGCCGTCGGAATCACGAGCGCCCCCGTCGATTGTTTACAGCAGACGAGCGTTGGTGCTAGAGGAGCGGGAGAACAAACCGCGCGGATGCTTTGCTACGGTATCACGAGGTTTCTTCGAGAATCTCGCCAAAACAGCCGCATATCTAGGCACCTACAACGTGTGGGCGAATCCTATTGTAGAATTGGAATATTTCAGTAGCGCGCTGTTCCCTCCCTCCTTCCTCCATCTTCCTCGCGCTTCGTGTCCTGTTTTTCAGATTCGCTCTCGTGAGAATGGCCATTCTGCAAAAAGGGCAAAGAGAAGAAAAATATTGAAAAAGCAGCCCCGGGGTTTTTATTATCCATAGGACGGTATAGTCAAATCCAATAAGAACCCCGGGGTGACGAATCTTCAGTCTACGGTACTGCGAGCGTAGCTCTTCAACAACCACACGGCTCAATCGCCTGAGCGGTACAATCCGTCCTGCCAAATCGCCACAACACTCTCTTTCCTTCCTCCATCCAGTTGTTCTCTCGTTGAAGTCTTCGACCAAAGCTCAAGAGCACGCACGTGACTACGGTCCGTCCGTGGTTCGACTCAAGAGGCTTGAGTCAAGATAACATAAACATGAGGTGGGGCGCGCTTGACTTGGTACAGCAGAACTTACAGTAACGCGCTCAGTACCTACGTAGCAGGTCTCCAAAGCGCAATCTACCGACTCGCACGCTGAGCAAATCGCGGCAATCTTCTCTTGTTTTCGCCCAAATTTCGAGCGTTTATCTTTTCGAAAGACTAAAGTCGCGGGCATTCGCTCCTCTTTAAGAGACACGAGCAGTAATGGGTTTAAGTGCGTCCCGCACGCGCGGCGCGCAATCCTCTGGAATATGACGCTGGGATCAGGGCAGTTGGCCCTTGGCTCGGTGGTGGTTGGTGGCAGAGCGATTGCTCCGCGGCCGACCCACTCATTTTTTCCTTGCTTGGTTGAGTCCACTTGGCATTCACGGCTCCCGTAATGTGGTCGCGAGCCATAAACTAGACATCTTTCATACATGGTGTAATTCCATGTCAACCTGAGATACATGAACGCAAAGTGAAAGCAATAAATATCCAAGTTTGAAATTAGAAATAGTGGGAATCGACTTGATCCAGAAGTATAAGTGACTTAAACGCGGCTGTCCCACTATGGGTAACAACCCATCACACCCACAACCTTGCGATGCGTAATCGGCTGATGTACCGCCTGGCAATGATCGTAAGCACCTTCAAAATGCAATACCCTTCGTATTCCACGGTCCCAATTCTGTAAATAAATGCCTATTTACCCTTTGCTAACGCATCCCCCGTGCAAGTCGATGGATCTATCTGGGAGCATTACGCGTGCCATTTTGTTGATGACGCCAAAGCTGTTGACGGTGCGCTGCTGAGTTTGCGCGCGGCCTGCAGCCCGTACAAAGGGGGAAATAAGTCGCCGCGAGTGGCGTTCACCTCGTCGGTCGGCGCTCACTCCTCAACTGTCCGCGCGGCCGTCAGTCAGCCGTTTCGTCTCGACGTGTCCGACGTGCTGCTTATATAAACTTTTGCTTTCCATCACTCTCCAGAATGACAGTCACTCGCGCGCCATTGCCAATGAACGTCGCGTGGCTCGAGAACGCCACACTCGAGATCTCGGCCACGCAGCGTCACAAGCGCGACGTACGCTACGTGCTCACGGTGCACCACAAGCCGTCGCAGTCCAAGTGGGCACTCAGCCGCTCGTACGACGAGTACCGCCAGTTCCAGCACCGATTCCTTAAGACGCTTGAGTCAGGCCACTTTTGCCACGCCGAGTGCCCATGGCTCTACACGTTTGTGCTGAGCTACTTTCCCAAGTCGTGCTTGTTCCGGTCCTCGAGTGCGCGCGTGATCCAGTTCCGCCGCGAGACGCTGCAAAAGTACATGACGACGCTGCAGTCCGTGCTACTCAACCGGGACAACCACTGCTGCTCGGTGCTCATGACCAGCGTCGTGGCCGAGTTCACGGACTTTGTGTGCGGTCCGGGCGGCCTCGAGTCGCTCCCGCTCAAGCAGTGGGCGTTCGCGCAGGCGCGCGCACGCGGCTCGCGCGACTCGCTCGACTCGCTCGCGTCCACGTCGGACGAGGAGAACCCGACCGCCATCCTCGGCAACAGCAACAGCAACAGCAGCGGCTCGTTCGAGGACATGTTCTGCGCCATCTGCGACCACGAAGTCGACGGCTACAAGACACGGCTGCGCTGCGGCCACGAGTTCCACGACGAATGCATCCTCCCGAAACTCAACGAGAGCATGAAGTGCCCCACGTGCGGCCTCGACGAGACCGACGAGTAGATCTGCAATCCCTTTGGGAGCCTTATATATTGAGACGACTCGATTCGCGCCTATCACATAGGAAGAGAGTAGCTAGTTCTGTTTTTATTTATGAAATTATGGACCAAATCACGCACCCTTTTGCTGACCCAATATGACATTTCTCATCCTGGGTTGAGACTTTCACGTGGCATTTCATATGGCATATAAAAAAGCTTCACAAAAGCACTCATTTGGACTGGTTTGTTCATTCGTTGGAAGAGCGTTCACTGTCCTATGGTTCTACATAGAGGTTTTATAGTAAAGAGAAGCCAAGCCGAACGCATTGCGCGTGCCAATATGCATGTGTGGATTAAGTTTATATCAATGCGAGTCGTAAACATGGATTTTTAGTGTCATATCGTTGTCCACCTAGCACTTCTAGGCAACCAAACGCAGCGCGTTAGGGTGTAAACGGCTGAAAACCTTTGCTTTAGTCGCAGCAGCGCAATCACCAGCGCCAAGACGAGCCATTAATACATATTTACCTACAATTTCGAGCATATCAAAAGATGCAAGAACCCGAGCGAGCAAACGACAAATAGCGACGATTGCTTACGGCCAGAGTCGCTGTCCGAACGTCAGAAACACGCACCACCGCGCACAATCATCGTGTATATCGCTTCAAGTGACCACCATTTTGTGGTGTGATTATGGCATGACGCCTTCACTCCGAATTTGTTTGCTCAGGTAAAACTGTAGCGATTTGGCGACCACCTCTCTAAGGACACTGACGCAGAGAGCAGTGTTCGTCTTGACCTTTCTACAGATTTCCAAGGCGTTTTCTAGAAACAAGAAGACGCATAACGCTCAAGGGGTCTTCCAATCACCACGGTCGCTATCAAGACGGCCGGAGTCCTAAATCCACATGGTACGCCTTCATATCCGTTGCGTTCTCCATTATGCGACCGACAACAACCTACAAGTGCTTCAAGTAACAAAGGAGCTTTATAGCGTAAGCACTGAGATCCTAGCCATCTTGAAGCTATCATCAAGTACTGATACGCCGGTCGGACTGAGCCGTTTTATGTAGCAGAAGAAAAGGTGACAAAAGAACTAAAATTTGCCCCATTCAGCTTTGGGCTGTGAGAAGTTCGCGCACGGCCACGTCGTCCATGCAATTGAGCACCGAGGTGGCATACACGCTAGACTAGTAGCTGCCGATACTTAGTTTAGTTTAGGTCGATTGAATTGTTCACGAGCTTCCGACATGGCGATCAAACTGCAGCAAACGCATGCGTCCAAGTGCGCAATCGTCATCATACTTGAAGGGACAGTCTTCCGAGTCCGTTTGGAGCTCGGCCTGGCGATTGGTCTGCATCTACAGGCGTCGAGCACACTGGACGATTAGGCGCATGGATTGACAGCTTCCGATAGACCGTGAACAGCAGCAGCAAATCGCCTGCGCACTCACTTGTAAACACTGAGCGCGCTTGCTTTGGCTGCGCATGCATGCTGCTACTGCTCCACCTTCGCTATCAACTGTAGCCAAGTAGATAATATAGAATCGACTATAAATGCATCGAAGTGCTGCTGTTTGGGCTTGCATTCGGCGTTATTAGAGCCAATACCCATTATAAAGAATTATATTGTAGAGTTTGATTATATGGTTGATTATTCGGGCGTTCGATGTTTCGACAGCGAATAATCCGAGTGGATATTTGCGCACATATGGCCGCGAAAGGTTCGCCACGTCTCCGGTCCATCATTTCCACGAGTAATCTGTTGACCGAAAATGAATTCACTTTTATTACATGTACATACAGCACATGCACATTATGGTACCTTTCTCTCTATATGCGGCTGAAAGTACCAAGCGTGGATATATGCGATATATGAATTGTGAGCTTGCCGAGACGTAAGACACAAAGCAAACCAATATTTTCGTGAAGACAAAGGAGAGGATTGCGGATTTAACACGTCAGCGCGTTTTAGTACTTTGCTGTCTCGATTATTCATGGTTGCACGAATGGAATGTGTATTTAGCAGCATTTGTGCGGATTTTATACACGCGTATCTTCCCTACCCCTACATATCCAGGCGGAAAACTGACTTTAGAGGTCTGTCTGACTCGAGATGAGCCGGAAATGATCACTGCCAAACGCGCCTATGAGCTGTCCACTTTGATGATGCTTTAGCAACAGTACGACGCGGCAATATGGGCGGCAGCGCAAACCTGCCGCATCATCTGGTCCCAGCTCCGGATGCTAAGACGAACCGGAGCAGCGTAGCTCCACCCAATCGATCCTCATAACTGAATCCACCTTGGTGAGGTCAAAAGCCAAACTCAAAAGCATGCCACGTATCTCCTCATCTCCGTCCTCGCTGCCTGTACGCTCGAAGCTCCGCTCGCCAGCGCACTGCGCAGAACTGGTGAACATGAAGGCCATGACGCCCGAGACTGTGCAGTACCTCGACCAGCTGAGCTTCGGCATGGTCGCGAATAAACACTCTGACGACAAATCCTCCAAGGACGTTCAGTACATTCTCACGATCGAACACAGATCGAGTGGTTCACAGTGGACAGTCGGCCGCTCGTACCGAGCCTACCGCGATCTCCAGAAGCGGCTGCTTGACGCCATGAAGCTCGGCCATTTCTGTAATGCCGAGTGCCCGTGGATGTACTCGTTCGTGAAGAGCCAATTCCCCAAGGAGTGTCATTTCTACTCGTCCACCAACTACGTGATCAACAAGCGCCGCGACGCGTTCGTGAAGTGCTTCAGCATGCTGCACGCGCATTTACTCAACCGCGGCAACCACAGCTGCTCGATCGTCACAAACGGCGTCGCGATGGAGCTGATCAAGTTCATCAACGAGGACTTAAAGCAAGACAGCGAGCACAGCTGGAGCAGCTTCACGTCGGCTGACGGCGAGACGCTGTTCTCCGATTTCAACGCCACGGAACTCCCGATGCTCGAGATCTCGGTCAAGTACATGAACCAATCCTCCGACACGAGCAGTAGCAGCTCTGGTAGCAGAAGGAGCCGAAGCAGCAGCCGGAGCCGTCGAGCGAGCTTCTCTGCTCCCAACGAGTGCGGTCTGTGCGGTCCCAGCCGAGGTAGCGCGGCCGCTTATGACGACGCGAACCCCGAGGCGCACGCCAGCGACTGCGAGAGCATGGCCTCGAATGACTCGTTCTCGTTCACGAAGCTGAGCTGCGGCCACGAGTTCCACGACGAGTGCATCATCGCCAAGCTCAACGAGTCCATGCACTGCCCCACGTGTGGCCAGGCCCAAGTCTAAGTTGGTTGACGTTGTATTACACCGTAGCTGCACATGGTCATGTACTGGTTTATGCGAATCTTATTTATGCCTGCCCTTTTTTTCTGTTCTCAGATTCTATTTTTCGGTCTGGCTTTCTTTTTTGGTAATTGTGATGTCCCACGGATGGTACATACAAACTGCAAGTGAATTCGCAAATATTAAAAGCGGCGCGTTGTGATTGGCTGTGTGTTGTCATAATCATAAAAGGAAAGCGATATGATTGGCGAAAAGCAATTCGGTGTTAAAGGAAACTGTGGCGATTACTCTAATGTGGCCACCCCTGATTACGGCCACCACCATCTCTCCAACTTGAGCTGCTCGCCCCGAATAAAAGCGCGAGACTTCGGTGCAAGTCACAATCGCAATAGCGTGCACTCGCAGAAGCAGCATGTCGCTCTCCAGCCGATCGCAGCAGCCGGCGGCGTCGACCCGCAAGCGCAACTCGCTCGCGGCCGTGCTTCCCGCGTCCATCGCGTGGCTCGACCCGCTCAGTCTGAGCATGAAGGTGGCGTCGCCCTCGAAAGCCGCCCGTCACCGCCACCATCCGCACCACAACACGAGCCAGCAAGTCCCCAAGTACGTCCACTACCAGTTAACGCTGCAGCACAAGAGCGCGTCGGGAGAACGCGCGCTGGAATGGAGCCTCAGCCGCCCGTACGACGAGTACCGCGCGTTCCAGAAGCGATTGCTCAAGTTGATGCAGCACGGCCACTTTTGCTCGGCCGAGTGTCCGTGGTTGTACACTTTTGTGAAAAGCTATTTCCCCAAGAAGACGTACTTCGCCTCGGACGCCAGCTGCACTCGACTCGCGGAGAAGCGCCGCGAGTCGCTGCTGCGCTGTCTGAGCGCGCTGCAGACGTTCCTGTTGAATCGCACGAACCATGGCTGCGGCGTGGTCGTGGACACCGTCGCGACCGAACTGCTACAGTTCGTGCTCCAGGATGAAGCCAAGGACCATCCATTGAAGCGTCAGCTGTTTTCCAGTGACGGCAGTTTTAGCAGATTCTCAAGCGACTCGATGATGTCGACGACTTCAGACGAAGAAGAAACAGGCAGCTCGACCGAGTTTGAAGGCGGCTTGTGCACGTTGTGCGAATCGAGCCTCGACGGGGAGCCATCGAGCAATTCCGATTCGACGGAGAGTATGGGAAACCAGTCCCAGAACAGCGTGTACTCGTCGGGCAACAGTAGTTCGAGCTACACGACGACGCTGAGCTGCGGCCATCAGTTCCATGACGAGTGCATTATCCCAAAGCTCAACGAGTCCATGCAGTGTCCAACGTGCGGCGCGAAGCAATCCAGTCACGCCTAGCTAGACACACACACAGAGACGCCTGCCAGATTCCTTGGGGCGAGATGCATGATACAGTAAGTATATCCTCATATTTATCCTGTGATGAAGTGGTCCCTTCCTTCCGTCCTCCTCTTCCGTTCTATCTTTCTCATCTCCCCTCTTTCTCTTGCAAGTTGCAAACGCGCGTTGATCTAAAGTGCAACATTGCAGGTGAGACTCTCACCATCACTGTGGTACCGCAAGGCCCATTTGAGCCTTTTATTTTAGTATTATTTCCCTGGGCGCCCCAGTCAAATACTCTCGCGCATAATGGAGAGATACAACAGGCCGCGCAATACACGTTCACGCGCGGAGCACGATTCGAAGGTGGGAGATTGCAGCTTCATTTGAAGCCACTATGGTGCGTGTCATGGATCATGGACACCAGCAGTCGCTGAATATGTTGAGGTTGGGTCAGACCAACAACCTAATTGCCTCAGTGATCTTCATTCTCGTTACAAATGTAATTTACATAGAATATTATAATCCTGCTGCAAAAAACTTGTTACATTTAGGACAAGTGTCCTCCTGATCTACCGGGTTTTATCCTAAAAATAACCGGTAGGAATATCGGTACAGAACCTCTATAAATGCATACGCGTTAGCAGATACGCTTGCTGACTGGTTGTCTGAACTCTTCCGCCTGGGATGGCGCGATTGGGAAAATGACGGCTGACCGCAAGAAGATGCGTGGATGTTCTCTTTTGCTGGAATGGAAAGAAGAGAAAACGCAGTCGAGCAGGCGCGTAGCTCAACAGAAGCGACGGTCTCTGTAGTCTTCTACTAGACTTCATTCTATAGAAAAAAAAAAGTGATGCCGAGAGATCTTCCACTACAGTAGCAACTGACAAACGACCAGGCGCAAAAACACATCAAACGAGTCACACAACTGCAACGAGAGGAGGATCTGACACTGCGCTCTTTACCGAGATTTTTTTTCTTTCTACAGAAATGAGAGGGGAAGGATCTTCTACTTGTTGACAAGCGGTGTCTATAGGCTGAAAATCCATCGAGCAGACGGACAAGTCACAATGAAAAGACATCGTTGCACTCGCTGTTCTCTCAACTGCAAACAAGCTTCTGAAACGATGATCTGCTGCTGACGAGAATTGACGGAGCAAACACACATCACGAGCGGAGCTACTATTCTCTTCAGTCTCTGCCTTGCTTTGTGAAGGGGGAATTCTACTAGTCTGACAACAGCAAAGCAATAGCGCAGCTCGGAGCCACAATAATGCAATACAAAGATCTGCTCGTCCCAGGTATCCCACACTGAATGAATGATGGAGAACAAGGATCGGAAGATCAAAGTCAACTGGGTACAAAAACACATTCAGTCAGTGTTGGCTCACAAGTGCAATCGGAGCAGGATACGCAGTCCCCTTTTTTTCAAACACGATGGCGAACGACGTCCGAGCACCAAGGGGATGCGTGAGCCGAGTTATTTGCCTTCAACAGCGCGGTGTCGTCACACTCACGCTCGCAATGAACTGCTGTAGTTAACAGTTTGTTTGTCTTCGTACGCGAGATCGTGTGGACGCGAGCGAGTGGCTTCAAAAACCGGAGCTGCACTTGCAGTACAACTGAAGTCACCATCCTCTACGATGCAAAGCAAACACGATAAAATAAAGATTAACTCATGCGCCTAGCTTGCGTTTCCCTCTTTGTTTTCAAAGGTGGCACTCATGTCGAACCGTGCATCCGCCGTCTGGCGTTTGCTCTGGAGGATCGGAGGTGAAGCTTGCAGTGTGTGTTCGCCGTCTGGGCCAGATGGTCAGACTTCACTGTGGGCGATGATTGCGATTCCAACGGTAACTTTCTCATGTATCTCACGCCAGGTGGTCCTGGTGTTCAGTGGTACGAGGTGAGAACAGAGCAAGCGAGAAATCAAGATGATGCCTGGTTCCAGACAGGCGGTTCTCTGACCTTCACTGTCTCACATACCATACAGGCGTCCAGTGATAATGAGTGAGCACCCCATGCAATTCCAACTCTACATGCGAGCAATCGTTCCACGACCATGGCCCAGTCAAGAGACTAGAGGCCGCGACATGTTTAGAAGGCGTCAACAAGAAAACGGCCACCACTGTATCAGCCAGTGCGTTAAACGCCTTGATGACAGATAATCGCCGCCGCTGCGGCTTTGCTTTGCTTTGCTTTATCCGCCACCCACCGATTAACACAGCAGATTTGAGTGGCTGTCGCACATTCCATGATTTCGTATTCCCCAGTAAAGGTACACTCACTACCAGTCGTGTTCTCACCTTTTGCGGAGGGCGGACTGAGACTGACAAACAGGGACGCCATCCATCCACAACCCCACGACCACGAGAGAAGGATTTGATGGAAAGAAGCTCGAATTTGCAGCGACGCTCTGGTCTCGTGTCCTCCGTAGCGCCAGCAACGGAAACGTAAGCAAGCCGTCAAAGCCACTCACTCGCGTCGTTTGGCTCGTTTTTTCGCAGCTGACACGTCCTTTTTCTATTTTTCAGAGTTACCTGTTAAACTCGATCTTTCTTCTATTTTAGAACCAACACGATTGGTGCTCTAAGATACGTCTGCTATTTTGAATGATCCTGTGATAATTGATAAAGACACCAACCATCATTCTGCGCATTACCTAACGTACCCCTTCACGCAAAGGTGAGACTTACTTACTCGTCGGTTCATGCCAGTGCGTCAGTCACTCATTCCGCAGGCAGGCGTCAACACCGCCGTTCAGTCAAGCCTCAATCTCCTCCCATCAAAACGAGACCAGATGGGTGGCGCCGTGGGCATTTCCAAATTTACAGCCTGCCAGATATTTTAAAAAAGAGGCGCGCCACTCGCCAACAACAGCCGATCGTCGAGAACAAAACACCCTCGATCTCATTTCTGTATTAGCTACCCACACAGCAGCACACAAAATGACGTCTGCTGCCGTCTCCAAGACACTCAAGCGGCATCCGAAATGCTCGGCATTTTACTCGACCACGGCGCGGCCGCATGAGGCCAGCGCCGGTGCAGCAGAGCTCGAGCCAATGACCCCCAGCATCGCGTACCTGGAACAGCTCACGATGCACATGACGGTCTCGAAGGCGCTCAAGGGCGGTCCGCAGTACGCGATGACCGTACATCATAAGAAAACCAAGGCGACGTGGCGCAACTGCCGCGATTTCGAAGAGTACACGCAGTTCCAGACCCGCTTGGTGCGCGCAATGTCGCGTGGCCACTTTTGCTATGCCGAGTGCCCGTGGCTGTACACATTTGTCAAGCGCGCGTTCCCCAAGCCATCGTTTTTCAACTACTCGTCGCCACGCGTGGTCGAATTGCGCAGAAAAGCTCTCAATCGATTCTTCAATACGCTCCAGGCAGTCTTGCTCAACCGCTCGAACCACGGGTGCTCGACGCTCACGAACGAAGTTGCGAAGGAGTTTGTCGGATTTATCTATGGTGGCATGAGCGATTCTGCGCCATGGGAGAATTTGTCCCCAGTCGCTCGAGGTGGAACTTTGGCGCGCACATTCTCAGAGACGTTCATGTCGGCGTCGTCGACTTCCGAGGAAGAAGGAGACGGAGAAGACACCGTCGTCGCACCAGGCGTGAGTGAAAACTACCATGTGAACGAACGCGAGTGCTGCGCGATGTGCGCATTGCATCAAGTCCGCTCCGACGAGCAAGTGTTTGCATGGTGGCAAGCGAAGAGCCGCTTCGAGAGAGAGAAGCAGGTGCCAGTGACAAGGAAATCATCGGAATCGACGTCGCCTTACGCGATGGAGTCTCCATTTGCTTATGCGCGCTCGCCCGACTTCCGTCACCACCACCACTACGGTGCTTCGATCACCCCCGCGAAAACTAAACAGTTTGACGTGACGTCACGCGATGCCTCCAACCAGCTTACGCTGATCATGGAACCTGGCACGTCGCCGCTCATGTCGCTCGCGGACACCGCCGTTCTCGGAGATGAAGAGATCGCGGTGCTCGGCCACGACGGTACGCCAAAGGAAGCGTACCCAGGCACTCCGAAGAACTCGTTCCACAGCACGAGCATGTGGGGATGGACAAACTCGTCGCTATCGTCGCCACCTCCGCTTTCATTTTTGCAAGATGACGACGACGATTTCTTCGGCAAGAGCGCTTACAACAGCAGCAGCCGCACCAATGGTTTGAACGCGTCGTCTGCGCAGCCCAAGCGCGAGCGCACTGTTCACAACTCGATGCCGACGCCTACATTTTTGCACAAGCGCATCCGGACGCTTCCCCGCCGATCGCTGAACGTGTGGAGCTCTGTGAGCAACGCGCTGAGTCAGAAACTCAAGAGCTCGCAGCACACGTTCTAGGAGGAGGAAACCGGCGTGGCTGTGGATTTCACGGCGGCAAGACGTGGAAGTGTGGATGGCATGTGTGGTAGTAAGAAGGTGTCATTTTTAAATTATCGATAGATGTAGCTGGGAGTTATAATCTTCCTACCCATTTATTATCAAAGTATTTATCACTTCCAACACCGCATATCTACGTGCTTGGGTTTTGTGTCGTTTCATTGCACAGCGCAGCCTACTGATACATATCCGCATAAACTTCAAACACAGAGCTGCAGAAGCCAAAGTTCAGATCCGCCATGAATATACTCTGGATTTTTCGGCTCCTGTCCTATCAAAAAATCCACGACAATCCTGTAGTCTCTCTCGCATGTGATCCAACTTCAAACAGGTTTTCTTCGCCACAGCCGTCGCAAGAGAACAATCTGCACTAATCACCGCAGTGCAGATAGGTTCGCATTGTGGAGACGGAACACCCCAAGTTCCCATGTAAAAAAGCAGCCAGGAGGCACTCGTTTCTATGTGGAGTATTATCTTGCTTGAGCATGGCCAAGAGCAATCCACGCAGCGGCGCCATCTCTTTGGCATCAACCTCAGGTCGAGTTGACTTTGCCATCATCAGCAATGTGCGACTTGTTGGCACCTCATCAGTTACAACCGGCTTGGTGTTGTTCTCTCAGATGTAAAGGAAAAATATCGATAATGCCGGTTTGTTATACTTGATATTTGTATAGAAGAGGACCTGAGTTCTTTCTATTCAGCCACACTGATATTTACCGGTATTGCATTTTTATTTGGAGTGCATCTTCTATTCGGATATTTTCACTACACATGTTACATGATGAAGAGGTCTACTATTGGTCAAAATTCAACCTAAAGCTTTGCTGAGGCGTGAGAGAACTGCCGAAGTGAAAAGCACACAAGCGACAACGCCACAAGCGCGACGGGAGCTCGCAGCGACGATGTTGTTGCCGATTGCGACGGCACCAGCGCTCGCTGTCCACCGCAGGAGCAAGTGTTGTCGCGTGTTCTGGTTTTGTTTATGCGCTAGACAATGAAGCGTGACGACGCCACGATCAATCTACAAGAGTGTGCGTGAAGTTTGAAAGCAAACTCACTCGACGGTGTGGTGTGGGGGGAGGGGGAGCACGTTGTTTAGTGCTCCATATATCGTGTATCTCGGTGTTATTGCTACCCGCATGCGCTCCGATCCATGGGTGAACGTCCATGGGTTATTATTAAATGAGGGGTGGCTGATTTCCACTCCGCATACTGGCAAAAATATGGCGACTGGTACACGAATACACTCGCGCTCGCGAAACCGCTCTGCTGAGAACCTCAATCCCGAACACCACAGATTGCAATACGAGCTCATACGAGCGTTGCCAATCGAGAACCGAAATTGGCATGCTCAGGATGAGGAAAACGCGCGGCTTCGAGAAGCGAGCGTTCCAAAAATGGCGGTCGTCGGTGGCTGCTGTTTCTTGCTGTATAGGTCTGGTGGTGCTGGCGATAATCCAAACCGTAGCGGTAAACGCGGCGTACGCTCCAAACCATTTTCTGGGAACGTGTTTGACTGAAGATTGGGTCACATCCGTTGAAACCGAGTTGGGGATCTCCGTAGGCGAACGAGACAATTTGGGTCGACTGGTGCATCCATTTCTGCGCGCTGCGCTTCAACATCCTCGGTACCAAGTTGATGATCCGCGAACACGTCGGCCTGGTGTGTTTGAAAGCAATTGCATGGGCAGTAGTGAGATTATGTACGGAGCTGGTGCGGAAGTGGATGCAGATGGCAAGGTGACGAAGCAGGGCGAGATCGAGAGTACTCTAATCGTCGAAGTATGCGGTTGGACAACGCATAAATTGGTGTCAAATGCGTTTTCCATTCTCGCAGCAGAAGTTTACGGCTATCGAGTATCGATGTTTTACGTGTCAAACACGTTGGATCTAACGCAGCGGATGTCATCTGGGATTCTTGGAAGCTGCACTCCAGTGCATCTCAACCTCGAAGTCTGGATCGCTGGCATCGAACAACGCCTCGAGAAATACGCCAATGAGTCCTATGCTGTAGGCGGCGTCGGGTACTTTGGACGCACTGGGCTGTACACGACCGTGGATTTTATTAACGAGTACCTCAACACCACCAAGCATCCATCGGGCCCGTACTTTGCCAACTTCTGGAAAGGCTACCAAGTCAACGACGAACTAATACAAGCCGTATCAGTGTCAACGTTCAAAAACAACAAACAGTTTTACCCGCCAGCAGAAGTTGGATGCCCCAACAATACCCAAGGCTGTTTGAATCACTGCTCCAAGTCTGATGCGTGCACCGCGCGAGAAAATATGAATCCGCCTAAGGAATGTCTCGTTGTCGTCATGATGTACGACTACTACGACCCAGGGTACCTGCAAGCCGCGATGTCGAATATTCACATCCCGACCTACTTTTGCTTTATTGGGTATGACGCCACCGCTGAATACGCTCTATACGCACAGAAGAACAATATTCCGGTGCTATTCTACCACTACGAGCCTGAGCCGTTCCATATCAAGCACGCTGGCCTTTTTGACCGTGTGTTTCTCCCACGACCAATTCCAGAGCGAGTGGTGCTCGCAACGGGTACCTTCGGCGAGAACGGCTACGGCGAAACCACGACCAATCCAGTCGATGTCGACTTCCCATCCACCAAATTGACAAAGTACGCCTCCAACCGCCTCTTCTCTGAAGATGCTGGTCCCATTGGCACTCTCATATCGAAGTTCTCGCTGTCCGAGCTACACATGAACGACCTGATTCGTAAATACATCTCGATCGTCCCAGATCCAAACGAACCGACAGCGGAATTCCAGGCCGCGTGCCAGTGGCTCAAAGAAAACTACGCCGTGTGGAAACTCTGGCTCGACCGGCTGCCCCTGTGTACGTTTGAGAAACACATTCAGTACCAAGTCGACGGATGCGATCAATATGACAACGACACGAGCGCGTATCGTACGATCTTGTTCTCGTGGGTCACGCCTGACCCAAAGAACGCGTCGCTGCCGTACAACTGCGACGGAGGGCTGACGGAGTACCCTCCGCCACTGAAGATCAGTCGCTCATGCAAGTGGATTCTCGCCGACGCGTCGAGGTGGTCGAGCTGGATCAGCACCAAACCAACGTGCGACTCCACATTCTACGAGTATAACGTGTCGGCGTGCGATTCCGCATCGAAGCGCAGAGTCCATTACTACTGGCTGCTGGCAGACCCAGCGAATGCGACGAGATCGTTGGAATGTGACTTGTCCTCGACGACGATGTTGCCAGAGGATGTGCTGGTTGATTGCGAGTATGTGCCATTCTCGTCGCCAGTCTTCATGGTGTGCGCGATCACGAGTGGCGTTCTTATCGGCGTGCTGGTGCTCGCGATGGTGTTCGTGTTCGTGTGCCGGAAAGCTCCGATCATCAAGCGGTCGCAGTTCGAGTTGCTCGAGCTGATGATCTTTGGCGGCATCCTCGTGTGCTTGTCGGCGGTCATGTACGCTGGCGAACCGACCAACGTGTTGTGCGCCGCGCGCCCGCTTCTGGTCTCGTCGGGATTCACGACGATTTTCGGCGCGCTGTTTGTAAAGTCGCTGCGTGTGTACCGCGTGTTCATGAAGAGTTCGATGAAGCGCGTGAAGATTAGCACGTTGATGATGGTCAAGGTGCTGTCGGTGTTCTACGTGGTGGACCTGATCATCATCGGCGTGTGGTTTGGCGCCGACTTTCCGAAACCAACGATGACGCGGGAGCCGGCGATCGAGTTTCGGGGCGAAGTGGAGCGCGTGGCGTGCCATTCCGAGAGTTTCATCTTTAGTGCGCTGCTGATGTTCTGGAAGGCGATCGTGCTGGCGCTGGGTATCTACATTTCGTTTTTGATCCGAAACGTGGCGTCGGATTTCCAGGAGTCGATTTGGATTTTCTCGTCGTCGGTGATGGTGCTGGTGGGGTGTCTAGTGATTTTGCCGTTGGCATACTTGGTGGATATGGCTGCCGTCCCGTTCTACGCGTTTCTGGCGGGTTCGTTGCTGATCTGTACGACTGTGGTGATGTCGTTGATGCTGGCGCCAAAAGTGTTTCGATTACATGCCGTGTCGACATCGTCGAACTCGTCAAAATACCCGCTTTCTGTACCAAATCGTCTGTCACTGGTCGCTCCCGCCAAAAGTGTCGGTGACTTGGGTGCAAAAAGTAACTCGTCAGACCAAACTTCAGGGATGCATCAAGCGGAGGAGGAGAAAGGGGGAAAATATAGCTGAGTACAAGCAATTTAAGTTTCGAGACAACTTCTTATTTAGCAAAAGCGCGATCGCGTAAAACGACTGTGCTGCGCGTTGTTGAGGCCTATCGGCCAGCATTAGGGTACCGGGTGGCCAAATAGACATCTTTGTGCTTTTCACTGTAGAGGAAGACAAAACCCGATTATGTTTTACGCAGTCGCCCCAGTTGGTATCCGATCTATCATACACAAAACTCAGCTTCGCATCACCCGGGTCAAATGACACCACGGATTGCTCCGGACGGCACTCCTGTAATCAACCCCGACGACCTCAAAAAGAGTGAAAGTATGTTGTCGTCTCCATGTCTTTCCATGTGGATGGAGTTCATCCTTCACCCACTGTCTGATCTGGTTTAGCTTTCATAATAGGAAATGCATAATATATCATAAAAATGGCTAGGGATGCAAGCGAGCATGTCGACATCATGTGGAAATGCACACGCGAGCTTCAGCCTGGTCCACGTGGCTTACTGGGTGCTATCTTCGCTCCATCAGCTCTTGTAGTCTGATCAGATGAGTTTGCTTGGGTATAATCGCTACCTTTCCTGTTTCCATTACTCGTCGAAGGTGCGCTGTATTTGGAAGAGCTTGACGATGTCGACACGGCATGTAATCGAAACACTTTTGGCGCCAGCATCAACGACATCACCACAGTCGTACAGATCAGCAACGAACCCGCCAGAAACGCGTAGAACGGGACGGCAGCCATATCCACCAAGTATGCCAACGGCAAAATCACTAGACACCCCACCAGCACCATCACCGACGACGAGAAAATCCAAATCGACTCCTGGAAATCCGACGCCACGTTTCGGATCAAAAACGAAATGTAGATACCCAGCGCCAGCACGATCGCCTTCCAGAACATCAGCAGCGCACTAAAGATGAAACTCTCGGAATGGCACGCCACGCGCTCCACTTCGCCCCGAAACTCGATCGCCGGCTCCCGCGTCATCGTTGGTTTCGGAAAGTCGGCGCCAAACCACACGCCGATGATGATCAGGTCCACCACGTAGAACACCGACAGCACCTTGACCATCATCAACGTGCTAATCTTCACGCGCTTCATCGAACTCTTCATGAACACGCGGTACACACGCAGCGACTTTACAAACAGCGCGCCGAAAATCGTCGTGAATCCCGACGAGACCAGAAGCGGGCGCGCGGCGCACAACACGTTGGTCGGTTCGCCAGCGTACATGACCGCCGACAAGCACACGAGGATGCCGCCAAAGATCATCAGCTCGAGCAACTCGAACTGCGACCGCTTGATGATCGGAGCTTTCCGGCACACGAACACGAACACCATCGCGAGCACCAGCACGCCGATAAGAACGCCACTCGTGATCGCGCACACCATGAAGACTGGCGACGAGAATGGCACATACTCGCAATCAACCAGCACATCCTCTGGCAACATCGTCGTCGAGGACAAGTCACATTCCAACGATCTCGTCGCATTCGCTGGGTCTGCCAGCAGCCAGTAGTAATGGACTCTGCGCTTCGATGCGGAATCGCACGCCGACACGTTATACTCGTAGAATGTGGAGTCGCACGTTGGTTTGGTGCTGATCCAGCTCGACCACCTCGACGCGTCGGCGAGAATCCACTTGCATGAGCGACTGATCTTCAGTGGCGGAGGGTACTCCGTCAGCCCTCCGTCGCAGTTGTACGGCAGCGACGCGTTCTTTGGGTCAGGCGTGACCCACGAGAACAAGATCGTACGATACGCGCTCGTGTCGTTGTCATATTGATCGCATCCGTCGACTTGGTACTGAATGTGTTTCTCAAACGTACACAGGGGCAGCCGGTCGAGCCAGAGTTTCCACACGGCGTAGTTTTCTTTGAGCCACTGGCACGCGGCCTGGAATTCCGCTGTCGGTTCGTTTGGATCTGGGACGATCGAGATGTATTTACGAATCAGGTCGTTCATGTGTAGCTCGGACAGCGAGAACTTCGATATGAGAGTGCCAATGGGACCAGCATCTTCAGAGAAGAGGCGGTTGGAGGCGTACTTTGTCAATTTGGTGGATGGGAAGTCGACATCGACTGGATTGGTCGTGGTTTCGCCGTAGCCGTTCTCGCCGAAGGTACCCGTTGCGAGCACCACTCGCTCTGGAATTGGTCGTGGGAGAAACACACGGTCAAAAAGGCCAGCGTGCTTGATATGGAACGGCTCAGGCTCGTAGTGGTAGAATAGCACCGGAATATTGTTCTTCTGTGCGTATAGAGCGTATTCAGCGGTGGCGTCATACCCAATAAAGCAAAAGTAGGTCGGGATGTGAATATTCGACATCGCGGCTTGCAGGTACCCTGGGTCGTAGTAGTCGTACATCATGACGACAACGAGACATTCCTTAGGCGGATTCATATTTTCTCGCGCGGTGCACGCATCAGACTTGGAGCAGTGATTCAAACAGCCTTGGGTATTGTTGGGGCATCCAACTTCTGCTGGCGGGTAAAACTGTTTGTTGTTTTTGAACGTTGACACTGATACGGCTTGTATTAGTTCGTCGTTGACTTGGTAGCCTTTCCAGAAGTTGGCAAAGTACGGGCCCGATGGATGCTTGGTGGTGTTGAGGTACTCGTTAATAAAATCCACGGTCGTGTACAGCCCAGTGCGTCCAAAGTACCCGACGCCGCCTACAGCATAGGACTCATTGGCGTATTTCTCGAGGCGTTGTTCGATGCCAGCGATCCAGACTTCGAGGTTGAGATGCACTGGAGTGCAGCTTCCAAGAATCCCAGATGACATCCGCTGCGTTAGATCCGACGTGTCTAAGCTGTAAAACATCGACACTTCGTAGCCCAAAATCTCAGCGGTGAGAATCGCAAATACATTCGAGGTCATTTCATGGGACGCCCAGCGTTTCCGTTCGATGATAAACGTGTTGTGAATGTTTCCTTGCTTTGTGATCGCACCACTCGCGTCCACTTCGGCACCAGCACCATAGATGACCGTCCCTTTTGCCATGCAATCAGAACTATACACTCCAGCGGCAGTCGTTCGCGGGTCAGGCACCTCGTAGCGAGGATCCTGCAGCGCCGCGTGCAGGAACGGATGCACCAGCCGATTGAGTTTGTCTCGATCACTCGCAGAAATCGCCAGCTTCTCCTCTACCGACGCGACCCATTTCTCCGTCAAGCACGTGCCCAGGAAATGGTTTGGTGCATACGCGGCTTCTACCACATTCGTATCGCGCAAAGCCACGTCGAATACCAGAACACTCCATGTGAGCCAAACGCCCCGCCGCCACATTGACCGCACGCCCATGGTGGCCAACGTGTGCTCACTTTCTTTCTGGCGCACGCCAAGCGACCAAGCGGATGCGTTGCTAAATGCAAGGAAATACTGACTGGATTTATTCTTTCTATTGTACACAGAGGCCGGTCGTTTTCACTTTGTGTATTTCTAGATATATATTCGTGGTGTAGCTGGTGGCGGTTGCAAAACACAAAAAATGTACTCATTTCGAGTTGGTATGCAACGGTTTACTCTGTCTAAATGTTCCATTCATTCTAATGAATAGAGAAATAAGTTACATTACACTATTAGGGATCTTTCCTATTTGCAACTACCTTTTTATATACAATACATGCAAATGGGCAGTTTCCATTCTCATGAATAGAGGTGACACTATAGTGGTTCTCCACGCGATAGATGCACTCTTATTTGCCAAAACTCAACTTGATGCACATTCTCATTGGGTAACAAAGTATGATGTAAGATTGCGCTAGTCGCGTCCACATTGGCAACTTCAACTTGGACTCGACCGACTGCATGGATCCGTGGCGCTGGTGTCTGTCTTCTCACCATAAATAATAGCGCCATGTGTCCATGCAATCGGACGAATCTAGTCCTAAACGGACACTGAATGTCAGAAGAGTGCATCCGAAGCAGTCATCTGATAGTGAGTTACTATCGGTAGATTTCGAGCCTGAGGTAGGAATGAGGTATGCCCAGAAAAATGAGCCCTTCTCTGGTTTCAAAGTCAGGCTCCCTTTATATTTGCACCCACATATTGTATACGCAAACTGCTGCTGAATGGCGTTTGACGTGCTCTGCTCGTCCTGTTTTGCTCTGTCGCGGTGTACTTTGCACTGGCAAATAGACCTGAACGCATAGCGTAAAGGTGTTGACTCTCTAGAACACCAGTAGACAGCCACAATGGCCTAGGACGCTTCGCGGACTCGAACGGTCTTTGCGTTCACGGAGCAATTATGGACCGCACTACTCCCACATCACCCGCCTGGTGAAGCAGCAGTGCATGCTAAATCACAGTCCATTGCAAGGGTGCAAGAAAAACATATGACCCTTGCCTGCGTCACAAGGGGGTACGCATGAAGAGAACAAAGCAGAACGTAGTTGCAGTTCTGCATGTATAGCATCTCAGCTCGCTGCGTCAGATTTGCATACATTAGCATTGCGAGCAGGGTGACGATGAAGCACTTCCTTTGCTGACGAACATACTTCTTGGGAGCGTTTCTTTGAGGCTCGCTAGTGAATCGAAGCCATCGTCATGAACCGGCTGGTAGCAAGCGGGTTGGACGATGAGCTCGCATTCGATGCCACAAGGTTCAGCGTCCTCGCACTCCACCCTCCTGATGATACTGTCGAGGCACCAAAGCCCGTGGCCCCCGTTAGAGATTGGCGCATCGTAGCGTCGCGTAGCACGATGTCGAACCGTGGTTTCTCTCGATCACGCGCGTTGCTACTATTGCGATAACTTGGTTGATCAAAGACACTCGTCGAACGATAAGACTGACTCATGAATGCTGTTGGATATGAGCGCGACGAGTTGACCAACTGCAAAGGCTGTGCGTTGTACGAAGGAGTCGTAGCCACGCGTGTTCCTGCGCTGGACTCAATATGTTTCGTCTCGGATCGCGCGCGGTACCGATGCATGGGGCTTCTGTGCGCGCCGTTCTTCGCCGCGCTGGTAGGATCGTAGGCTGGCTTTGATGATAATCGTTTCCGCGGTGTGTCTCGGCAGACTGACTGATGCTTTGCGATTCGATCCTGCGGGGTTTTATCAAATAAGCACACGTTCAGGGCAGCTTGGATACAGAAAATGTCCGGCTACCGCATACTGTTTACCTCATGGAACCCACGCCCACATTTTTGGCATCGGATACGGCCATCTTCGTCGGGCGCATTGAGTTCTTCCACATGTTCAGCTTCGAGTTGGCGGGATCCTTCCCCAAGTAGTTGAGCTGCTGGATAGTCCATGGCATGAACAACGCTTTCTTTCCCCGATGTGTCTAAAAGGCTTTCTACGAAACCTTGACACGATTCTTGATGCGCGTGGAAGCGCCCAGACCTGAACAACACCACCAGTAGCAAAAACTAAAGTGAGGATACGTTGCTCATCTTTCATATGGGCACAAAGTTGTGTGCACCTGATCGTCGCGTGGCAGGCTGTGCACTCGATGCCGACAAATGCGTGCTTTTGGAAACACGTCTTTTGGTGAATAGGCAGGGACTGGGCAAAGAATTCCCGATTGCACGCTTTGCAGGTAATGGCACACGGCACGCGGCTAGCCGACCGATGAGATGAGCTTTTCCTTGTTACAGGCTCGCTGGAAAGCTGCTTCGGCATCGAGTTGACCATTTACGACGGACGAAAAAAGCGCCGCGCTTGACACCAGCCTTGTGTGGCGATTTGAAGCGCTAGATAACGTCGATCAATTGCAAATTCCTCCGCATTGGCTATATTTATGGGGAGGGAGCTCAGGCGAACGATCACCGCTGGGCTAACTGCTGGTGTGTGTGCTATTTGCAGGCAATTCTCTCATAGATGATCCTGATCCCTCCCTCTTCACGCAAATCGGTACAATAGAGGAGTCGTTGAAGTACTTGAAACAGGATTGGCAACGTCGGGAATCAGAACAGATCCGTGCTCGCCGTAGGTTTCGATGCCGATGTCATATTCCATCCGACCTCAATGGTGACTTTATTTCTTTCGAGACAACCACCTTGGTTGCAGTTGGAGTAGCATTTAACCCATTGATGGACTGAGGGCAATAAATGTCGGCGCTTGTTTTGCTGAGTATCGAGCTGTTTTTGGCGCCAAAAGAAGCCTCTGGACCAGCGTGTCTGAGTTTTTTTATATTTACCACGATCACAATGAAGTTTCTAAATAGGGCTCCACACGCTGCGACTGCGACTTGCGCACCACCTTTGCATTGGAGCTTGGGACGAGAGAGTTGTGACGACCAGAAGTAACCAAACTGTGGCACTGGGAGGTCGATGGCGAACAGTGCTGAGAGCAGGCGGAATCTGTTAACTTCCTGAGCCCGCAGCGTCGTGTTGTCGCCGCTTCGACCTTGAATCTGTAGCCATTTTCGCGTCTCGAGGACACAACAACGGCTGTGCGTATGGCGTCGACGAGGCCTACAAAGTTCGCGCCAGTTTTAGCCTCGCGCAGATCCACCTCCATGTCACAACTCAGTCGGAAGCAATCGGAGCCAGTGGCGCTTACGTCGCTCCTTGAGGCGGCAGCAGGAGGAAACGAAATGAAAGCGAGTAAGGTCGGCGCTGAGAATGACGATCTGGAGCGAAAAGCACGCGATACGCCCGCACCGAGCCTGCAGCACAGTAACTTGGTGCGTCGGGTCATGATTGCACCAGCGCGGCGAAAACTGCTTAATCGACGGTACTCGGCTGGTCACGAGAGTCCGCGAGGCATTGCAAGTACGCTGGAGCAACCCCAGAATGAATTGGAAGCCAATGATGGCGGCCGCACCAGTGGAACGACAGCCAGCCACCCGACCTCGACGTCAACGACACCGTCGACGACACCAAGAAGACTCAAAGAGATACTGCAAAGCAAAGTCGCAGCTAAACGTCGCACCCTTCTTCCATCTTCTTCGACGTCCTTTTTCGCGGCGGCGATGGCCGTCGCAGGAAGTACTTCTTCTGATGGAAGTGGAGGGGAAGGAGAAGCCAACGCTGAGTTACAATACGAGGAAATGATGGAGCGGTTCCAGATCCGACGACTTCAGCACACGCTATTAACAGGGAGAATCGGGACGGGAACCGGGACAAACTCTGACTCTGGCAGTGGTTCAGTTGCACGATCCGGCAAAGTGATTCCTGGCGACGCTGAGAGCGTGCTATCGTACTTGAGTCAAGGTGCCACGAATCAAAGGACAACGCCACCGCAGTCACTTTCCTCGGCGTCGACCCTCGCGAACCATCAGCACAAAGACGCTGTTGGACCGGCCGCTTCCTCGTCTCGTGCTGACACCGCAGTGGTGATCAAACCAAGAGCAACTTTGCACCAGACGCACCAAGTCACCACTGTCGCAAGTTCTAGTGGCACTGGTAGCGGTAGCGGTAGCACCCGCAATAGTCGATTCTCGTGGCACTGGACATTCGTGGCGCTCAAACGCAAGCTGCGGCACGCGTGGCACGATACGGCAGCGCAGCTCACGACGCCACTTTCGCCATTTTCTACAGCGTCGCGAGTCCGTGGCGTCGTGCTCCTACTCGTATTTCTCGTCCACGCACTCAACTTCCCCATCCAAATCGCGTTCAGCCAGAGTCGCTCCGACGAATATCGGTTACTCTACGACATCGACATCGTGACTGAGGTGGTATTTGTCGTGAACTTTCTGCTGTCGTTCAACACGTCGTTCATCGACAAGCGTGGTGCGCTCGTAACGAATCGACGCGAGATCGCATGGCATTATCTCAAAGGATGGTGCTTCCTCGACTTTATCGCAGCCGTGCCGGTCGAGTTCATCACATGGCTTACGATAGGAAACAGCCATGAAGGCCGAATCTCGTCGCTGCATATCCTCTTTGACGGCATCTTTCGCACACAGCGACTTGTGCAGATTGTGCGTATGTTTCGTATGATCTCGATCGCGTACGTGAGTAGGTCACCAGGGAAAAGCATCTGGGCGTGGTTGCTCTACTCGCGATACTCGCACTTGCTGCGCATTCTCTGGATCGTCGTGCTCATCGTGCTCATCGCGCACTACATGGCATGCTGCTGGAAATTGCTTGCGGTGACGCCGTCGTCGCTGAGTATCGTGGAGCAATACGCCGAAAATTTCAACGATGCGCTGCAATTGCTGCAGGGCCAGGGCCTTGAAACAAAGACTGCCGCGCAAAACGTGTTTGCGTCCTTTGCCGTGGTTCTGGGCTCCATCATGCTGGCCGTCGTGTTCGGCAACGTCGCGATGCTCGTGTCTAATTTCAACGCCAACTCGACCAACTACCAGCGCAAAATGGAGTCCGTGTTCGCAGTGATGAGCAAACTGCAGCTGCCGGCGTTGCTGCGTGAACGCATCCACCAGTACTACGAGCACCTGTGGCGCGAGTACGAGTCGCTCGACAGCGAACTCGTGAAGTTCGCCAAGAACCTCACGCACAATCTGTCGCTGGAAGTCGTGCTGTTCAAGTACATGGATCTGGTCATGAACGTACCGTTTTGGCACGAGTGCTCACCAGATTTCCAAAAGCAGCTCGTGCTGCACCTGCAAGTGCGCGTGTACTTGCCGGACGATTTCATCTTACGGCGCGGCGAAGTCGGCGACGAGTTCTATATGATCAACCGCGGCAGCTGCGAGCTCACAACAGGACCCAATTCGTTCGAACAAGCGACAGCGCCACTGCATCCTCCCCGTACAGCAGCGAGTGATGCGCAGCGCACCGACGCGTCCAGGTGCACGACCTCGGGGTACTATGGCAATGGCGTCAGCGGCACGCGAGGGTTGGAATCGATTGCGACCGACGACGACGACAGGACCGAGAACGAGCGGCATCTCAGACGGTCTCGCCTCCGCACCGAGCGCACGAATGACGGTCGCATTGACAACGGCGCGCCCTCTGCACATAGCCAAGAACGCGCACCCACGTCCAAACTGACGCGGCTCATCCGTGGACAAGCGTTTGGTGAGATCGCGTTGGTGATGAACTACGAGCGCACGGCGAACGTGCGCGCCATGACGTACGTGGAGATGTGCGTGCTGACGCGGACAGACTTCCAGATGATCCTCACGCGATACCCCGAGGACCGTCGCCACGTGATCTCCAAAATCCTCACGACGTGCATGGAAAGGAACGAGGCACGGGACGTGTTCTGTCCGCTGAAAGACGCCGTCATGACCGTGTTTACAGACCGCAGTCGCTATGACGCAACCACCATCGAGACGATCACCGCGAAACACGCTGCGTCGATCATCGAGCGTGTCGTGAACCCCGAAGTGACCGACTCGTTGATGAAGTTTGGCTTTGGTGCCAAGCTCAAGCGCGATCTGATCAAGCTTAAAGAGCAAGAGAACGCTGAAAAACAGCGCTGGAAAGAGACAAGCACTCCGTTCTTGCGGCTAGTACGACGTGGGCCGGCGGAACCAGGCCAACAGCGCGTGGATGTCGTGAAGGAAGCCTCGGCGCTGACCAGGTCCACTGCTGGTGCTACTGTTTCTACGGGATTGACTGCACTGGAATCAAGAATGCAAACCTTGGAGACGACGCAAAACCGCATCCTACGTCAGCTCCACGACATGCACTCCGCCATAAACGACCTTCGTCCAGGATTATCTTCAGTATCAACCTCTTCATCGACGCCACGCGAAATGCCGCACGAACCCGAAGTACCGGTGACTGTGGGCTCAATGCCAGAACAAATACAAACTAACGAACCACAGGAGGTTGGAGCGAGAGTGGACAACATGACCGCGCAGGATCGCCCGGTGCAGTTAATCCACTTCATTCGAAACCGTTCGTCCTCGATGCCGAACGTCCATGCGCTCTTGGCGTCTGCGAGAATCCAAAATGTTACAGTTTCAGACGACAACGCCAAAAACGACGTAGCAGCTACCGGTCCGCCAGCTGAAGTGCCTTCGATCACCACACGACGTGTACCGCTGCGTGCTACGCAAGGGCATACTCGCGCTACCGCCTCGGTCCCGGCCGGTGCCATCAAGATAACTGGCCGCCGCTGCAGCGTCACACTGCGCGACCTGAACGAGCAAGATAAGCAGTTGGCGCAGACGATCACGCCCGCGACAAAGCTCACGATTAAGACAAACCGCTGGTCGCCTTTCAAGCTGCGGCGCCGCGCGAGCCAAAACGACGAGCAACGGCGGCGCCGTCCCGAGGCGCAGCGCGGCTCGGCCAGCGCGCTCCTACACCGCATGAGCACGCTGATGGCGTTCGCGAGCGCTGTGACGTCCGCGGGCGGCGGCGGCAGCGGCTCGTCAGCGTCGTCCTTCGCGTCATCGTCACCCACGTGCTACGCCGATCAGCTCTTCCAGACGCGCGGCGCGGCCAATGCGAACGGCGCCAGTAGTGCCTGCGAGACAACACAGGAGTAAGAGTGATGGTGTATCAACCAGCCCTGAGAAAGGACACGAGTGATTGTCAATGGCATCACAATTCCCAAAAATGAATTGTAAATGCACCTAAAACAATTATTGGAGGACGATTGAAATTAATTGAGAGTACTAGTAAAATCATGTATATATTGCTGCAACAACTTGCTGCCAAAAATGTACGTCATGGGGAAAGCGTGAAGATGACCATGACACAATAAATACGTTTGATTCTATTACACGCGCGGCGCTCTTCATGAGCATTTCTCGTTCACTTTCATTTTCTATCTATCACGCCCCATCCATCCACTAGTTTCTTCTTCTTCTCGTCGTTGGTCTCCACGTCCTATGCGCTTGCCTGTGAGCCTGCAGAGCCCTGCGCGAACAGTTTCAGCGCGGGATGCCGCAGCAGCTCGGCGACCGTCGCGCGCGCCGTCGGATCCACCTGCAGCATGGCTGAGAGCAGCGCGACGGTCTCGGGGGTCATGAGCTTCGCGAGATCCCACATGTCGAGGATCTTGACGATGCCGCACTTGGAGAGCAGGCGGAACGTGGCTTCACGCGGCGCTTCCTCGGCTATCAGCGGCGAGCCTGTGAGCAGGATGAAGAGCAGGATGCCGAGCGACCAGATGTCGGCGGCCTTGGGGTCGTACGTCTCGGCATGCACGACTTCGGGCGCCATGTAGTAGAGTTTGCCCACGATGTCGCCGTCGCAGAGCGTGGTGGCGTCGGTGCTCAGTCCAAAGTCGCAGATCTTGGCTGTGCCGGACTGCAGCAGCACGTTCTCGAGCGACAGGTCGCGGTGCGCGATGCCGTGGTCGTGGAGGAACTGCACGCCGCGCGCGATCTGCGCAAACACGCGCAGCGCGTCGATCTCGTGGAGCCGCGCGTCGGGCTTCTTGGACACAAAGTCGTAGAGGTCGCCGCCGGCGCAGTACTCCATGACAATGAACAGGTTGTCGTCGTGGTAGAACATGGCGTCGTGCGCGCCGTCGTACCGCACGATGTTGTCGTGGCCGCCCGTCTTGGCGAGCAATGCAATGACGTCGCGCTCTTGGCGCGGATTCTCGCGCGCGTGCTCGTGGTTGGCGCGCAGCGCCGAGACGCTGATGCGCTTGAGCACCACGAGCTTCTGCTGCTGCGCCTCGTCCTGGCAGAGCGATGTCTCACCGTAGAGCGTCGTGTGCAGCTGCTTGCAGAGCGTGAAGCGGTCCTGGACGTCGCCGTCGGTGCCGCGCGCGAAGCCCAAGTCCGGGAGTTGTTCCATGGTGGGGAGCGGCATGTTGGTCGTCATACTGTCCTGTTTTGTCGAAGTGGGCGATGGCTACGCGTTGAGCAGACGAGGGGTTACGCTTTTTTGGCGGCAAGTGGTTGCTTGTTGCAAGTGGGTGGGTGTTTGCTTGTATGTCTTGTTGGCTTGTTGTTGTGGTTTGCTGACTCACCCCCACACCCAAGGCGCATGTACGAATGACGGAGCAAATTGAAGAATGAGCAAGAGGGGGTTGCACCGCAAGTGCAACACACACATGTGAACACTTGAAGCTCCACAGCACAGTCCGATCCGCAGACGAGCCACACGCGCTGCGTTTGTTGACGTGGCGTAAAACGGAGGCGTATATTTAGTATTTAGCACCCCGAGTCTTGTGTGCTTGTTTTCTTCCATGCTGGCTTGCATGCTGGTTTCAGTATAGGGCGCGCGTTTCTTTTCTCTGTCTCTCTTGCTGCCGTCTTTGCGACTACTGGAGATCGCTTGCCCTCACAAGCGTTTTGTTGAAAAATAAACGCGTGGAAAAATCCAGACCCACTGTCACTTGCCAAACTGTTTATCTAACGTAAAACCCGCATAATACACTTTGCACATAGATTGCAATAGCAACAGCAAAAACACACGAGATTCGAGTGTCTATGGCACATGCTGGAGGTGCAAAATAGTGGACACGCACTTGCGCACTTGACACGCACACAAACTGCCTCTTGTCTATGTCGTTGGCTCGTTGTGCACAGAGTTGCAGAGCACTGACTACTGGACTCACTGACTGTGCAGCGCATACGGATAAATAATAAATACTATGGCCCACAATCCCAAGCAAGAGTAAAATAACAAGCTGCTCATGCGCGTGCCGCAACAATTGATTGCCGTGCAGCAGCAGCGTAAACAAACACTCTCTGCTAGTGTTGCCTGTTGGCAAAATCAGCTACAACATGCATGAGTTGCTGCAAATGGGCAAGTGGCAGTCAGCATCTGATACGATCTTGCTACTTACCGCAAGCGCATTGTCCTTCGACCTTGCAGGACCATAAAGACAGACAGTGGGGTGGTTTTCAGCAGATCACTAGCGAACACGACTGTGCGTGTCTTCTCTACTATAGACGCAGTCGTCAAGCCGGTCTCCAAGTTAAGCCACTCGCGTGCGAGTGAATATACAGCCACAGACTCGGCAATGTGCAATGCGCACTTTCTCGGAGACACCCCACACTATCAGCAAGCGCACTTTTCTGTATATGCAAGAATCTGCAAATAATTCGTTCCAAGCCATGTTGATACATGAAGAAGATATCTGCACTATCCGTTTGACAACTTGTCCCCTGCTTGAAGTGCAACCTCAAGTAGACGACCATTTACACAGCAGCACTGTATCATCAACACGCGCCCATTTCCCTCCCATCTCTTGGATTCGCGCGTTTGTTTGTGCACTTCAAGCACAGCTTCCTGAAACATGCCATGGCTTCATTTTTCGCACAACAAGGTTCAGTGTCGCAAGGCCGATTTGCTTACACGAGCGCGTCACCAGTCCAGACCTGCCGCAATTTTGACAACACGACGTTCCCAACAAGTCAGTCGCAAATTTGCTACTGGCTTGCTGTCGCACACCAGTAATTCGGACGTCGGCTTCCGGAATTTGTTATCCTATTATTAATTTAAAGAGTCGAGGGTTGCAGCTTGTTGCTGTTGCTTTGCCGGTAGCATATCTATAGAAAAAAAATCCTGGGTGTGTGCGTGTGTGTGTTGTCTTTGTGCTTGTGAACGCGATGCTGCTCTGATTGCTCCACCGCTCTCTTCTTGCGTCCGAGTGGCGTGCGTGGAAATGAAACAAAAGCAACCAGCAGCAGCAAACCCGCGTCGATGGCGTTTGGGTGGCATCCTCGTGTCTTTCTGTCTTTGCTCTTCAGCTGGTTTCTATTGTTCGCTGTGCGCGTGTTTTTCTTTCGTACTTCCACCCTCGTGCTGGTTCAATTGTGCGTATGACTAACGTTCAGTTGCTGCTGCCGCATAGATCCTGCAACCGCCAACTTCGCTTTACGCGACGGGGAGCACGGTCGCACGATTCGTGTGCGGTGGTGCATCATTGCGACGGTCGCTCTTCCTATTCGCTCTTGCGATCCGTTGCCACCAAGTCACGAAATGAGTTCGCACCACGCGGATCCAGCGCCGCCACTGGCCGTTCATTCTCATCTTCTTCGTTTTTTTTGTTTGACGGTGCGTGAGGTGCAGCCGAGAAAACAGCTCGTGCTTTTGGATCCATGTTGAAGGCGTATCAGTCGTTGGTACCAATCTGCTACTTGTCTGCGTTGCTGCTGGTGGCAGCTTGATACTTTTCCAATCTACAAACGCGGACAACTGCGCGTGCGCCAGTGGATGCAACTTGGTGTCCATTTGCAGCAAATGACACACATGCGCGACCATTTCCACGGCCACCACGCGTATAGAATCGACGTTCAGTTCGTCTTCTTCTGGCGGACCCACGTGGTTCTTCCAGCTCGTCACGTCGGACGAGGAGAATGGGTGGCTCACGGCACAGCAGAGCAGCATGTCGACGAGAACGGGCAGCGCCTTTCGATTCGATCGTGTCGCCTGTATCCGCTGCACGAGCTTCGCGTCCAACTGGAGCGTCGGAGTCAACACGTTCGCTGGAGGTGGGGGACACTGTGGTCCCATTGTAGACTGTAGCTTCTGCCCCTTGGTGCTCTTTTCTCTTGCCTTGTCTTGCAAGAAGGCAACATCCTTGTGGATTTCCCCCCATTCAGCAAGCGCATCACTGGTTCTCGCCGTGCACATTCGCACGTGAGTGTTATACGCAAGCGCGGTCGCAAACGCGGTGTAGCAGTACGCACATGAGAAGTTTGGCTGACCATTGAGTTGACGATACAGATGCCGTAGCAACTTGAGCAGCACGAACTGCTGCTGACGCTCGAGGACATTGCACGCGCGCTGCTTGTTCACAAAGGATCGGCGTCTGATCACGTTGCTCCATGGCCACAGCACCACGTACCAAAAGAGCATCAGCACAAAGTGAGACCATGCCACTGCAAGCGACTGCCAGCAGTGAGTCCACGCGTGTCGTTTTGTGAGCACCCACGCTCTCAATCGCTGCTTTCGAGTATGCTGGGGCTGCGTAGACGCACTGACGACTGGCGAAGGTGTGCTGGCATTTTCAAACAACGCGGTCCATGCCTCCGGATTGCTGATATCCACGTGCAAGTCCTGACGTAACTTTGTTCTCTCGATACCGAGGAGATGGCCCATGGCCCGCACTTTCATCGCACTCGCGCGCACTTTTCCGTTTGCCGGCATCTTGGTAAACAAAATATCGCAAAGCGATTGCACTTTGGTGTTCACATCGATCGTTTGCCAGTTTCTCGCTCGTAGCCGCTGGAAACGGATCCACGGTTGGTTCATCTGCCACGTCACTTGCGTTTTCCCCAGTGTCGTTGCGCACAGGAAGCGTCGATAATGCACCATCGCAGCTCTCAAACGTGGTTGTACGAACGCATCTTCCAGCGCTTGTCGCTCGCATTCAGCCACAGTCTTGGCCTCCAGCAGCTGCGCGTACTCGACACGCACTCGCGCACCTTTCCAGTGCTTCTGGATGCACGAAGCCGCTCGCAGCCGCGTCTTCCACAAGCCAATTACCTGGAGCGCCATGCGCAGCTTGCGCCACGTGCGCTTCTTGAGCACTTGCCAGCGTCGGATGCGCTCGCGCTTGCGGTGCTCTTCGTTCACGAGTATGCGGCACGCCTGATGCAAGTGGATCAGGTGCTTCTGCTCCTCGTAGATGCGGAAGCAGGTCTGAATGCGCACGGCCGCGTGCTCGCGGCGCTTGCGTTCGTATCGCAGCTTGTACTGACGCTGAATCACGCGCGCATTGACTGCAAGGTACTTGCGCGTTTGCGCAGCCTGGGTCTTCGCATGGTGTCGTCTCCATACACGCTGGAGGAATGTGATCGTGGACACGCGCTTTCGATACCGCGCGCGGTATCGCAACTGTACGCGCGTCGCGCACGCATGGGCATACTGCGAGTATGGGAACCCACACGTCTGGATCTCGTCCTGGTTGTCCTGGAACTCAAACAGCAGCTGCTTGATGCCGCTCTGCAGTGTAGCGAGCGCGTCCTCAATGTCGCCCGCAATCACGAGCTTCTGCGCATCGTCTCGGATCTCCTGCGCGCGGTATCGGACCATCGTCGGGCTGCCTGGAGTCTCAACGACCTGAGTCACATTGCCTGCCATCTCCTGAGCTGTCAACAATGGAGCTTCTGCTGCTTCAAGCGGCGTGTGTGGCGTCACCGCATCCAGGCATTTACGCTCTTGGACCTTCTCATAAGATGCCACTTCTGTCGGGACCTCATCAAAGGCCAATCTGCGGGTCGATACGAACCCTCCAAAGACAGACTCGCTCGTCATCTCGCTCGCGATCAGCGACGCCACAGGGTCTTTCCAGAGCCCTTGGCCCGTGGTCCTGGTCATCGCCTCGTGGATGCGCGACTCGACTTCAACCGAGTACACCGGCACGTCGTTGCGGCCTTCATTGTGCTGCTGGTGATGCTGACGAGCATCATCGTTCGCGAGCCACGCGGCCAGGCGCCTTTGGTTGTCGACGAGCTGCTGTCGAGCGCGACTCTCGTTCGTCTCCACTCGCTTACGCGAGGACGCTCGCGATTGTGCACGTGTCTTGGTTTCGCCTCTCTTGGCTCCTGGTGGGCATCCAGGAGCGTTCTCTCCCTTGATTGGTAGCAGCACTTGGCGCTCGCCCTTCTTGGGCTTATTGAATCGCACAGGTACCCGCTCACTGCGGCTGTTTATGCTGGTGATTCCAGTCGCTACGACGGCGTTCGTCAGCGCAGGCTTGTTCCGCTTCATGGGGGAATCCGTTGTATTGATGTTGGAAGCGCGCCATTGCTGCTGGTCCACTACGCGCTCATCGCCACACACGATCTTCTCTGGACCCGTGTGCTGAAGCCCGCCTCTCGTTTCCATTGCGTGCATCTCCAGCGTGAGCTGTAGGATCGTCTTGGCCGCGCGCTGCGCGGGGGACAGCGCCGGCGTGGGCGCGGCGCGCTGCCGTCGCTGACGATACGGAGAGCGCTCCAGCGGCTGCACGCGCGCAGTATCGATAGTGTGCGCACCAATGCGCTCGTCGTCGCTGGCATCGTCGTTCATACAGACAGCGGCATGCTCCTCCACGTCTTCCTGAGCTTCTCCAAGAAGCCAACGACACTCGACGGACAGGTCCGCGCGCGGCAGCGCAGGCCACTCGAGCCGCCGCAAACGAGGGCCCCCGCATGAAGCAGTGCAAGTGGAGGCCGCAGCGTTCATCGCGCAGCTGCAGCAGCGCCTCGGCGCATGCGCATCAAGCG
>GL376608.1:24524-112352 GCA_000143045.1 Globisporangium ultimum DAOM BR144 | reverse complement strand
CTATTTATTGGTTTTCTACTTGTGACACTCGGCAAAAATAGTCTACATCATACCTCTGTTGACAGCTCTATTATTCTCACATTCGTATGTAACACTATATCTGTTTACACACGATATTGTTGTATACTGAATGCAAGGAAAGTGAGTCGCTAGATATGTATCCAATCATATTTAGCAGGTGGTCTGAAAAAGAGGTATTACGACCTTCATGCTCGACTAAGGACAACATGGTGCTGACAAGCATGAGCACCCTATCCTACCTACATGATACACTCTACGTAGGCTGCATGCTGCGCAAACAAAAAACCCTCCAGGATCATTTTCATGCCCAAGTAGAAAAAGATACTAGACAAGGACTGACAGACAGACAAAAAGGGTGGTTTACTATACATACATACGCTTCGCGATGGACGCTTGGGTCTACGCGACCGAGAGCTTCTTTTCGCCGAGCTCGGCGTCGGCCTCGTCCGCGGCCTCGACATAGATGCCCTTGTGGAGCAGCCCGAGGAAGAGGTAGGACACGACGACCGGGATCGCGAACATGACGAGCACCCACGTGTAGTCGCCCTCGAGCGTGTTCTGCGCCCAGGGCGTGAAGATGTAGTTGAGGAAGCCCATCGAGAGCGACCAGAGCGCCAGGAAGCACTGCATGCTGCCGTACAGTTCGGCCGGGAAGCACACGACTGGATAGGATGGATGGATGATACAACAACACAAGATAAAGTTAGAGAGACTGTCCACTCAACTCCATCACTCTCACAAAAAGGAAACGTACTGATATAGGAGAACTGCAGCGCATAGAAGAACCCCTGCGCGAGCGCGTACCAGATGAACGTCAGCACCTGCACTTTAAGGCTGTTAATGTTGAGGAAGCCGATGAACAGCAGCACGAACATCGACGTGGCCGCGAAGCCCACGCGGAAGCCGTACTTGTCGATGAACAGCCCCACGAACGGTGTGAACAGGAACGACGCGTTCGACGTCATCGGCAGCACGTAGTCAATGTAGTCAAGCGCCATGGCCGTGTCGTCACCCGCGAGCTGGAAGATGATGTTCGGGATCGCGCCGCCGCAGAAGCCGAACCAGGTCGAAATCCACCCAAAGTACACACCAAAGAACCACAGGTCGGGGCGCTTGAGCTGCTCCTTAAGCTGCGGCCACACGTTCTGCGGCTTGGCGAAGCGAGGCAGGCGGCACGAGAAGCCCGAGAGCGTATAGTGCGTGTTCGGGTCCGTGAGTGACCGCAGCGGGAACACCACGAAGCACACCACGAGCGCCACGAGCGTGAAGATCGCGTAGCCCGTGTAGAAACCGCGACGCGTGACGCCGTGGATCTTGAGCATCATGAACACGTACCCCGAGGCGTTGAAGAGGCCCGAGATCGCCGAACTGAGGAACCCCTGGCGCTTGTACAACTTCACAAACTGGAACGAGCAGATGTAGAGACCGTAGCCGCCGATCGCGAGCATGGCCGCACCGGCGATGATCGAGTACCCCATGCCAGTCTCTGAGTCGCCGTACGCGATCAGCAAGTGGCCCATGAACGAGATCAAGAGACCGAACGTGACACAGAGACGTGGCCCCACGATGTCCAACAGCAGTCCAAACGCCGCGTTCGCGATACTCAGACACTGGAAACTCGCCGAGAAGATGTACTGCAGATGCACTTCCTGCGGCGCGCACGTGGGTCCCTCGAGCGGCTCGTTCGGGTCGCAGAGCTCACTCCATTGACCCTCGGCCACAAGCATCGAGTAGAGCGGACCAAAGCCCAGAATGAGCCCCGCCGACATGAACGTGATGAGCACGGACGTGATGGCAATGATGACATGGCGGTGCACGCGCCAGCTGGAGAGAGAGTTCTGGATTTCGAGGTCATCGTTGACTTTCGCGTAGTCGGTGGCGCCGGGTGTCTCCACCATCTTCTGGGGCGTCAGCGGGTGCTCCATGGCTTCGAGTCTTGAAACTTGACTGGGGCAAAAGGTCAACGGACTGGACGACGGAACCACTTGCGCTCGACGCGGCAAATTGGGGACTGACGAGACGAAAGGTGCAGGCCCACTCAGCGGTTTTAATACGCGGCATCGCCAGACGGAAGGTGTCAGCCAGCAGAGGGGGTTCCGAGTGATGGGTAAGCTCGGGACCATCAGGTAACAGAGAGACGGGGGTTGTTAATGCGAGATATTTTGTCCGAGTAGCTCCGTTTTTTGTCCACGAAGCATCTGGTGAGGATGATCTGATGGGATTTTGAACTAATTCGTCAGAGAAAAAAGGGTCCGGACTGGATAACTTATTGTAAAAAATGGGATAATTTGCTGCAGCAAATGGCAGTTGATAAGGGAAATCAAACTATCGCCTTCGCAATAGTTTTATTGATTAGGGTCCTCTTTCGACAGAACATATACACTGAAAAGTGGGACCGCTCCTCCCCCTCTGTATTTCGTGAAGAGCTCCTCCTGCTTTGGCTTCGGATGGATGGTTGGCTTTGGCTCTTGGCTCAGCGTGCCGGGGTTGCGGATTTCGATCATCACGCAACAGAAGTTGCCCACGCATCCTCTGTCACACGTGAGCGCGTCCACCAAAGTCGCGTTTCACCTAAATGCACATACCGTATGTGCCATGCTTCACTTTACTTCATTTTCCGCAAATTGAGAACGATGTGCAGCTTTATTTTGCATGTCGAAGTTGCGTCTGTGTCACTGCGACGTCGAAGTTGGGAGCGTGCAAAGGGAGGCCATCGGTCGTGCCCATGTTTTTATTTGACATGGAGAGCCGTAAAAAACAGAAACCAGCGGAAAGAAAGCTGAAGCTGTGCACAGAGCAGCCATCCATCCACTATTATGTCATCACCGCATCGGTAAGAACGCGGTGATTGCGGTGCCACCTGCCGGCCTGGCTCTGGACCACCACGCGGGAGCGTGACCGTCGTCTGCCGCGAAGATGCGCAGGACAACCCCTCCGAGAGGTCAGGAGGCCACCAGAGGAATAAAAATCTTTTCTTCTCTGTAGCTCATACATGTAGCCTTCCTTGTACAGCAGTGCATGTAATCCAGCCAGCAGAAAGCATTCTGGCTTGCGTAAGGATCAAGCAGTTTGGTTATGCGTTTTAATATACAGGTGAGTTGTCGCTAATTTGTGGATCCTTTATGAGTTAGTAATTCCGGAGGGGGTTACTAAAGAGGGAAGCGAGGGATGGACTGATGATGAGTGCGTTCGAGCACTGCTGAATATAAACCGTTACGATTAAGCAATCAGTTTTTAGCAAACAGCGCGCTCCGATTGGCTGGAATCGGCCATGAGGCAGGCGGCGTCGACGATTTTTGCAGACGAGACAATGCAAACTAGAGTTTATCACAATGCAGGGGCTAAATGCACACTATAAACATAACTCGACTCAACCAGAAGAATACAAACTGCAGACGAATATGCACTCCTGCTGTCTGTCAACTGCCAAGGATTTGAAGATGCTCCCGACAGCGTCCACTTCGTGTGGCGACGTGCCTTGACACGACCATCTGCACCTGCAAAAACGCATTCCTTCACTTTCAGTGGGGCAGTTCCAGGGTGCGTATTGGCTTCAAAGGACGGATTTCAGGATTCGCTCGAACTCCGGGATGAAACGGAATTGTTGCAGTTTACTGCTGCTCGTTCGTTCGTGTGGTCTGATATCGAATATATTGCCTGGCTCACTTCCACGGCTTTGGTGAATGCATACAAAATGGAATGAGACGTTCTATTGACACTTATGCCTACGGACTTGCTGGAAAGTCCCTGGATGACGGCTGAGGCTGCAGATGCGCTTCCCTCAATCGACTAAAAGGGAGATTCCACCTCCACAACACTTCAAGACACCGGATACGCTGTCGATTTCGGCGCTTTTAAGCGATTTAAAAAAACAATGAGGATAAAGCAACCATTAAATCTTTCGAGACGGGGGAAACTTCGACGTTGAAGTACACCTCGGTTCAAGAAAAGTGTACTACTTTTCATGCACGCCAATTTACATTATTCATCTACCTATTTACTAAAAGCAAGATTCGATATTACATACAAAAACCAAACCTAGTACCTCTGCTTCTGAACTTAGATTAAAGGTGTCTTGAACTAACGCATCTCTCCACCACACGTTTTGTTAGATACTGCTGGCACCACTCAACCGACGGCACCATCCGCCGTAAGCAGGTCCGTTCTACGACCTGGGTTGGGTGTGCGCACAAGAGCGTCTCGGCGGCCACCCGTTCGCGTCGTAGACGCCTGAGTCCAAGTCTATGTCCGGTGCAGCAAGCAGCATTTGTTGGGTGTATCTTCATCGCATCGTCATGCCGCTGTACCACCGGCAATGTACCACTTCGCTACCGATCCTTATGGCGCTGCCCTTGTCGTCATCCTTGGTTGCGTGGGCGCCAACTCGCCTCCACGTTGAAGCGCTGCCGGCTTTTCTCAAGCACTCGCAGCTTCAACATCATCGCGAAAATGCGTCATCTACATAGGTGCGTTTCGTGTGACTCAAAGCCCATACATAGATGGTTGATTTCTGTTTTAATGAAACACAAATTGTCTCTATGCGACCGAGAGCTTGCCGGCTTCCTTCTCGGCGGCCGCTTTCTCCTCCTCTGGGGTCTTGACGCCCTTGTGGATCAGTCCCAGGAAGCAGTAGAACAGCAGCACTGGCGCCGCAAACACGATGAAGATGTCTGTGTAGTTGCCGTGCAGCGTGTTCTGCGTCCACGGGTTGAATGCGTAGTTGAGCAGCCCCATGAAGAACGAGCAGAGTGCGAGGAAGCACTGCAGGCTGCCGTACACTTCAGCCGGGAAGCACACAACTGCAATAGACACAAGCAAACATAGTTAGTTCCCATATCTAGGTATTCGCGGAAATGGATGGACAGCATGGGCTTACTGGTGTAGGCAAACTGGATCGAGTAGAAGAACGCTTGGGAGAGAGAGTACCAGAGCAGCGTGATGATCTGTACGTGGAGCGAGTTGATTTTCAAAAACCCGATGAAGAGGTGCACGAGCACGGCCGTGATGCCGAACGCGATGCGGAAACCGTACTTGTGGATCACCATCCCCACGAGCGGCGTGAACACGAACGAACTGTTGCCGATCAGCGGTACCAAGTAGTTGACGTAGAGGTCGGCCGTGGACTCATCGTCGCCCGCGAGCTTGTAGATGATGTTGGGGATCGCACCGCCCGCGAACGCAAACCAGGTTGAGATCCAGCCGAAGAAGACGCCGAAGAACCACAGATCCGGGCGCTTGAGCTGCTGCTTCAGCGCTGGCCACATGGCCGTTGGTTTCTGAGGCGCAGATATGGACACAAATTAGCAACTAGGCAAGCAAATGACGGTGGGGGTGAACAGCAACGTACCACAAATCTTGGAGTTCGCCACTCGAACCCAGAGAGCGTGTAGTGCTTGCTGACTTCGGAGTTCGATCGCAGCGGATACGCGACCCAGGCGACCAGCATACACACGACGGAGAACACACTACAGAACAGCACATGAGAGTTAGCCAGAACGTACATAAAAGCAAGCCATCCGTCGTCGAGCATCAGTATATGCGTCTTACGCGTAGAAAAGGAAGAAACCTTTGCGCGTCATGCCGTGGATATGAAGCAGCATGAACACGTAACCTGCCGCGTTGAAGAGCCCCGAGATCGTGCTCGTGACGAAACCTGGATGGTCAAAGAGTTGCACGAACTGGAACGAGCAAATGTACACCGAGTAGCCGCCAATGCCGAGACACGAGTAGCCGACGATGATCGACACGCCCTTGCCGACCGTGGACTCGCCGTACGCGAGCATGATGTTGCCCATGAACGTGATCACAAAGCCGATGAACACACAGAGACGTGGGCCGATGATGTCCGACAGGAAGCCGAAGAGTGCGTTTGCGAGACTCAGACACAGGAACGCGGTCGAGAAAATGTACTGGAGCCACACTTCCTGTCTGGCGCACGTCACGCCGCTGAGCTCCTCGCCGGCAGCACAGAGCTCCTTCCACTGACCTTCGTTCACAAGCAGCGTGTACAACGGACCGAAGCTAAGCAGTTTATGTGTGGCACGTAGGTTAGTCTAATGCCCGGAAGCACCAGCAACAGCTCTGATACCTAAAGCACAAACTTACCCGAGGATCAAGCCGCCGGACATGAAGGTGATGAGGAACGCCGCGAGCAGCAGGATGGACAGGCGGCTCACGCGCCAGTTGGACATGCTGTTCTGCACGGCGAAGTCGTCATGCTCTGTCTTGGCGGTCAGGTCGACGTACGCCACTGCAGTCGTGGGCGTCGTGGGCGTCAACGGAGTCTCCATGGTTTCCAGAGGTGACTCGCTGGAAAACTGAGGCTGCTGCTGTTCGCCAAGCGCGTGGGGACCAGCCGTGAAATTGCGATGTGCTGAGCTGGACAAGGGGGGCTTGGAACCCAGGAGCTGCTGAGGTGAGGGCGAAAGGTGTAAGTTGCTGGGGCTATGATGTCGAAGTTGTCACACACCATCTCCCCACTTGAGTGGCCCTGCTCAGTTTTTGATGATAGCGGATCCCTGCATAATGCGTAGATGTATCCAATAGGTATGCAAAGGGTTCTTTTGATATCAATAACGTATGTAGTGTAGATAAGAAGAATGCGGCGGCTGTGGATACTTTCGGAGCACAATCATGGTACACGAGACAGGGCGGCAATGCGGCGGATGGATGATAGGAGTGGATGGCCAGATGGAACCGCTTAATAAAGTCCAGGTACCTGATATACAGAGGTTTTGCGGTATTAAGAAGATGATTTCAAAAGCACAATATAGAGGTCTGTGGGAAATATTCGGAGGATTGTCACAATCAGCACCGACTGTATCGCTTTTCAGGCATAGCTGATAACTACATGGCAACCTGTCCAAGACGCCACGGTCTAAATTTTATATTTTTCGCACTTCGTAATGCTGTCTTTTTTTCTATCTACATCTATTATTACTCACTGTTTAACCATTTCTATGTATTTAAAAAACGATACAGAATCGACAGTCGCACCTCGGCGTCTAGGACAGGGTTTAGTGTAACTCCAGCAAAAAAACTAGGACCACCGACAATTTCCAAGTGTGATTTCACAAATGCACGCACGAGCTTCTAGTCCGCCGCTATTCGCTTGTTCTTCTCGCCGCTTTCCGCTGGTTGAGCACGAGCCCAGTCGGACGTGCTCACTAGTGCAAGCATCTTTGGACGACGGCGTCCATCGTAATGAGCGCAGCAGAGGAACATGCCTGGAGGTGCAGGAACAGTCGACATGGGTGGTTTCAAACGAGAGTCTGATACACACATACGCCTCCGTCAATGCGCTCAAGTGCCTCGCGCTTTTCGTGTGTCTTTGAACCTCAGGTGCCGTGTGAGCATCTGTACATAGCACCTGCGACGCAGAACAGGACGCTGCCGACGCTCGAGGCGTCACCTCAGATGCGCTGCCGCCGATTGGGTCGCAGATTAATGTGCTAATGCGGGTGCAAGTTGATCCTCCCGTTCCTACCACATCGGCTGCCGGTTTTTTTTGTCTGTTGACCACAGAGAGAGTCAGTCGACCAAGAGGTGACCTGCCGCAAATCACAGTTTGTTTACATCCCAGAGGTGCAGGTTTTTTGGAAAAGTTGGCTCTTTCACAAAATGAAATTGCGAGAATTGACTGCGTATCGTTTGCAAAGTCTGAAAACTCACGCGTTCGCTGCTGGTCTGAGCCAAGTGACGTTTGTCGGACTGGTTCAATCACTTGAGGTATCCGGTATTAACACCTAGCAGTTTGTCACAGAGTAGAAAGTTCAGATCATGTCACTTCCTGAAGCGTGGTGAAGCCACCCACGCAACAGCGAGCTCTCGAGGCCACGGATGCCGATCGATATGGTTCGCGCCGCCGGTCCCCTGTGTCTAATTCAATGCGGAACTTGTTAGTTTGCGCATAATACATTACTGTATGGGCACAACACAGAACCAGTAAAATCCACATGGGCAAGATATTGACGCTGCAAGTTGACGCAAGTGATGGTAGGTCTGTGAGAATGATGGCCGTACCTTGTGATAGCAGGTCTTGTTTTCTTTCAGGCATCGCTGCTTTGGTTGAATGAACGTGGCCACGAGGCTCTGAAGAAAGGCTCCGAGATACATTCTCTGTCAGAGCTTGAGCTTTGTTTCTATGTCCTGGTCCCAAGCCCTGCCGTGACGACGTGGTCATGGAAGTCGCTTTGTCAATACGACTGGATTGTTTTGTACTCGCTGCACTAGTCGAACCGCTATCGAAGGATTACTTCACGCATAAAAGCATGTCGCAACATCATTTGCTGTTCGCTACTGTACTTCGGCTTCGTCGATACACCCACGTTGGCAAAAATGAATGCGAACTTGTCCATCCGATCCTACTCACACAAGGTCCGAAAGTCAGAAAGCATCCTGCTGAACGAGAGCGCAGTAGAGTGACGTCGAAACGCATCTCGGACTGGTTTGCGCAATGCCGACTTGCACGCGTACGCGGAGAACGTGGGATGCACCACAGTGAGCTAATCAGAGCTGTCTTATTTTCATAGTCTCCACTATTCTTGTATATTCTCACAGACACCCACCATACACAAATTTGTAAACCATATACATAAAGCCCCATAAAAGTCTTGAGCTCCTAAAGGCGCCTCACGAATCCCAGCGCTTATCGCATCGCAACCGTCCAAATCATCCACATACCGTGAATCGGCTCGAGTCAAAAGACCCTCGGCTGTCTCACGGCTGCTCTTCCGCGTCCTCATCGAGCCGTTTGCTCAGTCGCGCGAGCTCCACCAGCGTCTGGGCGTACGCCGGCCCGTGGTCAACCGACACTGCGTCGTGCTCGCTGGCTTTGCCGATGAACGTGAGAGCTTGCTCCTCGTTGAGGCACGTTAACACACCGTAGACAACGGGCACCTTGCCCTCGTTCAGCTTCATGATGCCGCGCGCCACGGCCTCGCTCTCGTAGTCAAACTTGCCGATGTTCTCGTCGCGGATGATGCATCCAAGGCAGATGATGCCGTCGAGGCTGTCATCACTTCTCATCATCGCTTTCGCCGCGTAGGGCAGATCAAACGGCCGCTGGACGGTGCAGCATCTCAGATCTTGGTGCGCGACGCCCTTGGCGAGCAGTGACTCCTTCGTGCCAGTGACCAGCGGCTCTACGACGTCGGCGTTCGCGCGGGCGGACACAATCCCGAACTTGAGGCCGCGGCCGTCCTCCTCGGTGAAGCCGATGCGTCGGATCTCTTCTGTGGTCATCGTGGACGAGTGAATCCAAATGCGATTGTGCGGTGAGGTTGCTTGGTGTTCTCGGAAGCGCGCATGCTCCCGTTGAAGAACGAGACGCCGAGTGTGGGTGGGTGGGTACCTTTCTTTTCCAACGGTGTGAACTTCAACAGCGGCATCCATTATAAGTATTTTTCACCGTTTTTCACCGGATTCTGAAACTCTGATTGGCCGAAAGAAGCCAATCATTGAAAAGTCTGTCGGTGAAAATTGGCGTATAATTCTGCGATCACGACTTTCTTTACAAAACGCAACATAAGCAAGCGTTATTTCAAATTGTTTGTCACCGTGTATTTGATTGAACAAAATGACAACAACAAATGGTGCTATCTATCTGTTGTTTGGACCATTGTGTGAGCATGTGTATGCGCTAAATGATATTGGGGCATTGGATGCAGCGCGTGGTGACCGTGCTTGCGACAACAAGAGGAGCGCGCGCAACGCGACCATAATGTGAGAAGGTTGGGCGCGAGAGTGCCTTTTTTTTTAGAGTCTGTGAGTGTGAACGTGTTGCAGGAGCAAAAGCTCGCGGGTAAAATGTTATGAGAACCGTTCAACCCGCCTCTCGTCTGGAAAGATAGCTCTTTGCATGGCGTTGATCACCTTCCTTCTGGTGCGAAGAATGCGACGATGAGTATTTGAGCGGTCGGTCAACATATCGAATATGCAATGAAGTATGTATTTAACACGATATGGCTTATACGTTTGTATCAAATGTCATGTTGTCTAGGCACTGCCTCTTTGGATAATCTTCTCGAGCCGTGGCGTTGGCTAAATCCTTGGGCACCAAGTACGCAAACAATTGATTCCGTTCACGCTTCCGAGGAAGCGTCTTGATTTGGTCGATATACGAAATCATGCTGCGTTCTGACAACTTTGCACTTTCCTCGAGCTCGACGTACCATTGCTTGAAGTGTGAGCTACCCGCAGGCGGTGGGTCGGTAAGCACCGTCCCAGCAGGCAAGAAATCTTTCACCCGTTCTACTATCAGCTTGATTTTTCTGACGACTTCGTTATTTCCAGCAGGACTTCAGAGCAACAACGCCACGGCTGCGTGTATGAAGCATTTCGTCGGGTACTCGAAGACTCCAACCGGCCACGACCGTGATGAGCAAACGAGTGGGTAGAGTTGACCGATGAAGAACAAGAAGCTTTGTTTACTAGTGGATGAGCTGTTGCATCATGTGCTTGGTGTGAACAGATTGCCGGCGCGGCTTTCGTAACACCCGTGTCAGAGCGCATGGCAAGCGCAAGATGAGATCTCTGCAATAGCTGCAACTCTGTTGACATCGCTGCGATTTGTGTTCCCATTTGTTGAATCAATGCATTTTGTGTTTCACTTGCTTGCTGTAGTTTTGCCAACATCACCGTTGATTGGTGCTGGACACTAGCTTGCCGGGTCAATACGTCTTGGAACGAGTATGTGCCAATCCGAATCTCATAAGCGTCTTTTGTTGCGGTTTCTGTTTGCTGCTCGATCGACAACCATGGCAAGTTGTCAACTATCCAACGATTACGAAGCGTCGTTGACCAATTTGAGAGGTCGTGCTTGGAAACTCCTACCCTGCATGCAGCCGCCTCAATACTGGTAAGTAGGAGCAACACGTCTTCTCGATCCATCTTAGCCCATTTATGCTTGACGTCATTGTAGTACATGACTAAACTCGCAGTCAGAACCTCGAGTATGGACGCGTCGTAAAAGCTGAGATACTGCTTGTAAAGTTCCATGGCCAGAGCTCGAAAGCTCGCTCGATCAACCTCGGTGAGTTGGCATTTGGTGGTATGCCTCCTTTGTCCGTCTCCGGCCATCCTGCGATAACTCTGCCAACACGCATATCTCCGTTATTGCGCCCACAAAAGTATAAGAACACTCGACTCACAGCGTCAAATGCCCATCCCCCTCGCGCGATGACTTCGGTAACGCTGACGCCGTTATGTGAGAGTGCCTCGGATGCACACCCACGCCTTCCTAAGTGGCTGGTAAACTTTGATAGTTCTTCTGCTCCAGTTTGTCCACATACATTTGATAGAATCGTGTTGATCATCTTTGCCGTCACGTTTCGAAATTGGAACTCGTCATCGACATTCGCGCACGCAGCTAAATGACTTGCTTTTGCATGAAAGATGTCGGCCTCCCACGATTCACGATCACAAAACGCGTGGACATGTTGGTAAACATTTGTCTTCGACCTGCCCACTATGAATTGCAATGCACCTATCGGCTTAGGTACGAACTTCATTGACGAGTGCCTCAGGCCAGTTTCAACTGCTCGTCCCATGCAATGCCATTGTGTGACAAGCAAGTCGCGCTCTCTCAGTGACATACTGGTGTTATTGGCGACTAGCATTGCGCAAACCTGCCGAAGAGAGTCGCGATACATTGGCGGCGCTTGATCTACGAGAGCGCTGCCTTCTGCAATGGCTCGATTTATGTACATTCTTCTGACCCCGGAGCGAATGTCGCTGTACCACTTATCGTTGGATCTGGACGGATGCAAGATCCACTCGACGTTATCTTGCCACTTGGTGTCAAAGTACGATTTTATCTGACTGAGGTAGCTTTGAGCAGCGCTCACTTTGTCCATTTCCATAAACAAATATGATCCGAAGCACCCAATGAGCTGAGGCGTCACAAATTGAGGGGGGATGGAATCGCACGAAAATCCACGGACTTTCTCTTCGCCATGTTCTTGGATGAACTGACTGAAATGTTTTTTTGCTGTTCTACGCTGTTGCTCAGTACGTGCGCCAGTTCGTTGCAGGGCTGCGTTTTGAAGCTCCATGTGTCTTCTCGTCGTGTAAATTTCTGTTCTGTTGGGGGGTATGCGTCGCTTCACAATTAGGATCAAACCTTAAGTTCGAGTCAGTCGTAGGTTCGCTTCACTGATTTAAAGTTTGTATAGTTTTGAGTAAGTTCGCATCTTTGTGGTCTTCCATTGACTATTTTTGTCCAATGATAGACGCGGAGAGAAGTAGCTGGTGACAAAGATGGCATAAGCTTCATTATTTCATTTTAACCGGTGATGATAATGCTTTGGTTTGAGCCGTATAATAAAAGGTTATTGTGTATTGTATTGCTTAGTACAATATAACAATTGCACATATTGTGCATTGCATTGTGGGCAAAGCAAACACCTCATGCAGACAAGCATCACAAGCATTGCATTGTTGTTTGCACACACACAACAACAGCAACAGCAATACAACAGCAAGCAGCATGGCCACCGTCGACAAGTTCGCGTACCCCGAGTACTACGACTTTCCCCCGTTCTTCACGTGCGAAATGCTCGCTCTGTATATGCGCATGCATATACACCCACTCGTGCCATACGCCATCCCTGTCTAACGCGCGCTCTCTCTCATATAAACAGCCTGCAACCCGTGCGCGCGACGCGCGAGAAGCAGCTCGTGCTCTGGAAGCAGCTCATCCTCGAGTACCACCGCACGCATGGCCTGCCGCTCTTCCAGCCCTTCTCCTCCGCACTCTTCGAGAACGTCAAGATCTCGCGTACGATATGTGCATATATACACATACATGTGATTGTGTATATGCTATGTCGAAAACTGGACGTTCCTAATGCATGCCTCTATGCTGTTTGTATACATGCATGTGCACAGGCAAGATGGCGCAGGAAGGCCGACTGGCCGTGGTCGAGTATCTCATCCGCTGCGGCAACGGCTCGTGGGAGGACGACACGCGCACGCGCTGCCGCATCATGTGGAAAAAGCCCGTCGAGTGGGCCGCCGAAATCTACGACTTTGTATGATGCGTGTGTGTATATTCCTTATGTCGCACGTGAAAGTATAAGCTCATATTGTGTGTATAATAGGCCAAGCAGCGCGCGATGGTCGGCAACGTGTTTACGGTCTACGAGCTGTACGCAGGCGAGGAAACCCTCGGCTCCAGTGCGTATTTGTGTTTCTATGCAAGTTGTGTGCTTATATAAGCAAATATGGCAGTTGACACGGTTGTGTATATGTGGGAAAAAGGTCTGCACGGCATGGAGCCGTGGCTGCTGCGCGAGGCGCTCAAAGTGCTCGAGGCCGAGGGCAAAGTGCGTCTGTGTCGACAACAATGTGCATCGTTGCAACAATATCATGCTGACAATGTTTGTTTATGCTGTTATATTATATAAATGCATGCATATAGGCGGCGATCATCGCCGGCGAGACGTGCGAAGAAGATGGCGTCAAGTTCCTAGGCACCGACTAAGCAATGCGACGTTTTTGTTATATTTGGTTTCGTGTGCATATATATATATATATATTGTGGTTTTTGTATGCATACTGGCTGTGGCTCTGTACGTGAATCCTCAAGCGCATGTCGCTGTTTCCGGGACCAGACACCCAGCAGCAGCCTGGGGTCTCCTTATGAGGTCAACTGCCACGAAATGACTCTGTATGAGTATATGTGTGTCTTATCGACATGCCGCCGTTGGAACCAGCTCTTATGTTCCCAATCGAGTCGCAAGAAACAGCCGCGACTGCTTGCTGCATTTCCGGAAACGAGCGCTTCCCGACAGACGAGCAAATGGCGACGACGCACGCTGATCACGCGCCCCACGGTCCGCAGATGGCCTTCAGGCCTGTGCTCGTCGAAGAGCCCGGCGCGATCGCGTCGCCGAAGCTCGACGGCGCGGGGCTGCACATCGGTATCGTGTCTACGCGGCAGTGCCAGGACGTGGTGGACGCGCTCGTGACGGCGTGTCGAGCCGAGCTGCTGCTCAAGGGCGTGCCGCGCGCGAACATCCATGAGTTGCAGGTGTCGCTGCCATTCGAGATCCCGTACGCGCTTAAGCGCATGCTGCAGGCGGCTCCGGGGCGTCAGTTTTTTGACGCCGTCGTCTGCATCGGCTGTATGATCAAGGGCGAGACGTTGGGGTTCGAGTTCGTGGCCGAGGCCGTGACGCGCGCTAACATGAAGATCAGCATGAAAATGAAGACGCCCGTGATCAACGGCGTGCTCATGTGCACGGACGCACAGCAGGCGCACATGTGCTCGGGCAAGAGTAGCGACAAGACGCGAAGCTGCAACTTTGGCGTGGAATTTGCGCAGTCGGCGATCGAGATGGCGCATGTCAACCGCAACGCGATGCGCGCGATGGTGGCGCACTGCAAGTGCAACTGCCACGGCCACAAGGACAACAAGAACGAGTGCTCGTGCGCCTGCGGCTGTGAAAAATGCGCGAGCTCCGCCAAGGGCTGCGGCTGCAGCGATTGCCAGCAACGTCAATTCCAACAAGGACATGAAGATGGCAAGGGCCAAGCTTCAGGCTCGAAAAGCTCTGTGGCCGCGTCGACGGAGCGATCGTTGCAAGCGGGCGAATGCGGCGAGTGCGGATGCATGGGCAGCAGCGCGAGCAAGTAAGCGAACCAACAAGAACGCGGCACGAGGTCGTGTGTTTTTGTGTGACGGTGGCAGGGAGAGGAGTATCAAGTCAAGGGTGTGGTGATTTATGTGTTTGAGTCATAAAAAGTCGACGGCATGCTATTTTTTTATTTAATTTCTGCAGCAGTTGAGTGGTTCTATTTTTGAGTTTTGCTGCTGTTGTTTGGCTCAACGTGATGGTGAATTGGAGCCTCGTAGGAGATGGTCTCGCTCATAAGAAGACGTACCGCCTGGTGGGTGCGTCTCGCGCGTGAGGATGACGGTGACTCCACTCTGCTGGCTAATCCAAACTGCAAGTGAACGTGAGTGCGGATTAACAGAAAAGTCCTGTGTACTGAATGTTCAGGTGAGTAAGACGCTCGCTCGTGTCGCCGCCAAGCAGTTCGCTTGGAGATACAACTGAACGAAAGCGAGGCACACTGGGAATGCCAGAAACCCGTCTGCAGTGGTGGGACCCATTCATGCGTTCGCTCATGCCACCATGAGGTCTTTCTTGCGGTTGCAGGAGCTCCTGCAGATCCATAGCTCTCCAGAAGTCTCCCTCCATAGAGCAGTTCGCCCTCATTGTGCCAAGTCATCCCGCGATTTGCGCCGACCACGTCACGCCACCACGAGAGAAAAAAAGAACGCCATGGTCTCTACAAGGCTTCTTGTCGCCGCCCTTGTCGGGCCCGCTGCCTCGGCTGTGGATGCACACGGCACGCTCGCCAAGCCGGGGCTCATGTTCACGTTCACGGGCAAGGCGTACGGTAACGACTTTTCCGCGACGACGCCCATGAACAAGCTCTCGCCGCGCTGCGGCGAGAAGTTCACTAGCTACCTCAGCTGGACCGCAAACGCCAAGGCGTTTGGGAACACCTTCAAGGCGCCGTCGTACATGTCGCTCAAGGAGTTCATCTTCAAGAACTAGGACCTGAGCAAGGGCCGCTTCAGCAACCCAAAGACGGCCGAGTGCGGCTTCATGGACCCGAACAAAGGGCTGGTGCAGGCGCTGCCGATCCAACTCGAGTGGTACGGCGGCCAGATGAGCCACGCGGGCCCGTGCAAGGTGTGGTGCGGCAACGAGCTCGTCATGCCGTTCACGAGCGACTGCGCGGCGAGCTTCCCGCAGGGCAAGATCCCGTACAGCAAGGTCAAGTGCGTGGGCAAGAGCCGCTTGACGCTCTACTGGATGGCGACGCTCCTCGAGTGGCAGGTGTACATCGACTGCGCCAAGATCGGCGACGGCAGGAAGCTCGAGCACCCAGAGGCTCCCGTGGATTCCGCCGCGACCAACGCGACCTCGGCACTGCATGCTTAAAGGTAGCGCAAGAGAAACAACTACCACATAACGAGATGCTCACGTTGAATACAGGGTCTCCGTTGTGGATGCGTTCTCACCATTTCCTTCGAAATCAGTTCGACATGGGTACACTCAGGACTGACCTCACGACAGTTGGATGGATATGCGCGGTGTGGGCCCAACTGCCGGTGCTCGCCCCAACTGCCACGTCCACTATGCCTACGAAGCGACCAGGCAGATTTCTCCTGCACTTGACGCCGTTAGAAGCGCGCGCACTTCTCTCTCTATTTCTTCTCATCACTTGTCTGCATTTATCCCGCTTTTCATTGTTGAAAACGACAAGATGGCGACTCCAGCAACGAAAGAAACCTCTCTGCACGGCACTGACGGTGGCGCCAACGCCGATCCGGTGCTCTTAGAGACGCCCGGTCCGAGTTCGGCCCGCCAGTTGGACGGCAAGGGCCTGCGCATGGCGATCGTGTCGTCGCGCTGGTACGGCAAGGAGGTCGTGGAGCCGCTCGTGAACGCGTGCAAGGACGAACTGCTCGAGAAAGGCGTCGCAGCGTCGGATCTGGTGCGCATCCAGGTCGCCGGCGCGTACGAGATCCCGTTTGCCGCGGGCCGCGTGATCCAGACGCACAAGCAGCGGCCGCTCGACGCCATCATCTGCATCGGCTGCATGGTCAAGGGCGCGACGATGGCGTACGAGTTCGTGAGCGAGGCCGTGACGATGGCGATCATGAAGCTCAACGTCAAGACGGACACGCCCGTGGTCTTTGGCGTCTTGACCTGCGCCAGCGAGGACGAAGCCAAGAAGTGCGCGTCCAAGATGGGCGAGTGCGGCACGGCGCAGCAGGCCACTGGCAGACGCAAGTGCAACCACGGTGTGGAGTGGGCGCAGTCAGCGCTCGAGATGGCGCACTTACGCCGCTCGATCGCGCACCAGATCGCGACCAAGTGTCTCTGCAAGTGCCACTGCAAGTCGGAAGACTGTCGCTGCTCGTGCCACTGCAAGCAGTGCAAGTGCGAGACGTGCACATGCGAGGACGACTGCAAGTGCGCAACCTGCGGGGGCAAAAGCGCCACCAAGCAGCAGCACGCGAGCACGACGTGCACGAGTTGCGGCCAGACCAGCAGCAAGAAGTGCGATTGCAAGGACTGCAACTGCCACTCATGCACCCACAAGCAACAGCAGCAACACGGGAAAGCGAGTGTCTGCGCAGGTTGCGGACAGACGAGCGACAAATGCTACTGTGAAGGCTGCAACTGTCACGCGTGCGCGCAGAAGCAGCGGATGTCGGGTGCCAAGTCGCCATGAGCTGCTAGTGGATCGTGATTGCGGTCGGACAGGTTGAAGAGCGAAGCTGTGTGTGCATGTGCGTGCGTGTGTGTGCGTATGGGTGGTTGAGCGAATGAGGAAATGCCAGGATGACTAGGAGCAACGAGATGAACGGAAGGTCGCGAGCGAGGGTAAAAAAATCAAAAATGCATACTCTATTTTTGGTCTTTTCGGTGTTAGTTAATGATGTTTTTGCAACGAGCGATTTGCGCAGCACACTTGGCTGCTAGTAGACGGACACATGTACGAAAGCGGTTGCTACTTGAGCTGAGAATGAAAACGAACGGGTACCAACGATGTTTGGTGGCATTGTGTCTCTAGCAATTACACCGTCGTGGCTCTGTTCTGTGGCGACGGTGGGCCTTCCGACTGTTTCGCACAAAACCGGATGCAGATGTGTCAGTGTAAGCGTCTCAAACCTGATAAATGCTGCAGACCAGAGACGCTTTGCGTACCGTGGTGGTGCTCTTGCCGGCCTCCGACTTGGTGCCTTTGCTCTTGCGCTTGCGGCGCAGTACTTCGACGACGAGCTCCAACTTGCGCAGATCGTGCGCCCGCTGGTTGGCTTCGAGCTTCGTGCGCGCGAGTTCCTCCTACAAATAGGCAAACAACGCATGTTAGATGAAGTCTCCATACTCCATCTTAGCAGCTCTAAACCCTGTCAACCCGCATACATACCTCCATGTCGACGAACCGTTGTCCGCGTTCGCTTTCCTGGTAGTTGTGGACATCGGTCAGGTCCTGCTCCAGCCGCTGCTTCTCGCGCTCGAGCGCACTGATTTGCGCCCGAAGCGCGGCGACTTCTTGCGTCTTCTCGTTCACAAGCGCTTTGTTAGTCTCCTTCATGCGCTTCACTTCGTCCACGGGCACGAAATCCTTGAGCTCCATGACGACGCGCGCTTCTGCAGCTGCGTTGATGCTCGCTTGCGCTTGCTGCTGCGCTTCGAATGCGCGGCGCTCGAAGGCTTCGAGAAGTGCGTCCGCGCGCGGGAGCTCGCCGTGGAGCAGTGCGTGGATGCGCTCGTGGTATGACAGGCGACCAAGTGCCGACGAAACACTCGTGGAAAGTGCGCCTTTTTCCAGATCACCGTCAAAGAGCGCGAGTGTCTTTTCTCGTTCGGTGCTTTCTCGTTCGTGCTCTTTCGCAAGCAGTAGGATGCCCACAAACACGTCGATGATGCGGTCGCCCATCGCTTCGTCGACGTACTGGAGCCATGGGTGCCCCATGCGCTGGAACTGCGCAAAGAGCATCTTGACGAGCGCCACGAGACCCGTGCGCGTGAGGATGCGCTCGGTCGTGCTCACGACCAAGGTCGCGAGCCGCGACGAGTGCTTCACGTAGCGGTACGAGTACACGAGCCGGTCGAGCGCAAACTCACTGAACGCGTGCAGCAGTCGCACCTCCAGGTCGCTCGTGGGCTTCGTCAGGTCTAAGACCTCAGTCATAGTGTCATGTTTGTCCACGGGGGCCATCGTTGAAGTCACCATTCTGGTCTGTTAGCAGTGGTGCTATGAGACGAAGAGCTATGAATGTTAGCGCAATGGGTCAATAGTGGATCAATAGTGGGGGCGGAATGCGTGGCCGATATGTTCGCGATGCCAATGGAATGCGGAAGACACACGCGCCAAGTGGACGGACGCGGCGGATTGCGGAATGAAAAGGAGCGAACAAAGGCGCCACCGCCAGCTGCTGCTTTGTCGCGGTGCGTCGAAAATGGGGCTCGAGGCGGGAACTGAAAAGGGAAACGTGACCTTTCGCAGGGCATCGATGAGCAACATTTGTGCAACGTACACACAATCCATATCAAGATTCGATATCTGCATATCAGAAGCATGTTTTTGTGCTGTGAATTATATTAGAAAGAGAAATCAGACATGCTACGATCTAATCTTGGTATGAATGAAATGATGACGCTGTGCGTTAGATGAATGGGTGCTGTGCAATAATGTCACTAAAGTGGAGTGCTCACATCAATCTGAACTTGAACATGTTCATAACCTGTTTTGAAATCGTTATTACCTATGTTTGCCTTTACAACCATCATTCCGATTGTCTCCCCTCATCCAAGAGCTCCAATATGAAAATGCTGGCTGGACGCGCGGCCCGCAGCGGCGGCAGCGGCAGCAGCGCGCGTCATGCGGTGCTGTCACTCGCCACGACGTTCCGCCTGCCGCACGAGGGCATGAGCGACATGGAGTACCTCAGTCGGTGCGTCTTTGCGTCCTTCTCTAGTGGTCATTGCTTGTTCCAATCGTAAAATGATCCTGACAGGCTCATAATGTCCGCGTGTGTTCTCCTTGTTGCTAACCAGGGGCTCAGCGTTCCTCTTGACGCCACCACGACCGACGTCCGCGCCGTCTCCACTACCAGTGGCCAAGGGGCATGAACTCGCGGTGCTCACGTGCCAGCACGTGGCGTGTCCGTGGCTCTTTCCTAAGTACTTTGCCGACAAGTGGGACTGGCTGCAGCACGTGAGCGAAGAGTTTGTGCAGCACACGCTGCAGCTGCTGGAGCTGCCGCCAGTACAAGTGACTTCGTCAGAACCTTCTCAAGAACAGCAGCAGCTCTTTATTCCCAAGGTGATCCAGGAGATCCCGCTGCAGCGCCACGTGTGGCTGCATCCGAGGCGCGACATGGCGATGCTCTCGCTGGGCGACGCCGTCGCGGATACCGACTGGGACCAGTTTGCGTCGGACTGGAATCTCGAGTTGCTGACCTTGCAACCAGCAGCTTCGAAGCCAGGCGACGTCGTGCTTTTCACGGGCCACAAGCAGATCCCAGACGACGTGCTGACAACAAATGAGATTGGCCAGTACCCGAAAGAAGTCGTGGGCCAGTTTGTGGGTCAGAACCAGCAGGGCCAAGCGTTTGCGTGGAGCGACGAGATCCTGGAAGAAGGCATGTGCGGTGGTGCTGTCGTGAATGCGGACGGTGACTGCGTGGGCCTGATCGAAGGTATCGTCCCTCCGTTTGTCGCCGTCGATACCTCGGGATTATCCGCAGACGAAGAGAAAGCAGTACAGTCGGCAGAAGAGATGCGCAAGGCGCTTGAGAACCACGTCGCGTTCATTCCGTCGGCGGAAATCGACGCGTTCGTGGCCACCAAGGGTGACTTTTTGCCGACGGGCACGCTGCTCGACTTGGATGACGACAATGAAGACGATCTTTGGTGAGTGAAAGATCGAAATCGTCAGATGTAGAGAAAGCAACAAATGAAAGACTTGATGATACTCAAGACGCATTGGCTTTTTTCTACTTCGTCAACGAAAGGTGGCCTCCATTATGTGGCCGTAAAGTTCTGGCCTTGAACAATGCCTAAGTGTGATCGTTTAGAAAGACTAGCTGCTTGCTAAGAGCGCAACTCGATCGCGAAGTGACGTACTGCTGTCTTCTCTACGGGCGAAGCAACCGCACCGTTTGCCAACAGCGTCGCCCTTTGCACGTCGAGTCCCACGTGGCAGAGTGAATGGACGCAGCAGTAGACGACAATGATGTAAAACGGTTGAAAAGGAGACAAAACCTTCGGTCGCGAAAGAAACGTCTTAGTCAGAAAAGAAACGAAAGATTGCGTGGAGCAAAACGGCGGAAACGGCGGGAACATCTTAGTCGGAAGATGCAGAAAAACGGAAGATCTCGTGGACCGCATTGACGACACCCGCGTCCAGTCGCCTGAAGAAGATCTCTCCCCCTTGGTGAAGCGTCGCTTCGCGCTCCGCCCCCTCTCGGCCGCGCTGCTTCTTCCGAGTCAAACAGCGCAAGCGAACAAGGTCCACCACCCACCGCAAGCGCTGCTGAGACTTCCCCCCTCCATCGACGTGTTTAGCTGGTTGGTGGTGGGAGACGCGTCGTTTGTGCGCTCATGACCAACAACAATCATACCCAGGATGTGGTGCCCGAGACGCCTGAGTCGCTGCAACCGCCGCCAACGCAATCCCAGCAGGCACCACCCAAGGACGATGCGCGCGTGGAATTCATCCGGCGTCACGTCATGCGCACATTTCCGGCCGTGAAGCTCGAGTTCCTCAGTAAGAAATTCGCGTCCGAGAACGTCGCGACGATGCTGTTTGAGTTTCTGCATCTCCCCGACGCGCGACTGCTATTGTTCACGGACCACGGCAACGAGACGAGCGGCATGGCGCTCGAGGTGTACGCGGTGCCTCCCCCAAAGCTCTTTACGCCCAGCAAGAACACGTGCGTGTTGTACCTTGTCAAGACGACCAAGGCCGCTGTGAGCGTCGACAAGTACCACGACGAGATCCTCTCAGGCACGCTCGAGCGGAACGCGCTCGAGTCGCTCTCGCTCTTGCTCCACGAGATCCTGATCCCGTTGATCGGGAATCCGCGCAACCAGCGGCAGTGGCCCGAGATCGTCACAACGTCCGTGATCAACAATGTCCACGGCTTCTTCTCGAGTCTGCAAATCACCGTGGGGCAAACGCGAGGCGCAACGTGTCTGCCGTTGCCGTGGGACCAGATCCTCACTGAGAGTGCCGCGAGCGGATCCTCGTCAGCAAAAGCGCCGATGTCACAGCATTCTGCTTCCGCTATCGCAAATGGAGGCATGGCGTCGCCAGGTACGACGGGCCTCGGACTCGTCAAGGACCAGGTGCACGGCCTCGAAGGGTGCCTCATCACGTGGACCAAGCAGATCAAGAACATCCTGAAGCAAGACCCCGAATCGATGCTCAACAGCAACAGCAACGGCAAGCGATCGGGGTCAAACACGTCTCTAGGATCAGGCTCAGGCGCCTCGGTGCACGTGGGGCCCATGGAAGAGCTCCACTTTTGGGCCGCCAAGTCCACGAACCTCAATTCGATCTTCGCGCAATTGCAATCGGATAGCGTGCGCAAGGTGCTGCAGTACTTGGACGCGTCCAAGAGCACGTACAACGTGCCGTTTGCGAAACTGTGCAAGGAGGTGTTTCTTGCGCGCGCCGAGGCCAACGACAACTCGCACTTCCTGCAGCCGCTCGCAAAATGGTTCGATCGGCTTAGTCGCAGCGACGGCACGAGTTTTCCCGAGATCCGCGACCTGTTTCGTCCGATTTTCCACTCGATCCTGCTCGTGTGGAAGTGTAGCCGCTTCTACAACACTCCCACGCGTTTAGTTGTGCTCATCCGGCAGATCTGCAACGAGATCATCCGCAAGGCCATGGGGTACCTGAACGGCAAGAAACTCTTTGAGCTTATCGACCAGGATGAGCTTGAGCAGGCGAACGCGATGCTGCTCGTGTCGCTGCAGGTGTGCGCGCACTTCAAGAGCGTGTACTTTGACTACAAGGCGCGGTCGACGATTGAGGTACCGGGGAACCCGTGGCGCATCCAGAACAATGCGCTCTTTGTGCGGCTCGACGCGTTCCTCGAGCGGTGCCACGACGTGCTCGAGCTTACGCAGATGATCTACCAGTTCCAGAAACTCGCGGTTATGGAGATCGGTGGTACCAAGGGCAAGACGCTCACGACGAGCGTGCACCAGATCTACGCCGATTTCCAGGACACCCTGCTCCAGATGAAGAGTGTGCACTACGACCTCATGGATCTGGACGCCAAGCACTTTGAGGACGATTTCTATGCGTTCCGCTCCAAGAACAAGGAACTAGAGCGGCGGCTTGCGTCCGTGATCAACCAGGCATTTGACGATGCCAAGACCATCACAGGGCGGTTCAAGTGCCTCGACTGCTTCGAAGATCTCCTCGATCGTGCGATCATCAAGAACGAGCTCGAGCGCAAGCACATGACGCTGATCACGTCGTACGCGAACGATCTGCACGTCGTGCAGCAAATCTTTATCGAGAGCCGCGAACACCCGCCGATTCCGTCCAACTTACCGCCGTTTGCTGGTGCCGTGACGTGGTGCCGAGGGCTTGCGGAGCGAATCCGGTTCCCGATGGAGAAGCTCCAGCAGATCTCGCCGCGGATCGTGCTCGAGCGCGAGGACGCCAAGGAAGCCATGAAGATGTACACGAATGTCATGGCGATGCTTCAGGAGTACGAGGTGCAAATGGTCAAGCAGTGGGGAGTCTCAATCGAGACGTCGTCGAAAGCCAAGCTCAAGCTCCCGTTGATCCGGCGCGAACTTGCTGTGCCTTCGCCGCAGGCGGCAGTGGTTCCAGGGCTCGCCGACCCCGCTAGTAGCTCCACCGCGAGTGGCCAGCAACCGCCAGGCACGCCATCAATTTCATCCAGTGTCAATGGCTTGTTGGTCGTGAACTTTGACCCGGCGCTCGTGCAGTTGCTTCGCGAAGTCAAGTACTTTCAGATCCTGGGACTCGAGATCCCAGAAGACGCGCTCGCGATCTACAAGAAAGCCGAGGTGTTTCGACGCCAGACGGGGAACCTTGAGCTGATTGTCGACATGTATAATTCGATTCACTCGAACCTACTGCCCGTGGAACGGCCGCTTGTCAAGACGTACCTCGAGCGCATGGACCAAGCGTTGAACAAAGGCATCAAGGCGCTCAACTGGAAGTCGCACGGCATCGACGTGTTCCTGAAGGAGTCGATGACGGACGTAAACGAAGCAAACTCATTGCTGAGCCAGATGAAGACCCACCAAGCGCGCGTGCACGAGCTTCTGGAAATGTGGCAGACGCCGCCGTTGCTCTTTGAGCGAAAAACGACCAAGCCGCTCACTGTTGATGAGTTTGAAGAGCTTCAGCTCACTCTGTGCCATCAAAAGTACCATTTGATCAAGGAGGGCGGGAACGAGATTCATCGGCTCTTGAAGGACACGCTCAAGTATCTTCGAGTCTCCCAGGGAAGCCCCGACTGGCGTGCGTACGTGGACTACGTGAGCGGCATGGTCGAAGACGGGCTCACGCGCGTCGTGTTGCAATCGTTGACACATTTGCGCGATCAACTGGATCCGAAGCGCATCGAGAGTGACGATCTATCGGCGCTGCTCGAGGTCGAATTGGACCTGTACGGCAAAGACGTCGTGTACTTTCCGACAATCGGCTCGACGAGCGCGAAAACGGGGCTCCGCGACCTCATCCTGCGCCGTGTCGAGGCCATTCTCGCATGTGCAACCGTGTTCAAGCGTCTGGATACCTCCGAGGGCTCGTACCTGAAGGAAATGCGCGAAAACGTGCACGCGCAGCAGCTTATCGCCGATATCTCGGGCTTTCTGGATGACAATGAGCGCGCGTGTGCTGCGTTCCGCATCGAGTTGACGAAGTACGAGTACCTTTGGACCACGGAGCTGCCGCCGATGTTTCTCGAGTTCCTTGAGACCGCGTGGCGGCCGTATCCGTATGCGCTGGACGAGCTTCCGGCTGGGCCAGGGGGCAGCAATGGTGGACGCATCGTGCACGCCGACCATCTCCAGATTGCTGCGTCAACTACATCAGTTGCAATCGCCAATGTGTCTTCGTCTGCAGTGCCACTGACACCTGCTGCTGCCAAGAAATCCCTGGTGCTCGGCAGCGGAGGAGTAACGACGCCGATGCCACCACCGCCCATGCCCGCACAGCTGCTCGACCTTTCCAAGTTCGAGGAACGGATCCAGTTTTTCCTGAGCCTGCAGAACGAGATATCGGAGGCCAAGCACGTGCGCGATGTCGGCTTTGTGCGCGTCAACTCGCTGCCGATCAAGCAGACGCTCTCGACGTGGGTGACCAAGTGGATCTACATGTTCACGCAGTACCTCCACGACCGCGTCATGAACCAGCTCACGTGGATGGACACGTTCATGCAGCGCGTGAACTTTGGGCTCGACCAGGAGATCGACGCCCACGGTGCCATTGAGCACGACAAAAACGCGCTCATGCACTGCATGCACTACATCCGCGACGTGCGGCGGTTGATGCGCGAAGACCTGCTGGTCAACTTTGCGCCGCTCAAGGAGATCGTTACCGTGCTCAAGCAGAACGGCATCGCGCTCGACATGTCGTACATCGGGAAGGATCCCGTGCTCGTGTTTCTCGACCAGGCGCCGCTGCGCTGGGAAAACATGGTCAACAAGACGTTCAAGAAGAAAGAGGCGATCCAGCCACTGCAGAACCAGATGGTCGAGTCCATCCGCGTCGAGATTGCCGAGTTCCATCGCCGGCTCGCGATCCTGAAGGACGATTTCCTGGTCACAGCGCCATTCCATGCGCCAGCGCAGCCCCACGTCATCAGCGAGGTCTACGAAAGTCTAGACGCGTACCACGACAAGTTGGCCCTCGTTGAAGCCGACGCTGCGCGGCTGATCGAGCTTGAGGACATGTTTGAGCTGGCGCCGAGCAAGTACGACGTTCTGTCAGCGTTGCGGTCGCAGTTCGTGATGCTCAAGCAGGTGTGGGACCTCGTTGCGTTGCTGCACGCCGTGTTCACGATGAAATGGCAGCCGCTGCTCTGGCACGACGTCAACACGGACGAGCTGATGGACGAGGTCGACGAAGTCGAGCGGCAGCGAAACGCGCTATTCCCACCGGCGACGCGCGCGAAACTCAAGGATTGGCCGATCTACAAGTACCTGGAGCAGAAGCTGCTCGAGATGACGGTCATCCTGCCGCTGATCAAGAGTTTGTGCTCGCCTGTGATGCGCGACCGCCACTGGAAGAGCCTGATGGTTCTCACACGCAAGCACTTCGATTTGAATTTGAACCAAAGTGGCGGCAGTACCAGCGGTGGTACCAATGGCAACAACAGTATGCTTCGGTTCGAAGAAGTGCTCAAGCTCGAGCTTTTCCGCCATGTGAACGAAGTGAACGAATTGGTCGAGATGGCGAGCCGGGAGTTCAAGATCGAGCAGCAATTGTTCGCGATCGAGAGCACATGGAAGATACTGGAGCTCGAATTCGTGGCGTACAAGACAGCGGGCAGTCCAGCCACTGCTGTTTCGTCATCTACATCATCCAGTAGCAAACTCCCAGCGCCGAAGCGAGAGTTGCAGCGGATCGCGTCCACCGGTCTCGACGATATCCATACCAGATCCACCGATTCCATTGGCGCACAGAGCACGAGTAGCCATAGCGGTGACGATACTTCAGAACGTAGCCCTGGAGCTGTAGCCTTCGACGGCGACGTGATGATTCTCAAGCCTCCGAATGCGATCATCGAGCGCCTTGAAGAGCATCAGCTGCAGCTGCAGACTATGGCGGGAATGGGCAAATTCGTCACGTATTTCAAGGACAAAGTGTTTGAGTGGCAATTGCGGCTTGGCAACGTGGACATCGTGCTCAAGCTCTGGATGGCGCTGCAGCGCCAGTGGTGCAGCCTCGAGTCGATCTTTCTCAGTGCGTCTGGGGACATTCAGCGGCAATTACCTTCCGAGTACCAACGGTTCCAACACGTCGACGAGGAGATGAAGGAGCTGTTCCTCGACGCGCAGCGCACGCCGTCGGTGATTGTGACCTGCTGCCAGCGCGATGGCCGTGAACTCGTGCTGCGCGACCTGCAAAGCGAGTTGGAGGTGTGCCAGAAGGCGCTCAACCAGTACCTTGACGGCAAGAAAGACGTATTCCCGCGGTTCTACTTTGTCTCAAACGCGTCGCTGCTCGAGATCTTGTCAAACGGCAATGCGCCACCCAAGTTGCAGCCCCACTTTGGCAACTGCTTTGACGGGATCAAGTCGTTTGAGTTCGAACTCGTGCACCCAGATCCGTCTGCAGCCTCGTCATTGAATAGTAGCGACCGGCGCAAAACCCTGAGTGCATCGTCATCAGGGACCACAATCGTGGAGCGGTACCTGGCGATGGCCATGATCTCGAAGGAAGGTGAGGTCGTTCGCTTCCTGGACTCACACTTGATTCACGGGCCCGTCGAGAACTGGTTCAACGACCTTGTGACGGTCATGCAGGATGCACTGCGACAGCGCATCTTTGAGGCTGTCGAGAGCAGTGCGCTGTGGGGTGTCGACTGCGCGCGCCATACGTGGGTCTTCGAGTTCCCGGCTCAGGTCGCGCTCGTTGGCAGCCAAGTCGTGTGGACCGAAGAGGTCGAGGCTGCGCTCGAAGAGCTGGAAAACGGAACTGAGGACGCTGTGAAGAAGTACTGGGACGTGTGTACGGTGCGCCTCGAGGAGCTCATCAAGCTCGTGCAGAAAAGCGACATGAGCGCCCTGGATCGTCAGAAGGTGATCATGTTGATTACGATCGACGTCCATGCGCGCGACGTCGTGCAGTCACTGATCACAAAGAAAGTGACATCGTCGCTCGATTTCCAGTGGCAGTCGCAGTTGCGGTACTACCTCGCGAACGTCGCGAGCAGCACGGGCCAGAAGAAAGAAGTGCACATCAAAATCTGCGACTTTCGATCGTTCTACAGCTACGAGTACAGCGGTAACTGCGGCCGCCTCGTGATCACGCCGCTCACGGATCGATGCTACGTCACGTTAACGACTGCGCTTCGCTTATGCCTGGGAGGCGCGCCTGCGGGACCTGCGGGTACCGGCAAGACTGAGACCACGAAAGACCTCGCGCGCGGCATGGGGCTCCAGTGCTACGTGTTCAACTGCAGCGACCAGATGAACTACAAGACCATGGCGGATATTTTCCGCGGGCTCGCGCAAACGGGTGCGTGGGGATGTTTTGACGAGTTCAACCGCATCTCGGTCGAAGTGCTCTCGGTGGTCGCGACTCAGGTGAAGACTGTACTTGACGCGACGACGCTGCTCGTGGTGCCGCCGCGCGGATCAACCGCATCTTTGGCTACTGGAGACGAACGAGGAGCAGGAGGCCATGACTCGAGCGCAACGGCATCGTCCGTGCTCGTGATGCCACACACTGGGACTTGCGATTTCTTTGGGAAAACGATCGCACTTGTGCCCACGGTCGGGTTCTTCATCACCATGAATCCTGGGTACGCTGGTCGTGCAGAGCTGCCCGAGAACCTCAAGGCGCTCTTCCGCTCGTGCGCGATGATCAAACCGGACCTGCAGCCCATCTGTGAAAACATGCTCATGGCCGAAGGCTTCCTCAAGGCGCGATCGCTCTCGATCAAGTTTGTGACGCTGTACGATCTCAGCAGTGAGCTGCTCTCAAAGCAGAAGCACTACGACTGGGGACTTCGTGCCGTCAAATCGGTGCTGCTCGTGGCTGGGAGCTTGCGCCGCGCGCAGTCAATGCTATCGGAGGACGTCGTGCTCATGCAGGTGCTTCGGGATTTCAACACGCCGAAGATCATGCCGTCCGATTACCCCGTGTTCCTTGGCCTTCTCAACGACCTGTTCCCCGGCCAAGTGCTGCCGCATCGTACGAACGAGGCTCTCAAGGCCAAGTGTGCCCGCGTCTGCCAACAGCTCCAGTTGCAGCCCGAGGAAGGCTTCTTGAAGAAAGTGATCGAGTACGACGACGTGCTCTGTGTGCGCCACAGCGTCATGCTCATTGGTCCCGCTGGTTGCGGTAAGAGCACGATTTGGACGACGCTTGCTGCGTGCCACAACTTCAACACCAGCAACAGCTCTGCTGAACAAACGGTGAGTGATGGTACGGCATCAACGACCGAGGTCTCAAAGCCCAGCACGGTGTTTGAAAGCGTCAACCCAAAAGCGATCACGGCCGACGAGCTCTACGGGTACATGACGCTCGACAACGACTGGAAGGACGGCGTGCTATCGTCGGTGATGCGCGCTATGTCGAAGGACATTGCGCCATACAGCGAGTCGCAGACGTACAAGTGGGTCGTGCTCGATGGCGACATCGACGCGGTCTGGATCGAGTCCATGAACACGGTCATGGACGACAACAAGGTGCTGACGCTCGTGTCGAACGAGCGCATCCCGCTCACACACGCGATGCGACTCGTGTTTGAGATCTCGTCGCTGGCGAACGCGACCCCAGCCACAGTCTCACGCGCTGGAATCATCTACGTCCATGACGGAGACATCGGGTGGCACCCGTACGTTGACTCGTGGGTGCAGCGTCGCGAAAGTGCGAGCGAGAGTGCCGTGCTTCCGGGGCTCTTTGTCAAGTACATGGAGGCGCTCTTTGGCGTGTTGCACGACTGCAAGTTGCAACCGATCGTGCCGATACCGCCGATCGCGATGGTCGAGGCACTCTGTCGCTTGCTCGACGGTCTACTGCATTCCGTGAGCGAGGCCGAGAAAACGCCAGAGCTTTTAGAGAATGCGTTCATCTATTGCGCGCTCTGGGCATTTGGCGGCGCCTTGGATGGCGATCGTGGCAACGACCAGCGCAAAGTGTTTTCCAGTGCACTCAAGTCGATCGCCAAGTACAAATTCAGTGGGATTGCGGCTGCTCCGAGTCAGTCTTCAGGTGGATCATCCTCTGGAGACCCATCGTCGTTACTAGGTCAGTTGAGTCTCTTTGACGTGCATTTTGACATCCACAAGAATGAGATTGCGCCGTGGAGTGACAAAGTGCTGTTCGCGAGTGGTAGTGGTACCGGCGACACGAGCGCAACTCCTGGAGACGGTCCTTACTCGTCGCTTTTAGTTCCAACAGTCGAATCCACTCGATTGCATTCACTGCTCGCGCTGCTGCTCGCACATGGGTCGCCAACGCTGCTCGTCGGATGCAGTGGCTCGGGGAAATCGTCGATCGTGCAGGACCATCTGAAGAGCCTCGACGACGACCTCACGTCAGCGTACATCAACTTGCATCACTACATGGACGCGCGGCAATTGCAGTCGCAGTTGGAGCAGTACGTGGAGAAGCGCTCTGGGAGGGTCTACGGCCCTGCGCACAACCGTAAGCTCGTGTATTTTTTAGACGACTTGAACATGCCGTTCGCCGAAGTGTACGGCACGCAGACCGCGCTGGCGCTACTGCGGCAGTACATGGACTACAGTGCGTGGTACGACCGCCACGACCTCACCATCAAGAAAACGATCCACGACGTGCAGTTCCTCGGCTGCATGAACCACAAGGCCGGCTCGTTCACAATCAATCCGCGTCTCCAGCGCCATTTCTCGACGCTTTGCGTCAACATCCCGCACAAACCCGACTTGGTGCATATCTATACGACGCTGCTCTCGCAGCACCTCCAGAGCTTCTCGGATCGCATTAAGAAGCTCGTACCGGCGCTCGTCGCGGCGTCTGTGGATCTGTACTACGACGTGCGCGCCAACTTCCTGCCGACCGCGACCAAGTTCCACCACGTGTTCAGCATGCGCGAGCTCAGTAGCGTGTTTCAGGGCATGTTCCTCGCACGACCCGAGTCATTTGTAAACCAAACACAAACGCTTCGGTTCTCGCGACTATGGCTTCACGAGTGCTACCGCGTGTTCAGCGACCGCATGGCGAGCGCGAGCGAGATCCAGCGGTTCACCGACATGATCGTCGAACAAACGAAGAAGCACCTGGAGGACGATCAAACAGAGCTCTTCGCGCCTCCATTGATTTGCGTCGGCTTCTTGAACGGCATCGACAGTGGAAACAGCAGCACGCCTTCGTCTGCAGGTAATGGCAGTGAGAGCGACCGAGATTCGAATGCCGTACTCACGAACTACGCACCAATTCTCGAGAAAGCGCATCTCACGACATGGCTTGAAACCAAGTTGAAAGAGTACAACGACGTGCACCCCGTCATGGACCTCGTGCTGTTTGACCAGGCGCTCGAGCATATCACGCGCATCGTGCGCATCCTGTCGAGTCCGCGTGGCAACGCGCTGCTCATTGGTGTCGGCGGATCGGGCAAGCAATCGCTGTCACGGCTCGCCGCGTTCATCTGCGGCTACGCGCTTAGCACACTGAGTGTCAGCGCATCACCGACATACGGGGTGACCGAGCTCAAGGAAGATCTCAAGGACGTATATCGCCGCGCTGGCGTGCGTCCCGCCAAGCCACTCGTGCTGCTGCTCACGGACTCGCAGCTCGTGGATCCGCATTTCCTCGTGCCGCTGAACGATATGCTCACTTCGGGATACATCCCAGACCTCTTTGGCGCTGAAGAGCTTGACGCGATGATCGCGTCGCTGCGTGGAGACGCCAAAGCGCGTGGCATCCCGGACACGAAGGAGCAGCTCCACGAGTTCTTCTTCGACCGCGTGCGCTCAAACGTGCACCTGATCCTCGCGCTTTCTCCTGTCGGATGCGATCTCCGCGTGCGCTGCCGCAACTTCCCGTCACTTGTAAACTGCTGCACGATCGACTGGTTCTATGCGTGGCCAAAAGAGGCTCTCGTGGATGTGTCATTCCAGTTCCTCAAGGATCTCGAGCTCGGGACGCAGGCGATACAAGAGAACGTGTGCCACCACATGGCCGAGATGCATGCGTCCGTGACAGCGGCAAGCACTCTCTATGCGAAGAGCTACGGTCGTTTCAACTATGTCACACCGACGTCGTTCCTGGAGCTGATTCGGTTCTATCGCATGCTGCTGTCCTCGAAGCGCAGCGCACAATGGACCAAGATCAAGCGCTTGGAGGTTGGTCTGGCGACACTCAAGAAGACTGCAATGGACGTCGCAGGGCTGCAGGATGAGCTGAAGAAGACGATGAAGAAAGTCGACGAGCGCAAGAAAGCCACGGACGCACTGCTGGAGCAAATGGGCAAGCAGCGGGGCGATGCCGAGGTGAAACAGCGCCGCGCCGACGAAGAGCGCGCCAAAGCCGCAAAGGCTGCCGAAATCGCCACGAGTATCGAAGCGCAGTCAGCAATCGAGCTCGCGATCGCCAAACCCGCACTTGATGCCGCACAACAGGCCGTGAACTGTCTCAACAAGGCGTCGCTCACGGAACTCAAGTCCATGGGCAAACCCCCGCCGGGCGTCGACAAAGTCACGGCCGCCGTGCTCATGCTCGTGAAGAATGAGACCAAGAACTTCAGTTGGGACAACGCCAAGAAGATGATGGCCAAGGTCGACGTCTTCAAGCAGCAGCTCGAGCAATTCGACAAGGAGAACATCCCGCCCGAGATCGTCGCGCGCGTCGACCCGTTGATATTTGAGGATCCAAACTTCAACTTTGAGAAAATGAAAAGCAAATCAGTAGCCGCAGCCAATCTGTGCGTCTGGGTCGTCAATATCATTGCATTTCACCACGTGTATGTACGCGTCAAACCGCTCATGGACACGCTCGAGGACGCGCGAAAGACAAAAGCTGACGCCGACATCGAACTCGCAGCAGTGCAGAAGCTCGTCGCCGAAGTCGAAGCGCAGTTGAATGCGCTTCAGACGTCATTCCGCGACGCGACCAACGATAAGGCCAAAGTCGAAGCCGAGGCACATGCGTGTCAAGAGCGTCTCTCACTCGCTGAGCGACTCGTGAATGGCCTCGCTTCCGAGAACGAGCGCTGGAGCCGCGAGATTGACGCGCTGCGGGCCGGTGAAAGCGCACTAATTGGCGACACACTGCTCGCTGCAGGGTTTGTGAGTTACATTGGTGCGTTTAACTCGAGTCTGCGGTCACAGTTGTGGAGACACACGTGGCTTCCAGATTTGCTCACACGCGAGATCCCCATCACGCTCGGGTTGCCTGGCGGAGACTCCAGTGGCAATAGTCATGGCGCTAGAGGACTCGATCCTGCTCGTGGCATGGATAACGGGATGCTCACAGTTAACGGTAGCGACACTAGCGACAACCTGCATCGTGATGACTCGGGCTCAGTAAGTTCATTACACGGCGACTCGGACAGCGACCGCCGTGGCAACGGTGATGGTAGACCCGATGGCGATGATGACGGCGTGATCAATGGCCTAGACCCCGTGCAAGTGCTCAGCGACAGTAGCGCCATTGCGCAATGGATGAACGAGGGACTACCGGCCGATCGCATCTCAATTGAAAATGGATGCATCATCACTTCCTGCGAGCGGTGGCCGCTGCTCGTCGATCCGCAGCTTCAGGGGATCCTGTGGCTTCGATCACGCGACGTCGGTCAGCAACAGCAGGAAAACCACGAGACTGGAGGAACATCGGGCGTCGAAGGCGAGGCACCAGCACCACTCGTGGTCCTGCACCAGTCGCAGAAACACTGGATGAAGACCCTAAAGACAGCGATCAGCACGGGTCAGAGCGTAATTCTTGAGAACCTAGGCGAAATTATTGACGCGGCATTGGAGCCCGTGCTCATGCGGCAGGTGTTCAAGAAAGGCCGGAACTGGTTCTTGCAGGTCGCCGCCGAGGAAATCGAGTACGATCCTCGGTTCCGCCTGTACCTGCACACAAAGCTGCCGAATCCGCATTACCGACCCGAGATCCTCGCATACTGCACGCTGATCGACTTTAGTGTGACGGAGTCGGGCCTCGAAGACCAGATCCTGGCCAACATTGTCAACTTGGAGCAACCGGCGCTCGAGACACAGAAGCAGGCGCTACAGCAAGAGTTCAACGGGTACCAGATTCAGTTGCTGCACCTGGAGAACCAGCTCTTGGAGCGGCTCTCGAACGCACCGGACGACATCTTGTCCGACGTGCCGCTCATCGAAGGCCTCGAGAAAACGAAACTTACAGCCAACGAAGTCGCACTCGCGCTCGTCAAGGGCAAAGAAGCCGAAAAGGACATCAACCTCGCACGCGAAGTGTACCGCCCTGTGGCCAGTGAAGCGAGTATGCTGTACTTCCTCATGGGTCAGTTGTGCAAGGTGAACCACATGTACCGGTACTCGCTCGAGTCGTTTATGACATTTTTCTACGTCGCCATGTCCAGTGTCGCGCGTCCTGCGGCAAGTGCTGCTGCTGCTGCTGGTAACGCTTCTTCATCGCCGACGCTCGATACTTCAGTAGCTACAACTAGCACTACAACTGGCGGGTACCAGTCTTCGGTCGCGTCTTACACCGCGGCGTTTGAGCGCGTGCCAATCTTGAAAGAAGCGCTGCGATGGACACTGTTCACGATGGTCGTGCGTGGCCTCTTTGAAGAACATAAGGTGCTATTCCTGACGCAGTTGGTGCTGTCATTGCTTCGACGTGGCATCATTGGCCTCAACAGCGGCTACAGCGAAGAGACGGCGCGATTCCTACTGCAAGGCCCCAAGGTCGTGGGTCCCGAAAACTCAATACTGTGGCTGAGCGATTCGCAGTGGCAGTCGCTGCACGCGCTGACCACGTTAGAGCCGTTCGAGCGCTTTGTCGCCGACTTGGAGGAGTCTGAGGCTCGATTCAAGGAATGGTACAATGCAATGAGCCCCGAGATGGAGAAGCTGCCGCTCGATTGGCGGGAACTCGACAAAGCCGCGCCGTTCCTCAAGCTGCTCGTCGTGAAATGCATGCGTCCTGATCGGCTGACACAGGCGATCAGCAATTTCATCGCGACGACGTTACCAAACGGCGCACAATATATCAACTGCGATGGCCAGTTGAACAGCTTTGCGATCCTCAAGCGCGCGTTCAAAGAGAGCACCCCGTGGACGCCGATGTATTTCATCTTGTCGCCAGGAACTGACGTCGTCGGTGACGTCGACAAACTCGCCGTGCAAGATCAGGAGCGCATCAAGGGCGTGGATTACCACAACATCGCACTCGGGCAGGGCCAAGAGACCATCGCGATGAAGACACTGCAGCTCTCAGTCGAAAATGGCCACTGGGTGATCCTCAACAATGTGCACCTGATGCCGAAATGGCTTGTCGAACTCGACAAATGGCTCGAACAAATTTCCAAGACGAGCAAGACTGCTTCATACGCGTCGCTCAATCTGAACGTGAGCTCAATGGCAGCGGCTAGCAGCGGAGGAAGCGGCCAGGGTGCGCGATCGCGGTCGATTGTGGCAGGTTCAGGTGGGTTGCATCCAAGTTTCCGGTTGTTCATCACGAGTGATCCGTCACCCGCAATCCCGATCGGACTGCTCGAACGCGCGATTAAACTCACGAACGAACCGCCCACGGGATTGAAGGCGAACGTTAAGCGCGCGTTCTGCTGCTTTCCCAAGTCGCAAGTCGACGATCTCGAGCCGCGTACGCGGTGTATCCTGTTTGCGATGTGCTACTTCCACTCACTCATGCTCGAGCGCAAAAAGTTCGGCGCGCAGGGGTTCAACATGATGTACCCGTTCGCGGCCAGCGATCTGCTCGCGAGCTCCACTGTGCTCAAGAATTACATGGAGAACGCGCCGGCGCGCGTGCCGTGGCAGGACTTGCGATACCTCTTTGGTGAGATCATGTATGGTGGCCACATCGTGAACGAATTCGATCGGTTGGTCTGCACGACGTACTTGAGCTACTTTTTGCGAGATGAGCTGCTCGAAGAGCTCTGCATGGTGCCATATGCGGACGACTCGAGTGGTGGCGGAGGAGGTGCAGGAAGTAGTGGCGGTGGTGGCGGTGATGCTGGTGGAAGCGGCAGTGGCGGGGGAGATGGCGGTAGTAGTGGAGATGGCGGCGGAGGCGGATCCGCTGGGTATCTTCGTGGCGCGTTCCTCGCTCCGAAACTTATGTCCGGGTTCGATCGTATCCTCGAGCACATTGACCACGCGCTGCAGAATGACACACCGACCGCGTTTGGGCTGCATCCGAACGCCGAAGTCGCGTTCCGTACCGACCACGGTGAGAAACTTGTCAAGATGATTCTGCGCTTGACCCGCGCAGACGACAACTGCGGTGCTGCCACCACCAGTAAGGACAGCGTAGATACCGTGCAGATGGTTGCCGAGGGTGTGCTGCAAGACATTCTCGAGAACTATCGCGAGTTCCGATTCGACCTGCATGAGCTGTTCTTCAAGAGCTCTGAAGTGCTCAGCGCTGCGTCAAAAGCCGGTGCATCGTCAGGAAAAAGTGGACGCAGTGCGTCAAGTGCAGCGGCCGTCGCGATGGCGGCCGCCGAAGAAATGGATCCACATCAGAACGTTCTGCTGCAAGAGTGCGAGCGCATGAATTATTTGCTGAACGAGATGACGCAGTCGCTAGTGGAGTTGGAGATGGGGCTCCGCGGCGAGATCACGCTCACAGACGCCATGGAGAAGCTGCAGGATTGTCTTTACTACGAGAAGATCCCACCAAGCTGGGAGGCGGTGGCGTTCCCGTCTCGACGATCCTTGGCGCCATGGCTCGCAAATTTGCAGCAGCGGATTGCACAACTGCAGGAGTGGAGTGCACAGGCACCTGAGTTGCCGCTCGTGATCTGGTTCCCAGGGCTCTTCAACCCTCAGTCGTTCCTCACGGCGGTACTTCAGACCGCGTCACGGAAAAACGCGCTCGAGCTCGACAAATTGACGATCGTGACCGACATCACCAAGCGCAACGTGGACGCGATCGACGCGCCGTCGCGCGACGGGCAGTACATCCACGGACTCGCACTAGAGGGCGCACGCTGGGATTTCAGCAACGGCATGCTCGACACGAGTCTGCCAAAGGAGATGTACGTGGTGATGCCAGTGATCAACTGCCGCGCGATGCTCGCTGTCCGCAAAGATGGTGGCGAGCGACTAGCCGGTGGCAGCAGCGGCAATACTGGTGCGTTTGAATGTCCCGTATACAAGACGCAGCAGCGCGGACCGACGTACGTGTTCACGGCGCAACTGCGCACGAAATCCCCGCCGTCCAAGTGGATCCTCGCGGGCGTAGCGCTGCTCATGGAGATCGTGTAATACCTTGTGCACATCCTATACTTTCTGTAGTTCTTTATCAGTTGTTCTACGCGTAGACAAACCCGAGACAGCACTGTGGAATTGAATACCCAGCCTGCATGTTGCATACCCTCGACAACAGAATTTTTTTTACATAGGCTCACTTGGTCTTTTAGTTTATGAGGGAAACGCGTCACTTTCATATGTTGGTAAATCGCTTCATTTGACGCTCGCAGTTTCAAACAACAGCATTGATTCCGCTCATGATGTGGGAGCACTGAGCACGCAGCGCGCTTGCCATCTTGCGAGACTCTCTATCTCTCTATCTCTGTATAGGAGCCTGCGGGATCTCGTGATTTGAGGCGCGTGAGGAAAATTGAAGAGTGAGAGCCCTTGCCACACTCGCGCGCAGTTCAACTTTAACTCGCAAGTTGGAGTTTAGAGTGATGATCAACTGTATGGTTGTAGTCTTATAGCCAATCAGAACCAGTGTGTGCCTTCAAGTTGAAGTAGCCAGTCACAATCGCTCGAAGACCATCACTCTACCTTCAACTTGCGAGTCAGCGGCAACTGCCATCCATTGCACCTTGTATCTTTTGCCTTTTAAAATCATGACGCATTCGTTATCGACAAACGACAAAGGGTGCATTCGGTATATGGTGCTTTGTATATAAAGAAAAAGCTACGTGACGGCGATCTTGTGCGCAAAGGACGAGCACACGATCGCGACGGCCAGGAGCGGCGAGATGGGTGCCTGATAGTCGAGCGAGAAGCGCGTCTTGCTCACCTTACCGAACCGCAGGTACACTCGCTCGTCCGCGAACTCGGTCTCCATTTGCTCGTTGCCCTGCTCCGGCACGAGCAAAAAGTTCTTTTTGGACGCGAGCTTGACGCGGCCGTGGAAGTTGAGCGTCCATGCGCCGAGCTCGTCGTTCCACGCGGGCTTCTTGGTCTCGAATGTGAGCAAATCGCACTGATAGTCGTTCTGTTCCACGGCGCCGTACGGCGTCAACATATCGCGCGCTGAGGTCGACCGTGAGTTCTTCATGCGCATCGAGCGGGCGCAGCCATCGTGGTCGTCTTCGTCGTGCCAGATCGCATCGATACTGCCACCAGCGTACTCGAGACTCGTTTCCAGGTCATCGAGCGAGAAGTGGCGCAGTCGCTCCACGATCGAGAGAGTGCGCGACTGTTTGAGCTTCTTGTACCGTTCCGAGATGTTACCGTTGCGGTCCATCATCGTGTTGTGCACGTTGAACGATGCGCTGTTGCTGCCCATGCCGCTGCTGATAGCACCTGAGGCGGTGGTGGAATCGTCATTTGCATCTGCCTCGTCTCCATCAATGACCGGAGGCTGTCTTGGAAACACGCACTTGAGAAAGTTCGGCACGCGCCCCATGACGTTCGAGCTGTAGACCAGGAACCCAAGCTCGTTGCACCGCTTTTGCTGGTGATCAAGCACCGTGAACTCGGTCCCGAGGAAGTTCGGCGCCATTTGGCCGAGATACACAGCGGAATCCTCGTTTTGCGGCAAGTCTTTAAAGTCACGGAGATGCGAATCCTGTAGCGTATGGAACAGGAACACGCCCGTGCCTTCGTTCACGCAAGAGCACGCCATGAGGAACTCGCCCGTGTCCTCTCGATGAAAGTTGAACGCCGTGACGGTCTCGCCGCGGATTCGCTCGATGCAGCCGTAGATAAGCTCGTTGTTGGCTGAAGCTGGTGGCTGGCGGTAGAATTTCTCCTTGTGCTCGTGGATAAACTTCTTGGCCTGAATGATGTCCAGGTCGTTGTTGTACATGCTGAGGTCGCCCGCGGCCTCGAGCGACTTGAAATGCAGCACGTGCTTGCCTTTGCTGACGGCTCGCAGTCTTGCGAGCGTGTCCTGGAAGTTCATCTCGAGGCAAGAGGCGCCATTGATCGCCGTGAGCACGTCGCCGACGCGGATGATCCCACAGCGCTTTGCGGGACCTTCCTCGTAGTTGCCGCCGACGGGCTTGAAGCCTCTCACGACAGCCTGGCGGCCATACCAATCGGTCTCGAGCTCCAGGCCTATCGGACCTTTCTCGAACGTGACATCGTAGGCGTCGTATCCACGTGTAGTAAACGTCTCCTCGTTACCAGAGAACAACCGTGTCGTCAAGGACGACCGAGGCGAAGGTCTAGGTGAATCATTCAAGTTTAGGCTCGAAAGGGACCCAAACGAAGACAAACGCGACAGAATCGCTGACGCAAATGACTCGGGAGCTGGCGCACCTGGCAGGTTCGGTCTTCGTCCTTGAGAATAGCTTCTGTACTGAGGCAGCGGCGGGGCTTTGCTGTACGGAATCGCCTTGTACTTATCGTGATCATCATCCATTTCATCATTCACGTCGTCGCTTTCGCGAGAGTTGGCACGTGGCAGCCGCTGCCAGCCGCTGCTGTGTCGACCTCGGTCTTCGTGCCTCATCGAGGCCTTGTTGGCGTGTCGCCGAGTAACCGAGTTGTTAGAAACCGAGCTTGTCTGTGGATCTTGGCTCTGCGCGCGTTGTGCCTCTTCCTCGCGGTCTTTCACTGAAGAAAAGTTCATAAACTCGCCCCACTCTTCATCGTCCAAATCGTCGGTCGTCTGGTCCGACGCGAACACTTTGAGCGACGCCGCAGCCCCCATATCATTCTCGCCCGAGTAGTAGCTGTTGGGCGTGAACAGCGAGTTGCCGTGCCACGGATCAGCGGCACGTGCGAGATTGAGCGGTGACAACGGATCAAATTCGCTGATCGTGGACATCGTCGAGCTTGTGCTCGTGAACGACGAGTTGTCCATGCGGTCAGTAAACTGGCCTATGAGTAGCTGCTTCCGTGGCGATGAGCGCGTTTTCTTGGTTGGCGAGGTTGTCACGGTGGCCTTGCCCTCCAGAGAGTTCATCGGCGGCGGCAGGTGCTGGTGGAACGATGCATACGCATTGTTGGTGAAGAACGACATGTCGTCGTGGGCGGGATCACACGGGCGACTGGGTTTTCGTGCGTGAGTAAGAGAAAGATTGCAAATAGTCGTCGAGGGGCGAGAAATGTTGATAAATGGGGAGATTGCGAGGCCGCAGAAAATAGCAGCAAACGGGGTCTGGAACCCCAAATTTCGCTAATTAAAGCGACTGCATGGGAGAGAAATCTGGGAGAACACAAAGTTCACATCAAAATGCTACTACTTCGCATGGCCAAAGAGAACGAAACGCCTTGGGGACGGATGCATTATCAACCGAGATACTACCGACGTGTTTCTCTGTCGTTGCCTGTGCAATCATCTCTGACAAAATACAACGTACAAACTCACAAAATGGTGGCTGCAAGGGTCGGACAACTGCTCGAATCGTTCGAACGCATCAAATACGAGCGTTTATGCCCTCATGCGCGAATGATTCCGATTCTGACTTCCCCTGTATGCATCCGTCTATGTGGCCGTCTCGTAGACTCACTATCATTTTTTTTAAAAAAACCGACAACATCCAGCTGTCCTCACGCAAAAAGCGGCTACTCAAACGTGCGCGCGTACATCGGCATCGGTCGCACGAGATGCGCCGCATACTCCGCGCGTCTCGCTTGGAGAAACTCAGGGTCCAATTCATCGGCCATCAACTCCCATTTCTCCATTTGCTCATCCGCGCCATCATCCGACTGGAAAACAAAGTCACCCAGTTTGAGTTTCTTCAGCAGTCGAGGGGTGAACAGCACATGGAACGGGATCGAGCCTTCTCGTTCGGCTACCGCGGCTTCAATAAACACAAAAGCGTTCTTCGGATGCCTCAAAGTCATCTCCGCCACCATGTGCGCTTCATTGAACCAGGAGAAATGCCACACGTTGTTCAGATCCGCCAACAAACTCAGCGGATAGCAGTGTAGCGGAGCTTTGAGACAGCAGCCCACAAGTTGACTGAATGCTTGTGCACGATGCGAGGGTTCCACTTGCTTCTTGAGCTTAATCACCAGGCTAATGACAGCGAGCTTGATCAGCCGATTCGTCGATCGGCGGTTCACAAGCAGCACGTTCGCTGTCCCATTCATTCGGAACGGAGGCCTCGGATCCAAAAAATGATCAGCAAATCTTCGTTGTTGACGACATCTTCCAACTGGAAAGCGCCCAAATTCGGCAAGGGTTTCAAATGCCGAGCCAAGCATGCCACGTAACCAGCTCGCTGAATCTCGTCGTTCTCCGTGACGTCTGCAAGCCATGCGTGCCCTACAATTGACGTATCCTCGGGCTCCACGCAGTCCAGAGACTCTTCGTTCGGATCCGCCGCGCTTATTCATCGGTCAAGTCTGCGATCGCGTAAACAGCGAGCTCGCGGTTCTTCTTTCGAGGTGGCTCCATTTGCTTTTCAGTGCCTTCACGTGAATGCAAAGCACGCGCTTTTGGGCCAAACTGAAGCTGCTGCTACAACAAGCGAAAGCTGTTGTGTGCTCGACCAGATCTCATTATGAGACCCGACGACCCCAATTGACTACTGGCATCTTGATGGGTTATGAGCAAGGTTTGTGCAATTCATTTTCAAACTCGATTATGCTCATACTTCAACAAAGTCAACTCGCCACGCTTGACGATGTTCACACTTGCATGTATCAGCTTTGCATAACAAGACGATAGAGCAATGCAAACCACATATTCTCAGTTGAAAAGCGTCTCGAGGAAGGGAGAGATCACATACCAAAATAGGTTGATTCGGCCGATGCTATTTCGAACCGCGCAAAACGACTCGCATCGTGCTCAAAGAAAGACAACGCCAGAAATGCATTTTGTTGCTTTTCTGGGGCCAAAGTCAGTCGCAGCGCTTCCTCTTCCTCCTTCATCTCGAGCTGCCCCAAAGCACCATGGAAGCATGCATCGCTCGTGGAGGAATCTCCCATGTGCTCTCACAGGTATCATCAGCTGACCGTCTACGACAGCTTGCTTCGAACTCTCATGGTTCTGACGATCTAAAACCTGGAAATTCTACATCAACAGGCGCGCGCGTCGCTGAAAAATCCGTCTCGGCCGTACACGCCCCGAACCTCATCGCGGTCGCTTTTCCACGGAGATGACTACCGTCCAGGATCACGTCCGAGTTCGTCCTACTCGGTAGCTGAGAAGAAGGAGCTCCAACAAAAGCAGAGCGGCAGCAGCGACTTTAAACAAAGCACGTCTTCGTCGTCCGCAGCATCAGCTCCGTCAGCACCTATGCTGCCTCCACGACCTACAGAGAAAAAGAAAAACAAGACTGAGTCCTCATCCCCACCTTCGACAAATGGCATGGATCCATTGTCTGCGTCATCATCATCGAGTCACCTCAAACTGGTGCATGCGCCAGTTCTCGCGACCGACGAACCACTAGCACCAGGAACACAACATGGCATTTACCATCATGAGGTGAGCAATGACGCGGACGAAGACGATGATCATCTGGAGGCATCGCTGGAGCTGCCATCGCAGGTACGCAAACGTTACAAAGTATCGAACGATGAGTACTTGAACATCTGACAGACCGTGTGCTCGAATGATAGGAGCAATTGGATCGAACGCACTCAATGGCGCAGCGCTGTATCCAAGAGCTAGCGTCTTTGTTAGATCCTACCGAGGCCCATGAAACGATCGAGCACTTACGTTCTATCGTCCGTTTATTTCTTCATCAGAGTTCATTTTTCATGTCGAGCTTGGCTGAATCAGCCAAAGTTCAGCGACTTCGACTGGGATTGTTTCATACGATCGCAAATCTGGTCTTGGAGCAATGGAGCCGCTCAGCCGAGTGTGTTGTGGCACTTACGCCTTGCCTTCTCGACCTCTTCAGCGCGGATCCAGCGGCCTGTGATGACGTGGACTCTAGTGCGCAAGTGGTTCTGCTCGGTAAATTGCTCTTTATGTTCAGCAAAGACAGCGCCAACGATGCGTTCTTCTACGATGTCCACTACGTTGAAGCTGCGCTCTGTACAATCGCTAAAGTGTCAGCAATTTGCTGCAAGGACGCAGTATTGCGATCCAAGCGATATGGTGGCAATATACCGCAGGATGATCTCAATGAAAACGAGGAGTTTTTCATTGAGCGTATCGTGCTGCCGTTCCCAATCAAGACGCTGATTTACCTGGCGGGTACGTTGAAAAACACGTCGAATGCCGACGAGAAGATGCTCAAATTACTCGCCACAAACGGTGCAATTGCGATCCTCAGCGACACAACGCGGTGGCGATCAAGTCAAGTGGCGCAAGTGAAGGAGATTGCGCAATTCTTGATCCAGATCACCGGAATTTTGCGCAACCTTTCGGTCGCGAAGAGCTACCAGAAGCAGTTCCTTGAGGCCCAAGTACCATCAAGATTGTGCGCGATGATCCCAGCGTTCATTGACCATTTAGAGCTCATGGGGAATGTATCACGCATCCTCAGTAAACTGACGTTGCATGAGCTTCCGCGAGCGCAGATAAACAATCACATGGCGACGAACCTGCGGAATCTACTGGCGGTCGTTGACGTGGACCAAAACAAGTCGCTTTCGCTACTAAATCAACAGCGCTCGGAGACATCCCGATTTCAGGATTCGTTGCTGGTTCGCATGTACTTTGTGCTCGGGAATCTGTGCGCAGGGAACGACCGCGATCGTCAATGTGTCGCATTTGAGTGCAACGGCATTGCCGTTTTGCTGCGCGCTTTGCAGTTCTATGCATTGCAGTATACGAATGGAGTGGCATCATCACAGTGTGGCAATGAAGAGAAGGACGGCCTTGGAGAGCAGACGGGGGAAGTGCTTGTGAAACTTGTGCGGCTTCTTGCAAATATCGCCATCAACGCCGAGGTCGCAGCACAATTGAATGCTCGAGACGAGATGGGCGTCCTGCTGGAGACCCTTGACCAGTCGCAGCGTGTAGGCGACGAAGAGCTCATGCTGAACATCGTCAGTTGTATCACCAACGTGTCGTACTACAGCAGCGCCACGCCAGTTTCTGAGCCAAAGTCGTCCCAGACGATACCAAAGGTATCCAAGTACAGCTTCATCGAAACCAACCGCATCGTGCTCACGTCACTTCTTGCGCAAATTCTGCTCGATCGCAATGAAGAAGCGGTCGTGGAAGCCACGCGCGCGTTTGGCAACTTGACGAGGTTCAAAGATGTGCTCGCGTACATGTGCGATCACAAGGTACTCGACTGCTTTGTAGTCCTCCTCGATCATAGCAACCGCGAGATCGTGTACACGGTGTGTGGCGTGCTGATGAACGCCGCACTGGATGAATCTACGCGTCGCAAACTGCTTCAAGTTCGCGCTGCCGATGTTGGTGGCAGTAATTCAAGCGGTGACGACCGTGGCGATGTTCGAAACTTGCTGCTTGGGATCGTCGAGTGCGCAGCCACCGATGACGTCGAGATGACGTGCATGGCGTGCAAAGTGCTATACAATCTGCTACTCACAAAGGGCACCGCAAATGATAAGGCGCTTCAACCCAGCTTTCAAAGCAGCAGCCTTCATCGTGTCGTTCAGCAAATCATGATAGCAATGGAGAAGCGAGATCGCCATCGCAAATCCACAGGACAAAAAGATAGCGACGATGAGGACGACGACGCAACGTCGAGCGACTGGCGAGAGCTTCGTCTTGTGCTTCCGCAGCTGCTGCGAAGCTGTTAGTCTGGACAAACCCTGACACAAACAACTGAAGCAAAGTTGATCACCTTTTGAGCTGCATGATCTCATTATTTGATAAGCAAAGAAACGCTAGTAAGCAAACTTACAATCACAACATTGACAACAGATACAGTACCCAGCATAGGACTCTTGTATCTTTACATCTCTCTCGCAAAGTCTCTAGCCACGCGCGTAATGATCTTTCTTTTGGCCGCCGCTGATCAATGGCGCCGACTCCGCGCCTTCAAGAAATGGCTCTGGCTTGTGCTTGGAGAGCCAAATCGTGACAGCAAGTGTAGCAAAAGTAAACGCCAGAAGCAGTCCAATCGTGTTACCCAACACACAATCCGCGGCCATGAATCCCTTGACTTGATTCCCGTTCAAAGTGCCTGTCACGTTGCAACTTGCGTTGAAAGAGAGCTTCTCTAGGATGCCCGTACCTACACGTAAAAAACACAACGATTTAATATGATATGCTTTGCATATACAATGCTGTTCAATAAAGGATCTTACAGGCAGTGAGGAAGACCAAGCCGAGAATGCCGATGCCCAGGCCAATGTGAAAGGGGTTCACTTGTGCACGAACCGGTTGCTGAGCTCCAGGGTAAAAGAACACATAGAAACTCACGACGTACTACCAACAAACAAAATACAAGTTACGCATGACGTCAGTAATCAGAAAACAAACCCGAACTGAAATACAAGCGAAAAACACTCACGTGTCCGAGAAAGAGGATCACCGTGAGCAACCCCAACCAACTGTGGAGGCTGTACAAGTTGGTGATGCTGTGCTCATTGTGGAAGCGAAACACAGCAATAGCACCGGTAACTGCACTCACAAGCCCAAGTGTATGCAGCGACAGATGAATACGCTTGTTAATATCGTGGCTAAACGGCAGCGAGATGTACGCCAGTGCCGCTTGCGAGGAGCACACGACAAAGCCAAACGTCATGAAGACCGGGTGCCAGTTGAACACGCGGCCGTCAGCATGCGCCCATGAGAATCCCGAGAGATCCTTCTCCGTGATCACATCGCCGACGCTCACGTACTGCGTGAGACCCGAGCCCATCCAGTACCCCACAAGCACGAGGATGAGGAGTGGCAGACCCTGTTGTTGACACACATGGATACATGAGACAAGGGAGGATACGAGTACATATAGAGAAGCACGTACATGGGCCAATGCGCGGAAGCTCAGCTCCATCTTCTTTGTCGGCAGCCTCGTCATCTCCGCTTCTTCGCTTCTGCTTCTTTGACTTGGGGGCTTGCACGCGTTTTGCGGAATGGTGTTTCCATCTCTTCAACTCACGAGTTTCCCCCCCCATTTCGCAACCGTTCCCAGATTCCCTACTTTCATAAAAATAATTGTGATATCCTTCTTATTATTGATAACTGTAAGAAGATATGCTTAAATTCATTGGGTAAAGCCGATATATCGTAAAGTAGTGGTATAAGGAGGGTTTGTTAAATTCGTGAGACGGGATGATTAGGAATCAAGACCACCAAAACGCTGGTGAGATCTTAGCCAATCAAGAATCGACAATGAATTGCATCACAAACAGTTTCTTCCAATAAAATAACCGAATACTTTCCTTTCAAGTCGATGATCGGCTACAACGGGTAGCAACTTGTGAACCCAGGAGTGCACGTCATGGCTTCGATGCGCTTCGTTCAGCCTGAGGTCAACTACGGTTGCCTTGGCGAGCGACGCTTCAAAAAATCACCCACGTTCTTTGCGAACGAACCACTGAACCGAAACGAGTATGAGTGTAGAGTGTTGTGGTGGTGGAGACTGGTACAAAAGCATTTTTTCACCAACAGCCTCAGGCTTCTCCTCAATATATGTGACACAGAGGTTGTATGGGACGTCAATGAGAATTCGAATCTGCCTGTAAAAGGACACGATAGGGAGCCGTGGTTATCGCACGCACGACAAATTTGTTGCATGAACCCGCGCATGGCAAATTTGCTGCAAGATGAACGGCCATGTTCCGGTCAGTTGGTTGACGAACAGCTTCAAATGCCTATCATATAGACTGATTTTTTCCATAATATTGACTTCGCTGGTGTTCTCAATCTCCCTCTCCCGGGATATTCTGGGGAGCGCTGAGCGCATATGGGTGAAACCACAATTTGACCCGGGATGCATTCGAGTGTTCCAAATGTGGACCCTATATGTTATAGTTGCTCTATTAAAAGTATTACTCGCACAACGAGTCCCGTAGTACTTTCAAAGGTTGCACGAAGGTTGTGTCAAGTTCAAGTTGCAATTGAACCCTCAACGTACATTTTCTTCGAATCAAAGACACGCATACTCTCAAGTTTCATCCAATCAGCATTATTCGATCTGCTCGTCGCCGATCATCACTCCTCCACCACGGGGGAGAGCCCAACGTGACTCAAAGCCTCAACGGCCCAGCAGCAAGCAGAAGCACGCTCGCGGAAGCCCAAGACGAGAGCGTGCGGCGGCTGCGCGTTCGTCATGGAGACCACGGGACCCGCAGGAGGTGCCGATCCGCGCAGCAACTCTGTAGGCACGCGTAGCAGCAGTGGTGATGGCGCTGACGGCGCGTCGCGGGCGGACGGAGCGGCGGCGTTCCCAGAAGTTCGCGTGCTGGCCGACGGTGGCACGCTCTCAGTCGATGGCTTCGTGTACATCGATGGCGAAAAGAGAAAGAAGCAGGATCCAACTGATAATGCAGCGGTAGTAGACGTGCCGGAACTGGATGAACGGCAGAAGCAGTTGGTGTATGCGATCCACTCGCTTCAGATGTACAATCCGAATTTCAATTTAACCCCCGAGGTGCTCGAGATCATGCGCGTGTTTTTCGAGGATCTGCATCCGGACAAGGATGGAACAATCACGTTGCGTGCGCTCTTTGACGAGATTGCGCGGTTGGATCCGGAGAAGCAGTTGGTGACCGAGGAGACGCGACAGCTCATGTGGCGCGATATCTCGGGAAACAGTCGCGACGAAGGCGAACGCATTGACTTTCATGGGTTTTGCGAATGGGTGATGCGCTGGAAAGAGATCAGTCCAGCGGCTGTGCAGAACGTGTACACGTCGTGGGCGCAGCAGATCGCGATTGCCGACTTTGGTTTGAGCGAAGGCGACGGTGTGTTCGTTGTTCGACCCGAGGAATTACCGCCGCGTGAAGTGCTGAGGGCGGAAATTTCAAAGCTCCTGCGGTCTAGAGAACGGATCAAGCCTCGTGCCTCTCGATCACCACCTAGCCGGACATTTTCTAAAGGAGGCGACAATAGCAGCAGCGGCTCGGAGCGAATCTCGTCGAGTGAGGACCACCAAACTCACGGACTTGGGACTGCATCGACGACGGATTCGATGGATCGCATTGCAGATGAAGAAATTAACGAAAGTATTAGTGCGGCCGAGCTTGAGTCTGCGGATTCTACGACTTCAACGGAAGCCCACGGCTCCACGTCCATGTCCAAGTCGTTTGTAGCCGGTGGCGCCGCAGGCATTGTCGCCAAATCGGTATTGGCACCTGTTGAGCGCGTCAAGATTATGTTTCAAGTCAACGACAAGCGGCACTTTAGCTTCCGCAATGCGTTTAACTTGGCTCGCGAGATCTACGTACAGGATGGCTTTCGCGCGCTCTTTCGAGGCAACATGCTCAACATTCTCCGTGTGATTCCCTACGCAGGCGTTCAGCATTCCAGTTTTGACTTTTTCCGCCGAAAATTCCACGCGTACAATTTTGCCCAAGCCGAGAAAAGCGGGTCTCCGCAGCAGTACCAGAAACTCAGCAACCTACAACTGGTGACAGCGGGTTCGCTGGCTGGTGGGATGTCTCTTATCATGGCATATCCGCTCGATATTGTGCGCGCGCGGTACATGGTGCAGCAAGGGAAACATCAATACAACACCCTGTACGAAGCCGTCATGTCGATGTACAAGCGCGAAGGTGCCCGGTCGTTCAGTCGGGGTCTCGTGCCGTCTCTGCTTGGCACGCTGCCGTACACGGGCATTGGATTCGCGCTCAATGAGAAGTTCAAGCACTGGGTATGATCCCTCTTGGCATTGTTGTTGATAAACATGAGTATGAGGCTAACGCGTGTTCGTGTGCTTTGTGAATAGATGCTGGAATTCAAGTACGCTCGACTGGAAGGCGATGCGAAAGCGGACTCACCGACGTTGCATCCGTTTTCCAAGTTAGTTTGCTCCTTCTTCGCAGCATGTATTGCCCAAACAAGTGCGTTGCGTCCTTTTTCACCATGTTCATGGAATGAATTATGGTCGACTGACAAAAAAATAATATGCCTCCCATTTTCTCTGTAGCGACATACCCGATGGACACGATTCGTCGACGAATTCAAACGGACGGCTTCGTTCCTGGTGCACATGGAGAATTACGGTACACAGGTATGACGACCACGGCGCGGATTATATTTGCGAAAGAGGGCTGGCGCGGTTTTTTCAAAGGAGTGTCCGTCAACTGGATGCGAGTAAGTGAATTGTGCAATGCCTGACTTCAATCGAGGTGTGAAAAACATCGACTAACGTTACAAATCTTTTGTTCTCATGTCGACAGAGTCCATTGGCCACCGGCATCAGTCTCACAACGTACGATATTCTCAAGGAAGTGATGGGCATAGAAAAAATAGCATAAAAGCATCGCGATTACAACTTAATAGAAGTATTGCCCAGGCAAACGGAAAGCTCAATCGATGTATTCACCAGCGCGAGTTTTTATTTCTTCAGCTCTGGCGCAATCAGCACGAGGTCGTTCAAGTCGCTGGACGCGTTCATTCCGCCAAATATGAGCAGCGATTGAGTGGCGGCCTTGCTTGTTCTTGCCTCAGGATGCAGCACAATCGAGCATCCAGCGTGCCCAAAGCGCTCCAATGTCGACGCAAATGACCCAGGTAACGTCTCTGGGCGGTCCGCTTGCTTCTCTCTGCACTTGGTATCTGGCTGGGATGCGATGGCGCTCGCACGCAACCAGGATTCATGATTGTCGTCGTAGATCCAGCAATCGTCTCGGATCGCGCCGCCGTCAAAGCCCCCGAAACTCACAAGAATGCCATTGATTTGGGCCGCGACATGCGAGCAACGATTCCACTCGCAGATGGGAATCAGCTGCCATTCCCAAGTCGTGACATCGAGGATCGCCATGTCGGTGCAGATATTGCCATCTCCGTTGCGGCCACCACTAAAGCAGACCGAGGTTGGCGACAAAAGCGCAGCGCAGTGGAGCTCGCGCGGCTCTGGAAATTCTCCCAAACATTCCACCTTTTCCCAGCGAAGAGTAGCCTCGTTCCCATTCGTGTCCAGTGGAATATGCAGCAGGTACACGTCATTGAACGCTCCTTCATCGGGTGAAGATCCGCCATAGACCAGCATGCGGCAGTGGGCAACAGTCCCCTCCATTCTCGGCTCATGGGGTAGAAGAATCGCAGCATGAGCATTGCGAGGCGACGGTGCTGGATCTCCAGTGACCTCCATTTTCGACCATTTTCGCATCTCTACAGGGTGCAGGCCATCAAACTCGGGTGATATTAGAAAATAAGTGGCGCCACGGCAAGATGAAGCAACGTACGTGTATCAAATGCGTGGATGTCATTGTAAACCTCGCAGCCCATGGTGTTGAGACCCCCGAAGACAAAGATGCGCAAGCCCACGGCGACCGCCGAATGGCCACTTCGAGGAAGGAAATCGTCGCGTGAAGAAGGCAGCAACGCCCACGTGCGCGAACCTATGGACAACGAACCATTCGACGATGATTATTCTGCAACAAGTATCAACTACCTTCGAAGAATCAAGCAAGCCTCACCAAAGTCAAAGCGGTGCACGTCGTGGAAGCACGTGGCTTCTCGGTTCGCGCCACCAATCACGTAAATCTCGCCATTCTCAACCTGCAAATACACATACAGTGAGCAGAGGAAGAGCACTTTACTCTTGACCAATGTGACGTTGAGCAAGCAAGATACCTGGGTCAAAGTTGTGCCTCCACGCTCTGCGGGGCGTATCGAGTCCGATTTCAGCTCCACTTGAGTGATCGAGTACGCTGGACCCACCTCTCCTTCGCGATGCGTGGACGCGTGGTCGTTCTGGTTCCCCTCCATCTTCAACGTTGTGAAGGCGAACGAGTGTGCTGCTGTCTGAGGAGAGAACGTCAAATGGCCTCGGAAGTGCAGTCTTCGTTTTTCGAAAAGCGCCATTTCGCGATTGGCACTGAAGAGCCACCAACCAGCAAAGCGACCATTGAAGGTTTTCTACGCTCTGTTTAGGATACAAGGATCATCGACTTTAGATTTGCTTTGTTTTGTATTGCATGATAATATGAACTCCAGTGCCTCTGGCTCAGTTCTCTCACATTGCTAGCTTCATATCAGTGACCTCGAGAGTGTCTGGAGCTCAATCATCGAACTTGGTCGAGCACTGACTGAAAATGGTCAAGTAGAGAGCTAAAACTCCATGCCGCAGTGTGCAGACATGAAGCGCACGACGTGCCACTCAATCTCGCGCGCCATACTCATATCTGCTGTGGACGGATTAGTAACCCTCGATCATCTCACGAATCGTACTCACGGTCCCGCCATGTTCACGCAAAAACTGCATTTCGTCGATCTTTCTGCGCTTGAACGCTTGAACGATGGTCCGCCATCGTGTATCGCGAATGGGATCCGAACGCTGCCATCGAGCTCGTCCCAGTTGGAGATCGCATCTCTCATGAAATGAAATGCGTGGAAAGGTTCGTCCACAAGAAGGAACCACACGCTTCGCGTCATCTTCGAGGCAAACTCACGACCGAGAGAGTCTTCAGCAAGGCAAAATCTTTTCTTCAGGTCAGTTACCGCAATGCTGGATGGACTAACAAGCAGTTAGGGATCAGTTGAAAATCAAAGATGAATTAAGAATTTAATTGCAGTGAATGAGCAAGTTTGCCTCGTGAAGAATGACAGAATTTACTCGTTGACATTCTACGAGCCTTATTTATCCTATGGCAGCAGCATTCGCATCCCATTTTGCTGTGACGGACCACGTTGAAGCGCCGAAAGATCGACGAATTGATCCTTCCGCAGACAGTGTGAGGACAGCAGTACCCTAAACGTGGCCGCTCACAGCCATGCGTTCACAAAAGCTTTTGTGCTTTTGTAAAAGCACTGGAGCAGCTATCAACGGTGTTGCACAGACACCTAGAAACCTTGCAACCGTAGCGAGCTTGATGATAGTTTGTTTGGACCTAACTGTAACGACCGATCTGTCTGAAACCTCTGCCGTGGTGGCCGTTTCTCCAGCCAGCTTTCGCAAAAAGTATAGTACTGCTGCCTTTTTTGAGGAGAACCAATCTCTAGTTGATCGATCATCACTGCCAATCAAGAAATTCTCACCCGTCTCGAAGCATTTGTGCAAGGTACTCACCGCGACACTCCGACCGAGTTCCAACTTGAAAGTCATCGCTCTTGGCAAATAGCCACCCCCACCTTCCTTTTTGAAAACAGCATTGACTCGGTGGTCGACCTATGAGCGCGACCGGCACGCCGACCGAGTGCATTCAAGCTGTTGGCCGTTTGCTCGTGACTACACTAAAGCAAGATGTCAGCGCGGAGTGCCAGGATGCGCTTCAGCAAATGGCTGACGCTGGAACCCCCCTGCAGTATCGCTTTGCTGAGGAGCTCCACAGCAGAGAGGAACTTGGTAAACGGCTTGCACAGATACCACTGACGGAACTCGCTGACTTACGAAGCGCGATTGGAAGCGCTGCAACGTCCGATGTGACTTCCCCATTGAAGAGCATGGCACTTATGGTACTCTGGGCGTTCATTCACAACTCGACGAAAGAGCTGATTCCAGTGACGGCACTTAGTGCCCAGAAACTTAGTGCCCAGAAACGCAGTTCATTACTTTGGAGGCCCCAGCAAGAGAAAACTTTCGACGTATACAACTCGCCGTTCGTAAAGTTCAGCGTTCAAAACGACGAGTTTGCGCACCTTGGCAAGGTATTTGCTGAGTCTCGAGACCCACGATGCAAGAATCGCCGCGATCGTGAATGGTGGAAAAGCTAATGCGCGGTTGTTGCCGTCACTGTTGTCTGTCGAGATCCTACGTGATTATTTCCAAATTATGAGCCTCTTGCTCACAAGTTCGTACGGAACAGTTTTCGACAGCCTTGCCTTCCCCATTGTCAGCGATATATTGAAGGGTTTTCGAGTGGTCTGCGACATTGTGTCAATCAACTTCTCATGGACTTCTGGTGACGACAAGGTACACAATTTGGGTGCTTGGTACTTTGTGCTCTTACTTGGCACCATTTTTGGGTATATCGGCTTCTTCCGTGTTATGATAAAAGCTCTTTGCTGGCACAGCTGCTCTGAAGAGGTTCGGCATGGTCACGAAGGCACTACATGGCCACAGTTAGCGGCTACCCGGAAAAAACAAGTCAAGATGGTCACATTTGTGATCACATGCTTCTTGATGGTTTGCTTGCCTTTGATGAGATTTGCTTTCGAGTGCTTTGCCTCTGCGATCGGGGAGCGAGATGATATGATCGTCTTTGGGCACCGAGTCGCCCGCGCCACAATTCTACAGCTGATATTCGCTGTGGTGACGATCGTTGTATTCACGCTGCCTCTCCCCGTCCTTCTCATGAGCATGGTCTACAAGAATCGACCGACGGGCTCGCTGCGCAATCCAAATATCACGTACGACGAGGATGGCGAGCAGGTCGCCTTTGACGACAAAGTGTACGCGAGACTGATCGCGACAGACCCAGCGCAACTGAACTGTCCGTTCCGCTCACTCTACGCCGGTTTCACTTCCAATTGGTCTCTCTACAAAGTCTATCAATTGTTTTTCAAAGTGGCACTCATTATACCGACCGTCATGGCGTCAGGTACAGTTTGTGGCATCGTCACATGCTCAATCTACCTTTTAATTGCGACGGTACCAATCGTCAGAGCGCCTTTCAGTGATCCGCTCAACAATTTCATGGATCGAAGTGGGAAAATTGGTGCACTCGCCACGTGCATCGGAGGCTTGATTGTTGCCAATATTGCGTCGTCGACATCGACAAAAGTCGTTGTCACCGTCGTCATCGTCGTCAACATGGTCTCTCTGGTTACTATGATCGGCATTCTGCTGTTCAGTTTAAAGCCACTGCGCCGAGTGATCAAGAATTGGCTCGGCACGTTGACGTTCAGCGATACGGTCCGAGATATTCGCGATGGGCCATCCGCAAAGATCATTCCCGCTTGGGATCTCGACAGAGAAATCAAACACCGCGTGTGGCAAGCCTTCTGGAAAACGATGTTGCTTTCCTTCAAGAATGACCAACTTATACAGAGGTTACACGAGTTGGAGCAAGCCGCAGGCGCGTCAGGGATGCAAAACATCAAGCGGCACTGGGAGGGACTGCAAAGCGAATACGTTGCCCAGTTGCGCATCGCGACCCGGACGATGCTTGAAGGCGTGGATGTGTTCTGGAACAATCCAAATACGGCGCACCTGAATTCGCAAGTGTGCTTCGGCAAAATGTACGTTAGACCATACCCGTTTCACTGCGTCATGGTGTACGATGAATCAGAAAGAACAGCGGTCATTGACGACGACAAAGTCAGTGACTTCTTGTTCCTCAATTTCTCACCAGCGATTGTCGAAAAGCGCTTGATGCGGCAAAAGCTTCGTGCGCTGAGTGGGCGTGGTGTACCGATTCAATTCTCGTTTGCCCGAAAAGAGGTGGTGAGACTTGAGGGCATCATGATCACTGATTCGCAAGGCAGGTCACGCAGGTACAACAAAGGTGGAAATTTAGAGCTTATCTTCCACTACAACAAGGGTGTGATCAATGTGACCAATAACTCCGAAGACCACGCGATGGCAGACGGCTTCAACGTGCGCATGACGTACAGTGACGGGCTGGCCAACGTTGAGATCCAAAACGACCCAGTGAGCTACCGTTATACCGGCCGAGTCGCAGTCATGAAACATGAGCACATTGGATTGACAAAGGAGATGCATGTGAGCACACAGTTGAAGCAAATTCTCGCGCAATCGGAAGCGCAATGGGTCCCAGGTCTGGAAGCGCTGTACGGAGAGCACGCGGTCTATCGGCAGACGCTCGCGCAGAAGCACACGCAGTTGAGCGACGTACTCGCCGAGTTGTTTTGGTATTTTGTCTACAGTAACCCGAACGTGAGTCGCCTAGAATTGGAGGACTACCTGAGCACCAGGGAGCGGAATCCGTTGATGTGCGAGCTTCCACGTACCCATGCTTCAGCGCTCTCGTTCCTGTACAAGCGTATGGAGTTCGTGCAGTCGCACCGTGCAGCCGCGTTCTGGTTCCTCTTTTGGGACGACGTGTTCGCGCGGAACGGCGAGATGGAGTGCCTGAAGCCGTTCCGAGCGGACTTTGATCCGTTTGAGCCCACGTCGATCTGCTACCGCGTCATGAAGCGCGAGGACTTGGAGAGGTGGCTCGAGCAGCGCAACTTGCGTCCAAAGTGGTGGTGTAGCGTGCGGTCCGTGCTGATGGGCGGCAGGACGCTTTTCCACGACAAAGTGCTCGCACTGCTGTATGACAAACTGGATAACCTCATCAGCTCCGTGAGTGAAGACGCGGCGCCAACTGAGAAGCTCCAGAAGCTCCAGAAGGGCGTCAACCCTGTCCGCAGAGACACATCGAAGCCATTGGCGCCGAACGATAAGGTGACGCCATGGGCCGAATGCCACAACGTCGTGGCCAACGAGAAGTAACCGAAGATACGCCCTCACGGATTGTTCCAATGCCCTTTCTATTGAGATCTTTTGATATTCAATGCAATCTATTTTCTAGATTAACTGTAAGATTCGAATAAGCAAAACGCATAATTTAACTAGAGCTGTAAAATATAATTTATTCAGTATGTGTGCAAGTTGCACTTGCGCATTCGACTGTCAAGTAACCAGAGGGACACTCTTGAAGTAATTATATCCTCTATCACACGTCCAAAGTGCAACTATCCATTTTCTTCCAATATATGAATTTACACGATACATTTTTCACTCTTCCAATAACACCATGAAAACCAACTTTGTTCCATTATCGAATATTATCAAGTTACTATATGGCTCCGTAGATAGGTATTCGTCAAAAAACGAAGCGCCGCGCGTGCGCTATGGCCATAAAGATCATCCAACGCGACACGTCCGCGTGCGCATGCGACGCCTTGGCGCTCGCCCACCATCCGCTTGTCCATTTATTAGTGCATTTGTGTGATGTGTGTACATTATCGACGACACTTCGCCCATCCCCCTCTGACGATGCCTCGCTGTCGTTTCGCAACGTTCTCATGGCGATGCTGTGCCGTTGGTTGATGATATGATCACGCATCACGTCGCCACTCGCAGATTTACCGCATTGAGGGGGAAGACCGCGCATTACCGCACTCGGCGCTCATGGAGTCCGCGGCGCAAAGCGAAGGCAATGCCGCTGTGATGGCGGCAGCGAGACTAGGCGACGACGACTGCCGCAGCAGCTTCCACGAGCTCAAGACCCCTCGCGCCGCGTCGAATACACCGAAGAGTGCTGGGCATCCGCAGGATGACGACGACGCGACAACGAATGCGAGCCCCTTGGACTCGGCAAACCTGTTGTCGTTCACGACGATCTGGTGGATCCAGCCGTTGCTGCGCCGCGGGTTCGCCGCTCCGCTCCAGGAGGACAGCGTGTGGGAGTTGCCGAAAGCCGACCAGTCCCAAGCCCTGCAGGCGCGCTTTGACGCCGCGTGGGCCCACGAGCGCCGCCGTGCCGCGTATTCAAGTAAACAACCAGAGGCGCCTGCGTCCATCAAGCCACCGCGCTTCCATGTAGCGTTGTGGATGGCGACGAAGAACACGATGACGCTCGCGATCGTGCTGCATCTCATGAGCGCGACGTTCACAGTGTTCCAGCCGATACTGATCAAGGCGATTCTGCAATACCTGCAGGGCAAGGAGAACGCGCTCAGCATCACGTCCGGGTACGGACTCGCGTGTCTGCTCGGCGCCATTTCTTTTTGCGGCGCGATCGCGATCAACTCGGGTATGTTCCTCACGGCGCGCGCCGGGTGCAATGCGCGCATGATCGTCATCAACAGCGTGTATCAGAAGATCCTGCGACTTTCAGCGACCGCGCGTCGCACGATGAACTCCGGAGAGATCGTCACGCTCGCAAGCGTCGACAGCGAGCGGCTTCTCGAGGCCTACAGTATCGGACTGTGGAGCGTGATCTCGCCGATTATGCTCACGGTCGTGTGCATCATGATCGGCACGCAAATGGGTGTGTACGTGGGTCTCGCGGGTGCCGCGACGATCGTGCTCATCATCTACCTCGCGTTCACGACGTCACGCCAAGTAGGTATCTACAGGCGCCAGATCGCTAAAGTGAGCGCTGAGCGCGTGAAAGTGACCAACGAAGTGCTCCAAGGCATTCGCGTGATCAAGTTCTACGGATGGGAAAACTCGATCAGCGAGAAGATTCGCTCTGTGCGCGACAGCGAAATCGCACTCATGCGGCGGTACAACTACTTGCGACTGTACAACGCCGTGTTGATGTTTCTCGCGCCGTCGTTCTTGAATGCCGTGTGCTTCTTCACGTACATTCTGTTGGGGAAGACGCTGGATGTCGCGACGGCGTTTGTGATCCTCGCGCTCTCGAATGCGTGCAAGATGCCGTTTAGTATCTTCGCAAACGCGACGGTGTACGTCTCGGAAGCTGCGGCGTCCACGAAGCGCATTTCGGATTTCTTGATCGCTGACGAAGTCGAAGACAAGCAGCACGACGACGACAGCAAATTCGCGCAATCGCAGCAGAAAATCTCGATTCGCAATGCCGATTTCCAATGGCTCCACGATGCCGAATCGTCAAACCTATCGGACATCAATCTCACGATCAAACCAGGCACATTGACAGTAATTGTTGGCACCGTCGGGAGCGGCAAGTCGAGTCTCATCAACGCGATTCTTGGAGAAATGCTGCAAACAAGAGGCGAGCGCGACGTACACGGCGCCTTCGCGTACTCAAGTCAACAGCCATGGATTCAAAATCAGACCTTGCGTGAGAACATTCTTTTCGGAGAGTGCTTTGATGCCACGCATTACCAGAATGTGGTATCTGCGTGCCAGCTGGTGCCTGACTTTGAGATGCTTGAACAGGGGGATGCCACGGAAATTGGGGAACGAGGCATCAACTTGAGTGGTGGTCAAAAAGCGCGAGTGAGTATTGCGCGCGCGATGTACCGAGTGCGTTACTGCGATTTCCTCGTGCTCGACGACCCACTGAGTGCTCTGGACGTGCACGTCGCGAACTCGGTCTTTGCGGATGGACTCAACGGCATCGCGAAGGGGAAAACGTGCTTGCTCGTGCTAAACTCGCACTATCACTTTTTGCAGTATGCCGACCGCATCCTTGTCATGTCAGGTGGGCGAATTATCGGTGACGGCACACTTGGTGAGCTAAGAGGTGAATTCTCATTCTTGGCGCAGTCACCACGCAAAAATATATCCGCTGTTGAGAAAGAAGAGGATAACATGGAGATCGAAGACGATGGTGCTGCTTCGGAACGTAGCGTCAAGGCTCACAATAAGAAGACGGCTACCTCGCGCATCGAAACTACAGGAGATGAGGCGAAAGACACGAAGCAGCAGAGGAAACTTATCGTCGAGGAAGATCGACTCATTGGATCCGTCAACTGGAGAACCTACGTGAAGTACTTGGATTGCTGCGGGTGGAATGGCTTCGTCGTCGGCCTAACGATCCTGTTCTTGTTCACGATCGCGCAAGTCGCGCTTTTCTTCTGCGACTGGTTCCTCAGCAAATGGTCGAACGGTGTGATCCATTACAACCAGAGAACGTCTTTGGGCATCTACATGGGGCTCGTTGCCGTCGCGTCGGCGCTGGTTCTCGCACGCTGCGTGTTTTACACGGAAATGTGCATGCGCTGCTCCGCAAACTTGCATTTCAAGTATATGTGGAAAGTGCTGTCGGCGCCCGTGACGACATTTTTTGACGTCACTCCCGTCGGCCGAGTGTTAAACCGTTTTTCACGGGACCTAGACCAAGTGGACAACCCACTGCCGTACTTCAGCATGTGGATGCTGTTGTATCTATTCCAGATCTCATCGGCATTCCTCGTCTGCGCAGCGACGAACCCGTACGTGCTGATTCTGTACTTACCGCTTGGTTTCGTGTTTGTGTTTGTGACGCGCGTGTACCAGGCGTCAGCTCGTGAACTCAAGCGCTTGGACGGCATCACCCGTTCGCCTTTCCTCAATTTGGTGTCGGAGACGATTCATGGCATTGAAACGATCCGGTCATACAGAATGAGCGAGACATTCTTACAGAAATGCGAACAGCTCTTGAATCACAATGCCAAGTTCTTTTTCGCGTTCCAGTCGTCCTCGCGATGGTTCGCGATGCGCACCGACTGGCTCGTGTCCTCGATCATCACCTCTGTCGCATTGCTAGCCGTCGCAACAAAGGAAAGCCTTGGCGCTGCGGTCGCGGGGCTTGCGTTGACATACGCCGCTCAATTGACATCGTCTTTCCAGCGCATGACGACGCTTGTGACAATGACGGAAAACATCATGACGTGCTTTGAGCGGATCGCGCACTACGAATCCTTGGATGCCGAGGGTCACAAATGCTCGCCAACGAACCGTGAGCTCCTCGCAGCCGAGTGGCCGCGAAGCGGGAGTGTCGTGTTCGAAAATGTGACGATGCGGTACCGAGACGATCTCGAGTTGGTGCTGAAGAACGTCTCGTTCTCCATTACAAGTGGTGAAAAGGTTGGTGTGTGTGGCCGCACAGGCTCGGGGAAGAGTAGCTTGATGAGCGTGTTGTTCCGCGTCGTGGAATGCACAGCAGGTCGCGTGGTGATCGATGGTGTCGATATCTCGACAATCACGGTGCAGCAGCTGCGATCTAAACTGACGATCATCCCGCAAGATCCGATGCTGTTCAGCGGCTCCTTGCGCATGAATCTGGACCCATTCGCCGATAAATCTGACTTGGAGCTCTGGGAGGTGCTCCGGAAAGTGCATCTGCATGAGACCGTGAGTGCATGGGGGAAAGGACTCGAGTACGAGGTCGCGGAAAAGGGCGACAATCTCTCTGTGGGCCAGCGCCAGTTGTTGTGTATCGCGCGTGCTTTGATTCGCGAGAGCAAGGTGATCGTCATGGACGAAGCTACTGCTAATGTGGACCAGGAGTCCGACAAGCTCATCCAGCTCACGGTCAAGGAAAGCTTTGGTGGCGAAAACAAAACCGTGCTGTGCATCGCGCATCGCCTCGAGACGATCCTCGATAGCGACAAGATCTTGGTGCTCGATGCAGGCGAAGTAAAGGAGTTCGACACGCCCGCGGCTCTTTTGAACAGCAAGGAGCCAACGATTTTCCAGTCGCTAGTCGAATCCAGCAAAGCTGTCGGGAAGTTGGATGCATGACGAGTGAGTGGTAAAGTAGAAGTGAGGCGTGCTTACGAAGAAAATAAGATCAATGAAAAAGCGTTCCAGGCAGCGCATCAAAGTGTTCGTTCCCGGCTGTTGTGATGTGCTAATTTTAGGGTGTATGTAAAGTATGCAAAACAACAGATATGAACGACTCAGTTCTCGATTTCAACCGAAGACTGAGTCGTTCATATCCGTTGTTTAGCATAGTTTGTCAGCGGAGAAAAGGAAAGCAGCATGCCGTCGTCGAAGGACCAGGCACACCTCCAATTGCGTAACGAGCTGCGGCGCTTTCGCTCTTGCCTTGGTGAAGATGCTGGAGCGCAGCGCGAATTGCATCAGGCTTTCCAAGACACGGATCCCAGGAACCGTGGCTATATCGCAATGACAGAGTACGTGCGAAGCAACCTGCTGCGTTTTCGATGCGAGAGTTGGTACACACTAATCTGTACTTCACGTCTCACTAGTGAGGTACTTCAAATGCTCAGAGAGTTTGTGCCAGCGAAGCATCGAGATCGCATGTACGTTCCATCGAGCTATATGGTGTCTCCACGCCTATATGGAAGCTGACCTTTTTTGTAACGGAAGCAGAGATTTTGCTGTGATAGTGGAGCATTTCCGCGTCAAGAAGAATCGATTCGATTATGCGGCTTTCTGTACAGCGCTTGAGAAAGACGATACTGGCGCAGCTTCGCCTCAGAAGCATTCGCAAAACAACAAGAGCCTGTCCAAGAAAACTCGACGCAATTTTCTGCTGGGCCGAACTCGCTCCTCCTTTCACTCCCGCTTTGGGGAGCAGAACGATACCAGCGAGACAGATACGCAAAAGCCCAAGATCCGCGTAGACAAGAGGCTCGAAGCCCAGCGACTGATGACGCAGAGTATCCGCAAGAAGTTTCTTCTTGGGGTGATTGGCACGAAATCTGACGGATTCCTTGGTGTACAAGACGCGCTGTTCAACTTGGATGCCGACGGAGAAGGATATTTGGAGAAGCAAGCTTTCGTAAACCACTTTGTACCCCGCTTGAAAGCGCCGCTTACGCGTGCGGAGCTGGGGTTTCTACTCTCGAACATTCGGATGCGCGGACGAGGCCGAGCCCGCAACGGCAGTGCAAAGGGTTATCATGTCGATTACGAGCAAATTGGCACCTTGTGCAACTTGGACAGCGACGCGTCGTTCTCTTCGTCCGATGAAGAAGAAATGAACGAGCCAGAAAACGATCTCAGTTTCACTGGGCGAAGTAGTGACCACCGTGCGATGTCCCCCATGCGGTTATCAAATCTCGGCGCCAACTTTCTCGCGTCAGAGAAGCGAGTACAAGAGTTTCTTCGGCAACATCAGCCATCGGTCGAACCAAATGTCGTAATGGACACGCCTCGATCCATTGTCACTGGCGCTGAAGTGTTTCTGGAACACGCGGAAGCAATTGACGCACAAAAGACTGGATTTCTTTCTGAGAAAGGTATGCACTTCGCTTGTTAGAATAACTGTTTGGATGGTTGTGCTGTTGCTCATTCGATGCGGGTTGACGCCAATATATCTTGCCCTTTGTGTAGATTTCCATCGGGTCCTGAAGAAATGTAGCGTTGATATCTCCCCGACACTCCTCGGCTCGATCCTCTCTCGATTCACTCGCACCACCGATGGACTCATCAGTTACACAAGTTTCTTGCAGTATAACATTTTTTTCCTATCGAGCCGTCTCCTCTTGTTAAGTTTGATTGATCTCGCTCGCATGTGCCACTTCTTGCTTGTTTTTAGTCGCTATGACCGGGACCCGCAGCACTCTCGAGAGCGCCGAAAGCTCAAGCGATTTCTCCTGGGGCTCTTGCCGTCGCTTCAATCCTCGAAAGCGGAATGGATCACATTTCTCCAAGCGCGCTTCGAGAAACACGACCTCAAAATGAACAAAATCAAACGCGGCGAAGTCTCGGAACGAGGCAAGTGTTACTCTTCTCTTCACCTTATTTAATGTTGTAAGGAAACAGCTCATCTCATAGTTGTCAATTTCTTTTCCTCAGAGTGCTTGCACGTGCTTCGCGGAAAAACGGGACCACTGAAGCTCTCGACAGAGCAGGCGCTTGAGATCGTCGCGCTTTTTCTTGCCATCTCACCCAGCAGTACCCCCACGCAGATCCGCTACTATAAGCTCATACAGTACGTCTCGCAGTATTTCTTGTGCCATTTGTTATGCCTGCTGCTAATTTGGAGACATGGTGGTCATAGAATCATCCGAGAATGTGCCCAATGCAATCAGGAACGCCGCGAGCGCGTATCGTCATTGTCAGTACTATCGTCGCCAACCAAGTCAATCATGAATTCGCCGTCTAAACGACAGTCGTCACCAGACGAAAAGTCAACTGAAGATGGCACACTGCCTTCGGTGGGCGACTACCTCATGTTCCACGCCACGCACCGGGAGCGCCAGAATTTCGAGAAGCTCATGGACCTGTTACTGAAGTTTCACGAGAGCATGCCGTCCTCTGCAGCACCTCTCGCCCAGTCCTCCCAGTCACCAACGAAGACCGAAGCGTTGAAAACAAAAGGAGAGATTGCCCCCATTGAGAACGGCGTCCGCCTCGCGCTGGGCGAGAAGCTCCACGTGCAAATCCAGTTCTCGATGTAGCTTTTTTCCCATGTAGGATCTGCGGAATGAACGGTAAACCATCACTCTTTTTTCGTATTCGAGGTTGTGTGCTTGCAGAATGTTCACTGACCATCACTCCCTGCGAACACTGCAAGTTGAAGTTTACACATGGGTACAAGAAGCTAGAACTGAAGCATTTGAGAGACCATCACTCCGACTTTTGACATGATGCGCGATCATCAATTACATCATTGCCAGTCGTTGAAGATCCGACCAATCTTCTGCTATTATACGACTGTTGTGTCCCGCTTAGGAAAATATGCACATTCTCTGCAGCAAAAGGTTCATTGCGATATTTGTACGAGCATCTAAGCCACAAGATCACTTGTCTGCGTTTTGCCACGGTGTTCGTTCAACAGCAGACACAGACCAACGCTACCAATGCATTCATATGTGGTAAAAGAAAGCAACAGTATGCGTGTATTTGGTCAGATTACTTAGTGAGCATGTATGTCGTCTAGCAGGTTGAGGTTTTCACCGCGAAGCTGCCGGTGAATTTACAGTTGTACTCCAACATCGTTGTCTAGCTGATAGGCTTTAGACCGAATTCAACAGTTACGTATCGCGTCGAAACCATATTGAAGCGTTTCCAGCACATCTACGCTATGGTGATAGGTCAGCAGCAGTCTGAATACGCTGGTGCACATTCGCCAACATGCTGCCGCATCTGAATCCCGAATTACTTTTTGCATCTCACAACAATCACCTCCACGGTAAGAAAACACCGTCTTACCGTATATGCAGCACGTTATTTACGGGGGTACGATAAATCAGAATACCGTCATTCTGATTCTATCATGTATAGTAAGCACATATTTTATCCGGAACCCAAAATTCTGTGTGAGGGGGAGGGGGGCACTCTTCACGCATCCACGGTACGCCTCCTCCCCTAATATTATGCTGTTGTTGTTGTTATCATAAGAAATAATAGGGGAAGCAAGCATGGACCCGCCGCGGCGGCTGCCCTCGGCCGAGCAGCTCTATGCGGATGCGTTCGCAAGCGCCGAGCGCGCCAAGAGCCTCGAGCGCGAGGATGGTGACGTGCTGCGCGCTGTGCAGCACTTCCAGGACGCCATCCGCATCCTCTCGCGCCTCGCAATCGTCGAGTCGGCGGCCAAGCGGCAGCTCGTGCAGGACGCAATCGAGGGCTTGCGCGAGCGCGTCGATAAGCTCGAGGCCACGAGCGCGTACGCGCTCGCCCGGGCCATGGAGGAGAATGAGCAGGCCAAGCGCAAGGAAGAGGCGAACGATGCCGCTCAGGCGGACGATGTCGTCGAGGCGTACTTGGTCGCCGGTGACTGGTACATGAAGGCGTACGCGGCGTTCGTGGCCGAAGACTCGACGTCCAAGGCGGCCGTGAAGGAGCAGATCGAGTATATCATCGAGCACGTGTCGAAGCTCAAGGCGAGCCAATCGAATGCTGCGCAGACGCCATGTTATCCGGTGGCGTCGCCTCCGCCGTCAGCTGAGCTCCTGAATCCGCGTGTCAGCTTTTCGTCGCTGGAGTGGCCCGAGCCGCCGGCCAATGTCGACGATGAGCTGCTGTCGGCGACAAAGAATCTGAGCATTATGCCAGCGTATGCAGCTAGCGCTTCGCCTGCAGGGAGCAATTTCGTGATGGTGACTCCTGCGACAGCGCACGGTTCAGAGTCCAAGGCCGGCACAGCGTACACGCCGCAAGAGCTAGACGTCCTTCGGCGTTCGTCTCTGATCAACGGCCATTTGTTTGTTCCCTGGCTCGACGACTTGGACACGCAGGAACAGTTTGAGACGCCGACGTTGTTTGTAGATCCCGATGGTGAGGTGCCATTGTCCGCCAAGCAGCTCCGGAAAGGTGCCCAGTGGATGCGGCCGAGCGAATTTGCCCAGTTGTGTGGGAAACCTCCTGTTATGATCGCCAACATCAACCCGCAGGTCGTCAAGCAAGATATCGTGACCGACTGCTCGTTTGTCGCGTCGCTGTGCATCACTGCTGCGTACGAGCAGCGCTTCAAGAAACCGCTGATCACCAACATCATATACCCGGTGGATCCAGTTTCGAAGACGCCCGTGTACAATCCATGCGGCAAGTACGTCGTGAAACTGTGGGCGAACGGCGTGCCTCGGAAAGTGGTGATTGACGACCTGCTCCCTGTAAACACCACGACGGGCCAACTGCTTTCCTCGTGCACGACGCAAGAGAATGAACTCTGGGTCAGTCTGATCGAGAAAGCGTATCTGAAACTCAACGGTGGGTATGATTTCCCTGGTGGCAACTCGGGCATCGATCTGTTTGCGCTTACGGGTTGGATCCCCGAGCGCATCGCGATCACAGACCTGATCAGCGACTCGCGCAAAGAAGATCGACTCTGGGAGCAACTGAAGAGTGCTTTCCACTATGGTGATTGCATTATCACGATGTCGACGGGCGACATCGAGAAAGAGGAAGCAAAACACATCGGACTCGTGCCGATGCATGTGTACGCAGTGCTCAATGTGTATGAAGTTGTCGCGACCTCTGCAGAAGATGGGAGCGATCGAAAGCAGCGCTTGCTGCAGCTGAAGAACCCGTGGCGTAAGATGAGTTGGAAAGGGCCGTTCTCAAAGCGGGACGAAGCATGTTGGCAGAGTGCGATAGGAGACGAGCTGCGCGCATATCAACGACAGTTTTACCGATCTGATTCGCGCAGTGGTGACGTCGCTGGTGCGCCTGTGGAAGTGGACGATGATGGACTGTTCTGGATCGACTTCGACTCGGTCAAAAAGTACTACGAGAGCATCTATTTAAACTGGAATCCGGCGCTATTCCCGTTCAAGGATGTGTGTCATGAGCACTGGTCCGTGGAGCTGGGGCCGGCGAATGATTCGATCACGCTTGGGTTTAATCCACAATATTCGCTGACGTTCCAGCGTGCAGACCAGTTTTCCTTGTCGCCCACTACGGCGTTGTCCACCACGGTCTGGGTGCTCTTGACGCGTCATGTTCGGGTGGTGGAGCGAGACGTCGATCAGGCTTCCCAGCAGTTTCTCACGCTTCACGTGTATCATGGCAAGTCTGGGAAACGCGTGTTTTACAGCCAGAATGCGTTGTGGCGTGGTGCGTACAGCAATAACCCACATACGCTCGTGAGCCTTGATGTGGACCTTGAAACCGACCAAGAACCTTCATTTGTGAGTATCTTTGCTGCTGTCATTGTATTACACGCTCTTACTGCTCTCTATTCCGTCGTTCTCACTATGTTGTGCTTTGTGATCACCTTGTAGACCCTCGTTGCGTCTCAGTATGAGAAGTTTGCACCGCTCGACTACACGATCTCCGTGTTTTCTACGTCGCAGTTCACATTCCAGGCTGTGCCTCAGATACTCACTACAGACTTGAGTAGTGTGGAGATTCAAGGCGAATGGGATGACCTCACGGCTGGTGGTCGGCCGTTTTTCTCATCGTTCATGAACAACCCGCAGTACCACATTCAGCTCACGTCACCGTGCCGTCATGTGTACGTGTTCTTGGAAGAAGCGTCGTTCATGCGTAAAGATGCAGCGTCTGCCAGCGCTCCAGTCAACCTGCGTGCTGCATTGCACACGCGCGAGCGTCTCTGTGGACTCTCAAGCGCATCATCTCTGCGAGTTCTCAGCTCCGGCGAATATCGTCCGGGGTTTTGCATGATCGAGATGGATGCCGACGATCTTGCGGGGCTTGCTGATTTCGTGTTGGTCCCGTCTACTTTTGAGCCTGGATCGAAGAGTGCGTTCACGCTTCGTGTCTTGAGCGATCCGCCGAATGCCGTGATGGCTTGCCGCGCAATTCCTCCAGAAGGGTACGGCATGGAGCTCGTGGATATTCGAGGGAGATGGGATCTTCAAACAGGGTCTGCCGCGGGATGCTCGAATTACGGTTGCTACACGTTCAACCCGAAGTACCTCGTCCGTGTCTTGCACGAGTCGGAGTTTTTCGTGCGCTTACAAATTGTGAAAAGCTCGCACGCGAAGTACGCAGGCATGACAGCGCCTGCGATCAATGTTTCCATATTTGCAAGTACGTCGAACGGCGACTTGATGCTGTCGTCGAATCCGACCATGGCGTTCGCGGGCGCGTCCTCGGACGATGGCGTGTACACCAGTGGGAGTCCATCTGGCGTTGTCACGGGCAAGCATATTCGATTTCCAGCAGGTTGGTACGTGATCCTTCCATCCACGTTCGAGCCCCAGGAGTACGCGTTTGAGCTCAAGATCTATTCGTCATCGCCAGTCGAGATCCGCAGTTTATGACAGTAACCCTCTGGAATTTGTGGCAATGTTCAGTCCGCCATAGAGAAGAAGAAGAAGCAAAGTCAAGAATACCGACAGGTCCATTGTGTGTCTGTGAGCGTGTATATGGAGGTGTCCAGTGCGTAAATATGCCATGTCGTGAGTTCATATCGGATCCTTGTGCTTGGAAAGCGCCAAATTTCGCCATCTGCGACGTGTGAGCGCACTCCCGCAACCCATGATTGGCTCAAAATGGATTATAAATGTGTCCAATCAAGGTTTATAATGAGTCATAATTTCAGCCAATGATAAGTGATTGTAGCTGTTGCTTCGACAACTATTACTACGCTTCAGTCATTTTCGCACGAGAAGAATGGCTGGAAGTGGCGCGGCGGCCATGACGGCGATCGCCGAGGACGAGCTGGTGACGATGCACCAGTTCATCGAGAACGCGCTCGACCTCAAGCTCAAGGTTCGTCTCGTGCTCGCGCTCTCCGTGTGTTCATTGGCATCGTGTAGTCGCTGCTGTAATCGATCGATTGGCGGAACTTTGCTGGGTTTGATATGCGCCAGAACCAAGTATCTGACCGCTATGCGCTCCACGCGACACAATGTTTTTGTTGCGTATTGTTGCTGCTGTTGGTGGTTTGTGTAGGGCAATGCGACCAACTATGACTTCCTCATCCAGCAGCTGACGACACCAGGCAAATCTGATGTGAAGACGCGCCGCAAGATCTACCTCGCGCTGCCGCGCTGCATCTCCACGATGGCGAAGGAGCCGCACGCGTACCAGCAGTTCCTCAACGTTCTTTTCAAGTTTACGTTTTTGGAAGAGCGCGAAGAAATCGAGGCGTTCACGCGGTTCATTGTGCATCTGGTGTCGTCGAATACTGTTTACGTGTTGCCAACGCTGCAGATGCTGACGCGGAACCTGTGTCGACCGCAGCAATTGCCTCCAGCGTTCGCCGCGCTTGTCGCAGCCGCGAATGCGCCTGCAGCGCCGACTGCGATTAAGCGAATCTCGATCGGTTCCAGTTTTGGCGGAATCACTTCCTCGTCAACGGCGTCAGCGGCTGCCCCAGCACCAGCGCCAGAGCCCATTGACGTCGAGGCGCGCATTGAACAGCGGTATTCGTTTGTGCACGAAACGTATCAGCGCGTGCTTGCGCTGGTGCCGACGGCTGCGAATATTCTGTTCCCAGTGGTCTGCGAACACTTTCCGCATAAGCGCTTGGACGCGCCGTTCCAAGTGGCGTACTTGAAGAACGTGCTGAAGCTGTCAACGTATGTCCCGGGGCTGCAGGAACGCATTTTTGGACTGATCGTGGACCAATTGGTCGCTGTGGACGTCGAAATCAAACTGGACGAGAAAGAAGAAGACATTTTTACGATGGACGATTTCTTGGACGACGAGTTGTTGCCGCCTGACAGTTCAAAACTGGACGAGATGGCCGACAAACTCGACCAGATGATGGTGATCATGTTTTCGCACATTGAAGAGATCGTGGGCGCTCCAGCAAGTGGTAGTGAAAGCACCAATGCAGATGCTACGACTGTATTAAATGTTCAGAAAGCCGCGCTGGTGTTCAAGTACTTGCTCAAGGTGTTTGAGCATTCAATTCTCAACACGCATCGATCCAAGTACCCGCAGTTTCTCCTGTTTTATATCTGCCGCATGGATCCGCAGTTCCAGGACGTGCTGATTTCGCAACTTCTGGCTGCGTCGTTGGATCCTCAGGTGCCGCCTGTCACGCGACACAGCTGTGGCGCGTACTTGGCGAGTTTCTTGGCGCGTGCAAAGTACATCTCGGTCGCGTATATCCAGAAGGCGTTGTACCATTTGCTGAAATGGATGCATGACCAAATGGACGTTTACGATGCCGCATTGCAGCCGAAAGATCCAGACGCCCAAGGGAATATCGAAGCTGAGGCAGCTGAGCTCGAAGCCAAGGACACGCGCGGCAATTTCCAAGAGTCGATCTTCATCTCGACGCTGCAGACCGTGTGCTACATGCTGTGTTTCCGCGGCCTCGAGATCGCGCAGACGCCAAACGGGTACGATTTTCTGCGCACGCTCGGCTGGGAGCGGCTGCTGATCACGTCGACATCGTACTGTCCGTTGGCATTTTGCCAGCAGACTGTCGCGACCGAGTTCCTCAACTTTGTCGAGACCTTTGATCTGATCTCGGAGGAGTGCATCGACCGTGTGGATCAGGCGATCAGCAGCTCGGGCAAAGGCGCGTTCAAGACCAAGACCAAGACGATGGAGCGGTCGAAGGCGCCGAGCTCGAACGCCAGTGCGCCGTCGACCCTTCTCGGCCAGCGCCAGCCGCTCGAGACGTTTTTCCCGTTCGACCCGTACTTGCTGCGTCGATCGTTCAAGTACATTGGCCCGTTGTATTTATATTGGAAGCACGCCGATCCGACTTCGAGCGAGAACTGCGACGCGCTGAACGCAGTCAAGGCGATCATCCGCGAGTTTGAAGCTGAGGTCGAGGACGACGACGAGGAGGAGGCTGACGAGGACGATGACGACGAAGAAGACGTTGACCGGGACGACGATGTGAGCATGTCGGGTAGCGTCGGCGTCGCGTCCTTCAAAGGCCTGAGCTACCTGGAGAACCACATACACGGCAGCGTCGAGCAGCGCGCGTACGGCATGTCGGTTGGGTCCTCGAACGACGGCGACTACAGCTTTGACGACCGAGACCGCGCCTTGAAGGCCATGGCGAGCGGCAGCAAGAAGAAATCAGGCAAAAAGGTCTCACGGAGCACGTTTGATCCATCGCCAGCGCTCTCGGCGAGCTCTCCACCCTCTCGACTCCCGCCGCTGGGCTCAGCGAACGCGTTCACGCTCGGAGGCTTTGACGATTATGAAGATGACGACGGATTCTAAGCATATTGCTATGAGGAAGACTCTGTTTACCAAATCCAAAATATATTAAAACGTGACACGATATGGAATCTCCACATCAACTATCAACTGCGTGGCATGGAAGCCAAAATGAATAGGGCAATCAAAAAGGAGCGAGTGGCTTTTTGATTTCCTTTTGAGCCGCTGCTGCTTTACCGACGGTAGGCAGCGAGTTGGCGACGCAGCTCTTCGTTCTCGTCCTCCAGGCGGAAAAGCTTGGGCGCGATCTCCGAGTCCATCTCCTGGATCTGGTTCTTCAGGTGGTGATTCTCCTCACGCAGGCGCGACACCTCGTCGCGGAGGTACGTGTTGATGTCCAACTGCTGCTCGAGCGACGTCTTCGCCTCCATGAGCGCGTCCTCAATCTCGAGCTGCTTGACGGCCGCGAGGTCGGCTTGCTCCTGCACCATGCGGTTGCAGTCGTTCATGATACGCTCGACCTCGTCCTCCTTCTGCTTGATCTCTTCCTGCGTCTGCGTGAGCGACGCCTCGTACTTGGCGATCTGGTCGTGGCTCGCGACCACCTGCTCCTGGTGCTTGTGCAGCGCCTGCTCGTTTTTCTCCAGCTGCGCGCGCAGTTGCTGCATCTCGTGCTCGTACTTGGCCTGGTCCTTCTGCTGGAGCTGCGCACGACGCAGGTTCTCCTGCTCGTTGAGCAGGTCCTGGATCATCTGCTCGTCCGCCGCGCGTTGGCTCTTGACTGACTGCAGCGCCGCCGCCTGCATCGTGAGCTCCGAGCGCAGCTTCGACACCGTCGTGTCGATGATGCGGCGACTCGAGAGCATGTCTTCGTGGATCTTGGCCGTCGACTTGTGCTCCTCCGTCTTCACGCGCGCGGTGTCATCCAACCTGGTCATAACAACGTCAACACAGTGAGTGCCGTAGAAAGTTGTAACAAGTGACAACAGCAAGGCATCAAAGCGTACATGACTGTGAGCTTGGAGATCTGCTTCTGCAAAATGCTCTTCTGCTCGCGCTCCAGCTTCAACGCCTGCTCAACGTTTCCATATCAACGTCATATTGCGTTAGCATTAGACGTACTTATAAAGCATGTGCTTATGCCAATGGCAAAGCCCACGTACATGCTCAAAGTATGTGCCGGCACGCTTGGCGTCTTCTTCCTCCTATATTCATTCACACAATTATACACACCACAATTAACACCAAGTCACGACCACAACATACAGCACATACATATGAAAGCGCACGCACCGTGAACGTGCGGACGTATGCGGTCAGCGGCGACCACTCGCTGCACTGCTTGGTGGCTTCGTCGACCACGCGCGCGCGAAATACGTAGTTCTATCCGTTCGTTCATTTACATTAACGAGCATATGGTAACCATATATATATCAGCATACGCGTCAGCATATCTCTGCAGCCAGGCTCTCGTATAATAAGCGCATGGACGCACCGTGTTGGGCGTAAGTCCCTTGACGGGGTGCATGCTGCCAGAAAACGCCTCCGAGTCGGTCCACGAGTAGTATACGTACCCATGTTCACTGTGGCCCTATTGTCACGACCGCATCCGTTATAATCAACGCAATAAATCAACCACAAGCAAATAGGTCATGCAAAGCACATGAGCGCATTTTGACGCACCACTTGGCACTTGAATTTCTTGTCGAGCTGGTCAGTCTTGAGCCGCAGCGTGACCGACTTGTCGGTCTTCGCGACGGCCTCGGGCGTCGGTAGCGGTGGCAACTCGGGCACCGTCGTGAACTGCATGGTGAGCCGAGGTGCTTAATAGGGAGAATGGAGCGTAGGAGGGGCAGGAAACGCAGGGAATGACGGCGCGCTCAAGTGGCGCGTTCTCTTCCTGCTTTGTTCTTTCTGGCGATAGAGAGAGAGAACGAAGAGTGAATGCATGCGACAGGCTGACCAAAAAAGATAGCAATCCCACGCTTGCATGGTAATCTGTATAAATGAGTATTTGATGAAAAAAGTTGTTTCAATAAATTATATTGTATTATAATAAGACTGCATAAAAGGATACTATGCAAAATACCCTTTAAGAAAAGATTGATAGTGCGAAAGAAGAAAAGTGGCCGACTGAAAAAGGTTGCTTCAACACTCTAGTGGTATCTACTGTATTTCTAAGCAAAAGCGGCGTTCAACCAGTTCAATCATGGCGTCATGTGTATGTGTGTATCAAGTGTTTTTATTTGTTTACTCTGTTGTTGCGATCGCGGCCAGCACCATCAGTATATAAAAAGCGCGTGCTCCTCGCCATCTTTTTCCCTTCCTTCGTAGCTCTCCATGCTCAAAAAGCGCCACCTTTTTTCTTAAAAGCGCGCTTCACATTATGGAAAATACCATCCAGCAAGTTGTTCTTTTAAACACGAGCCATGGACTGTTTACCAGCGGCGGATACGCGCGCGGTCCGGCATGTCCCACTCGAAGGGCTGACCGGGCACTGGCGGGATGTTCTTGGCCTCGTACTCCTTGATGATCTCCTCGTCCTTGCCCTCCCACGCGAAGCGGACGTTGTGCGTCGCCGCGCGCGTGAGGATCAGCTTGTCACGCGCCTCTGGTTTAACAGACATTGGCAAGCAAAATAGCCACAAAATAGCATGAGGATAACCATCTTGTCTGTCGCCGCCATACTGATAAATGTGGAAACGTACCGTGGGTGGTGGTCATGGCCGAACGCGTTCCCGTTGGGTCGTACGCCAAGACGGCAGGGTTCTACAACCAGTCACACAGGCAGCGTGTAAATCACACCGCATTCTCCATGATATAATAATCTATCTTCTGGCAATTCTGGATGCGAGTGCCTGCCTACCTTGTTACCAGGGGATCCGCGCTTGGCATCTTTTGGCAATTCCGCGCGCTTCTCCACAGCGATCGATGGGTGCACGCCGACTTCGAGCGGCACGTGCATGCGACGGATGTCGCGCGTGTAGTACTGCGTGTTGTAGATGCTCTCCTTCTCCGCCGACGGCACGTGGGCAGGCGGCTGGTTCGAAGGCGCAGGGTAACGGTACTTCTGGTGGCCCGACGGCGCCTGGAACTCCTGCTTGGTGCCCGACGCCTCCGTGAACAGCAACAGCTCACGGAGCTGCGCAAAAACAGCAACAACAGACGCATCGAGTAAATCAGTCAATACGCATCCGATAAGGACGTAGAATCATACAGCGAAGCAGCTAGGAGCCAATGCTTGAGCCAACTGCATCGAAGGACGAATCGCTCTCTTTGCAACCCACGAGTGTCGCATGCGCCTGTGCGTTCGTCTGCATGTGCATTTAGGCATTTCGCACCTTCTGGCGCTGCTGCGGCGTCAGCAGATCCGCGAACTTGAACGGCTTGAACGGCTGCCACTTGCTCATCTTGTCTAGTGTGATTCCTGCTTCCCGCTAGTGAGGCCGACCGCCAGAACGAACCGCGTCTGAGCGGCTCTGCTCGCCCCCCTTCAGCGCGTAAACTATGCGCATCCATACATTACTTCCATGGTAATTTACCTCCCCACAAAGCCAACTTTACACCAAATGCTTTGCTTCATGAAATATAACTGATCTGAAGATTACACGCGACGTAATTTTACTGTAGTATTTAACAAGCAGGAAGATAATTGCGTAATTTACCCCAACCAAACGACGGTTTTAACAGGGATGGGAAGGGTCTACTATAGGAGATACATACGCTACTGCTTACAGTTCCAAACGCTTCGATGGGGTGGGCACGAACCACACGCCGAATGGGAACTCGGCGGCGGCGCGCGGCTCGAGCACATCCGCGGGGCCGACGTTCTTCAGGATGCTGCGCACGACGTCCACATCCATCACAAAGTGCTCGGCGAGCTTCACGCTGCTCCACGCGGTCGGGTCCTCGTAGTGCAGACGCAGCAGCTCGCGTAGGTTGCGGTTCGAGAGGCGGCCTGGAATGTGGTCAACCACTTCACCTCCAAACACAGTGGATGCCGCCGCAGTGCGGTCCTGTGGCAGCGTCGTAGGCGTCGATGACCGCGCTCGGTAAGCGCTCGCTGTGTCCTGAAAAGCAGTGCTGTCTTGCTATAAAGCCACATCATAAAACGACATGACTTGAGCAACTACAACAACACATCCTAATACATCACGCGTAACGACAGCACACAAAACCGCATGGACACATACCACGAGGTAGTCAACTTTCTCGTATTCTTCGAACTTTTTCATATCGTCCAGCAGCGTGCGGTTCATCTCTATGATCTCGACGGGCTTCTCCGGCGCGTTCGGGTTGCGCATGAGACTCGCGCCATTCAGGTCGCGGTTGCTGATGTCCAGATGTGACACCACGACCGCGCTGCGGGAAAATTCCGAGAGGGGCCCGCTGCTCTTCTTGGTGGTGGAGGCCGCTGCTGCCTTGGCCGCCGCCTTTGGCGCCGCCGACGCGGCCGCTTTGCTCGCTGCGCCGCCCATTTTCGTTCTCTTTCTTGCAAAATGGAGCTCTCCAACACGAACGAAGGGAGCAGATTCGATTTTGGTGGTCCATTATACGAATTTCTGCCAATAAAAACCATGTAAAATAAAACCACGTCGTCGGATTGGACAAAATATAACAATTAGCAAGAGCTGTGACGGAGAACCGAATGACAGCTCCAAGTCAAAAATGAACTTGTGCATTCTCTTCTTCTTGTCTCCTCGGTCCTCTCTGTCTGTGGCTCCTACGAAAATCTCCCTTGTCCCTATTCACACACGCTCATGTGGGTTCACTCATATCTCCCATAATCTCTTGCTACAAACGAGCCCGTTGAAAGCGCATCATCCTCAAACACCTTCCAGAGTGACCCCAGTCGAAATCATGATCCTCTGATACCTTTTTTCCAATTCATTGTGTGAGTTCGGGACTTTCCTCTTACTTGTTTTCTTCCTCTTGTCTTCGTTGTTGTTCGTCGCTTTTCCTACTAGTACGAGCCGGCATCGTGCCGTCAGTCAGCCTGCATCTCACGAGGTTGGATGCTTCTGAGTACGTTGTGTCGTCTTTTTCCGCTGCCCTTGTTGCCTTTGTCCCTCATTTTATTCCGTTTTTGTTTTCTTGCCGTGGTATCTTTTGTCTGCTTGCTCGTCTCCGTTGATTCTCGCCGGCCTAGATCTGCGCAATCGATGCGTGCAGCGAGTGAGCACTGCGAGTAGTGCTCCCAGGTCTTGGAATCCAATCAAATCACTCGATACGTTGTGGAGACTGGCCGAAAAAGTGAGCTTCCGGCCTTGTCACTCCTTAAGAAGCTAATTCATGTTTCCCTTGTTACAGCTCCCGTTGCTATGCATCGCAATGAGAGCCTCATGTAGCTTATGGGTTGATGAACGGGTTCCGAGTGTAGAATTGCGGCTGCTGCTGCTGCTGTGGCAGCTTGTTCGCAGCCACACCATCACCTCGACGCTCTTGGGAGCTCGATTGCATCCCCAGCGACGCTGAGCCAAAGCCAGGCGGTGGTGGTGGTCGTGGCGACGTACGTGAAGCCGACAAGTCCATGCTGTCACTGCTGGTACTTCTTTGCGACGAGCTGAAGAACGCACTCAAACTGGATTCCTCCTGCTGATACAGAGCGCTCTCACGCTCCACGGCAACCAGATCCATCAGTGGCGCAAACTGGTTCTCACTGCTGCTTCCACCGAAGCCACCAAGCCCACCGCCAAGTTTTGGAACCGAAGGAGGCTTGCCAAGCGCATTGTTGTTGCTGCTGTTTGCCAACGAGTTGCTGTTTCCCCACCCCGAGAGCAATCCTTGTCCTGAAAAGCTGCCGAAGTCGTTGAAACTCTGGAAATTTGGATACCCGAGCGTCGAGCCGAATGATCCGCTGCCACCGAAGCTTCCAAACGAGTCGCTGAACGAGTTACGTTTTGTCGGATCTGGAGTAGTCTGGGAACTCGGGCCACCGAGACTGAATGGCCCAGCAGCAGTCAAATCTGCAAATGGGGAGCTCACACCACCAAACATTGAATTGATGTCGCTACGAAGCGCACTGCTGCCACTGGTAGCAATAGGCGCTGGTGTCAGTGCAGGAGATGGCTGGAACACAATGACTTCGTCGTCGAAATCATCATCGTCTTCGTCAGGCTGGCGTTTCGCCGGTTTCTGTAGATCCGATGCACTTTGTGCACCAAAGAGACCAAGATCGAACGACGGCACCTGGCTCACTGCAGCACCTGTGTTGCGCGTTCCCGACACAGCCTGCAAGAATCCATTCGAGCTGCCTGCTCCCACTGTCGGTGATGTCGAGAACGTACCCTGGTACAGGTACAGCAGCGGATTGCCTTCGTATTCTTCGCACAGGAACTTGCCAAAGTGATAAAGATTCCACGCGCGTATCTTCACCGCTTCGTTTTCAGCCAACGCTGGCGCATTACCGCTGCTTGAACTGTTCATTGCCGAGTCGTCTTTCCACTTCGCCGACGCCGACGTCGACGAACTTTCCAAAAGCGCCGCAAACGGAGAGAACCCACGCAGCTCGATATTCTCCTTCAGCAGCAATTGCTGCTCACGCAGCGGCTCTTGCTGGTCGTTTCTCAGGTTGACAAGCGGCGCGTACATTTCTTTCAGCTTGGCATGGTTCAAAAGAGATGTCAAACTCTCCAAAAACGCACTTGCGAAATGAGCCGAAGCAGATGTTTCCGATATTGGAGAGTGGCTCATTGCGGACTCCAGAACGTTCAACGCCTTTGGGTTCAGACGCATAAAGTCGCAAAACACACTCACTGGGCCCAGGAGCCGCAAACTGTTTGGAATTTCCGCATCGTTGCCAGACGTCTTCTTCTTTCCGAGCTCTTCGACCAGGTACTCAATCACGTTGGAGATCGTCAGCGTCGACAGCCGCAACGAGTCCTCCTTCGCACTCGTGTTCCCTCTCATCGCGCGCACGAGGCAAAACACGTTCGTCACCACGACCTTGAGCAAGAGCGCGTCGCCGACGACACCAGCACGCAGGAGCGCATCCAGGTCCTTGCACAGAACGGCTTCCATGTCGCGTGGGTACACTGGATTCGCATTCACCGATCCATATCCGTTGTTGCCAGCACTGGACGGGCGCGTCGCAGTCGAGAACAGGATGCCATGCATTCGCGTGAGACGATGCAGAAAGCTCTTCAGGAACGCCGACTTGTCCTTTGAGGATGTTGCTCCGGTCAGCATCATCGACGATGGCGCAGCCAATGGACGCTGGCGGCTTCGCTCAAACAGCAGCGCGAGGTTCTCTTCTGCTGTCGCAAACGGCTGCGCGATCAGCAGACTGCGACAGTATCGGTACACCGCGACGGTCTCAGCTTCCACGTACGTCGCGAGAACAGCGAGCTGGTTGTGCGGGTTGCCATTCTCAGGGAGAAGCGCTAGAGCCTTGTAGTAAAAACTCTCCGCTGCCGCAAAATTCTTCTTCGCCTTCTGACTGTGCAGCTCACGGTACCGCGCAAGATCGCCGAGGAAAATGAAGCATCGATGCAGACTTTGACGGCAACGCGGGATGGCATCCTGCGCTGCGCCAGCTGGGACGTTGGACGTGAATGATGGCGCGCTGTTCGACGCAATGCGACTCACGCGGTTCGTCGACAGCCACGCGGCATACGCGTCGCGTAGATGCTCATAGAACGCTGACGATTCGTTCAGAAACCGCTGGAATTCCGTCGACACGCGCGCAAAATGCTCCCGCACGCTGCGGTCGTTTGACGGTGCCGATGCGTATTTGCGAATGCGACGACGGAAATCCTCAATGCGCTTGTAGAAGCACGGCTTCCAGAGTGCCTGCTCGATCTCCTTGGACGCGGCAAACGCGGGGCTCACATCAGCGATCGCCTTCGCCTTCTCCACGAGTCTATTATCGCACCAACAGCATTAAAATTCACTCCATTTGTTAGTTTCCATGATGGCTGAAGCTTATATAGTAGGCAGATCCATACGCACCGGCTTCGAAGCACATTGGCATCTTGCGAGTTGAGAGGATTCGCGCGCAGCAGCTCGCGCAACTGCTTCTCGACCTCCACGATCTCTCTGTTCACATCATATCATCCACAGGACAGCAGCATCCGTCAATCGCTTCGTTGTCTCCCATATCGTAGCTTCCTTCGAGGGTACAACACTACAAGCCCACAACCCAACAACAACAGCAACAGTGTACATACCGATACAACCGCCGTGGATCCGTCGCCATCATGTCCTCGACGCTTCTTCAATGCTTCTCGAACCGGAGGAATCTGCAGCAAGTGCCGTTATGCCGCCTCTGACTTGTAGAACGAAGAGGAGCTTGTCTTGTATGGAATAGTCGGGAGGAAGGAATTCGCAACAAACAAACTGGAAAACGAGAAGCAGGAGAGACGCGCCAGCTCAGCACTGCATGCTCCTGCCAGAGAACGAGTCGAAGAATAAGAGGAGGAGGAGCGTGGGGGGGGGGGAGGGGGGCGGAGGGTCTGGCGAGTGCCGCGAAGAGAAGGGAGGAAGAAGGACGGACGGACTTCTGTGTCCAGCTTCCTTGCTGCTGCGTGCGCGCCGGTTATCTATCCGCCAGCCACATTGCGCGCACGTCCGACAATGTGGACCACACTACGATATACATTATTTTAGAAAAGTAATGTGGACCACGTTATAATAGATAGCAATGCGTTTTGTGTGGTAGTGCCCTTACCGTAGTGCCTGCCATTTTATACGAGTCAAGATGCTGAACGTGACGCGCATGTCCAGGAGCGTGCTGCGCGCGGCCGCGAGCCACAGCAGCCGTGCGCCGTTCACTGCCGCGCCGGCGAGAGCGTCCACTCTGCAGAGACGCTTCGTGCAGACCAACGTGAACCAGCAGCCGGCGGCCGCAGCGACACAGAAGGCGGACAACACGAACGCTGCGGCGGCGGCTGGAGCTGCTGGTGCCGAAGAAGAAGCACCAAAGTACAAGCCCGGTTGGTTCAGCCGCAACCCGGGCATCACGCTCGGCGGTATCCTGCTCAGTATCGGCCTCTACATCTACCGCGGCACGCAGAACAAAAAGAACTTTGATGCGCTGCAGGCGCCAATCGCCGAGGAGGCCGTGATCTCGCCCTACGAGGCCTGGGAGCTGCGCAGCGCGAACGACATCACGTGAGTTCTCTTGGCGCCTATTGGTGTTTTGCTATCTTGCTGATGCTTTGCATATGTTATTACAACAGCCCCGAGACGTATGAGTCGGTGCGCGCGGGCGTGTTCAAGGCGTTCCCAACGCGCAAGGCTGCGATGGAGCACTTCGATCAGTACCTGGGCTTCAAGCTCGCCGAGTCCTGTCCAAATGGACTGCGCAATGCCGTAAGTCCATATCGTGTTTGTATCATATTGGGTTTACCTGTGTCTAAATGTTTCCCTTTGGTGGTGTCTAGTACCACTTGGAGCGTGTGCTGCTCAGCTTGGAGCGCGACGAGAACAAGAAAATCGACGTGGATGCGCTCATGGTGGCGTTCTCCATGGCCGTCAAGGGCGCGGCTGAGGACCGTCTGCAGTGCTTGTTCGATCTCGCCACCGAGTCGTCTGGTGAGCCTCATGAGGGCGAACCTGAGCGTGAGATCACGCAGCAGCAACTGGAGCGCTTGCTCGGTATGAAATCTCAACATGTCACTCTACTTTCATGCTTGTGATCTAAAGCGCTTGATTTGCTTGTCATGTTGATAGAGTTGCTGCTGAAGACGTACCAGATCCCATCGGAAAAGCGCGTGCTCACGGCTGACGAAAAGTACCCGTTCCAGCAATACAAGGCTGCGACGCCGCACGATCTCCTCGAGGCCGATCAGCAGGCGCAGGTCGACGCCAAGAAGATCACGGCCGCCGAGGCCAATTCGCGTTCGTCGTACACATTCGAAGCGTTTTCCGAGATCATGCGCGGCAAGACGGTCTGCGTCTGGGGCGAGTGCTTTGCAAACTCGAAGAAGCGCATGAAGAACTAATTAGACACAAATCCTAGTAGTCATGTGACTTTATCACCCTGGTGCCTTGGTTTCTTTTGTTGTGTGGCAATGTATAGTGAGTGATATTGCATTTGCCGTTCAGGGTGTACTGGTAGCGAGTGCTGTCGCCTTCTGGTCGGCGTTTGTGAGGCGCATGATCGGATGCGCTTCTACTTGGTTCATTTCTTGGAGCACCTACAGATTACAAGACCGCGAAGCATAAGAATAAACAGAAGCCGTGAAAAGCTATATAAGTTCTTACTTTAGCGGTGCTATAACGAAGCTGGTGGAATTGACGTATTGGGGCTCGCATCGTGCGCGTGCTGCCGTCCCTCGTCTGTATTCTCATCACCACAATCGAACCCTCGACGTGCCTAGAAGCACAGCAACAGCAGCAAAGGATCAGCTCATACAACTCTGTAAAGCATTTGCACACAATGCAATATATAGCCTACCATTGCATTTCGTTGACGCGGGGCAGCGAAAACTTGTTGGCACCAGCCGCAGTTTCCAATGCACTCCAGCTATAACAGAATAGTAACCACATACATGCGATAACGTTAGCAACATGCATGCATACTTGGGCATGTGAGCTCCCAACGTACTTGTCTCGAAGTGCTTGCAGAAATGGCAACTGGAAGTCGCTCGGGATCTTCTGTTGTAGCGCCTGTTGCTGTGCGAGCGAGTCTTTCTGAGACGCGGAGCTTTCATCCTGACCCTGATGCGTCTCTAGTACAAGAAAGTCCATGCGATCGCGAATGATCACTGTCAGCAGCCGCTTGATCGTGAACGCAAAGCTCAGCAGCACTTGCTCCTCCTGCAATCATCACAAACACTTTTAGAAACAAGTAGTGCTCATACAACTCTATGCGATGGTCATATACGCAATATGGCACCTCTTTCGTCTTGCACTGCGCTTGAAGAGTGTCCGCATCAATCGCGTCGTCTAGATCCTATTGGCAACAATGGCAACAAGCGTGAAGCAAACAATCTCGTCACTACGCGCCCAATAATACGCAAGCGTTCCCGTACTTTCTCTGCAGCACAGCACAGCGCGATCGCGAGTTTCATGATAGTATCGAAATGCGCGTTGGCGAACGCCGCGTGCGCCGCGCTGCGCAGCAGATCTGCCCACTCCTGCGTCGCCGTCGCGAACTCCATGGCTCCGCGCTTTCTTTCTTTGACCTGTTCAAGATCCCACAGGCAAACAGTCATGCCTACTTTTGTGCGTTCAATACAAATTATAGTACATTGCTGTGGAAACCATATACATTGCTATATATATTGGTAATTTATGTAAACAAAACTGTCGATTACTTTTTGATATATTTCGTAATAGTGACGTCTACATATAAAGAGTGCCATCAAATGTCACTATTTGGTCGGCCCAACCATAAAGCAAGTGGTAAAGCAACCAAGAGGACCACGATGTCGGCGGCGATCGAGCAGCGCAACCAGGACGCGACGGTGTACGTGGGCAACCTGGACGACCGCGTGACGGAGGAGCTGCTCTGGGAGCTGATGCTGCAGGCCGGGTCCGTGATCAACGTGCACATGCCGCGCGACAAGGTCACGAACACGCACCAGAACTACGGCTTTGTCGAGTTCCGCACGGAGGAGTGCGCCGAGTACGCACTCAAGGTCATGAATATGATTCAGCTCTACGGCAAGGTGATGCGCGTGAAGAAGGCGTCGCAGGACAAGAAGAACCTGGACATCGGTGCGAACCTGTTCATCGGCAACCTGGACGCCGAGGTGGATGAGAAGCTGCTCTACGACACGTTCTCGGCGTTCGGCGGCATCATCGAGACCCCCAAGATCATGCGCGACGCCGAGACCAAGGTGTCGCGTGGCTTCGGCTTCATCAGCTTCGACTCGTTCGAGGCCTCGGACCTCGCCATCGAGTGCATGAACGGACAGTACCTGTGCAACAGACAGGTCGTCGTGCAGTACGCGTACAAGAAGGACAGCAACAACGAGCGCCACGGCTCCGAAGCCGAGCGGCTGCTGGCGCAAAGTAACCCAAACAAGCTCAAGCCGCACACACGGTTCGCGTTCACAACGCCCGCTGCTGGTGGTGTGTCCGCTGACGCTATGGGAGGCAATGGCGCGTTGCCGATGGCACCCCCGCCGCCGCCCATGGCGCATCTCAACGGCGGATACATGGCGCCGATGGGCTCGATGGGGATGGTCCCACCGCCCCCACCACCACCACAGAGTATGGGCATGTACCAGATGGGCATGGGCGGCATGGCGCCTCCACCTCCGCCACCCATGCCAACAGGGATGATGGCCGGCCATAGCATGATGCCGCCGACTGCTGGCATCCCGCCGCCGCCACCTCCGCCAGCACACTACCAATAAATACACACACGCGTACATACTCAGTGTACAACTTGAGTATTGATATATGATGATGAATAACAATGCGTAGCTGTGCATTGCTGTGTGCGTAACTAAATATACTAATCGACGATCGGCCATTCCATTATCCATTCACCACGCCGAGTGTTAAACTGTATCGCTTCTTTTGCATGTTATTGTCGTCGCTGCATAGCTCAATACTCGAATTGGGTTTCAGTTTTTGGTAAGTAGTGCAGACTGTTACTCGAAAGCTACGTAAGCATGTCATAGTGCGCAGGCATCAAACGAACGACTTGTCACTCAATTTCACGCGCCATACTCATATCTGCACCTAGCTCATCTTGAATCGAGCGGTGTCGTTCGATCATCTCATGGATAGTGGCCGCAGATCCACAACTTTTACGCAATGGACACATGTCGTCGATTTTCCTGCGCGTGAATGACGGTCCATCTTCAGCGAATGGGATACGCACGACGCCACGGTGCTTTTCCCAATATTGACGATTGCGTCTTTCATGAAACGAATTGCGTTCGAAGGCTCGACCAGCGTCAGCGAGTGGATACAGTCTTCACCAAGCCACAGGAAAATCTATCTGTGGTTCAAATTCGTGAGTAGGAGGATCGCTGACTGACTAAGAGCCTTGAAATCCGCTGCGATGAGCTCAGCGATGGCTTGGGCTCGTCCCGTGGTGCTTTTCCTATCAGGTCTTTCTTCACTTCAATCGCTATGCGTAGCTTGGGAAAGTTAGATAAACACTCTTTCGTCAGCGTACCCATGTCTATCAGAATCAGCATGTGCGGCCCACTACGGAGACCGACAGGGAGTCGCGGGTCGTCAACTGTGAGAAGCGTGTTCTTGTGTTCCAGCGACACCAGCGCCAGATTGCATTCCTTGAGTGTATCCTTTAGATGTGCTTCAAGATAGTCTCGGTACGCATCTGCTTGTTTGTCGTCGCGTAGATTGTCCTCCCAACTGAATCCTGGGACTTGGACTGGCACTTCTGGTTCCTATACCTCGGCAGGCTTCACTGATAGCTCCAACGCCTGCATTAATGCCTCGTAGTTGGCGCTGGACCTCTCTGAAAAAGCCACACAATTACGCTTCTTGCGTTTAAGTCGACATTTCATCCATCTTCTTCACCACCACCTCTGTGCGTTTGCGTATTTCCTCCTGAAATTTAAAAAAACCACTCTTGGGCAATGCTGTTGATAGTCGTAGCAACTTCACGCGTCTGCTGTTTCTCTAGCACAACCACAGCAAGCGTATCGTTGTCTGCTAAACCCCACGGCGCGATAGCTGCACCTAAAGATAGCGGCTTCTGCTTCAATCCAAGTCCCGTTTGATTCGCGAGGACCTCCAGGGTAGATGCAGCGGTTCTTTCTAGAAAAGTGTCGCTATGCCCTTCATGGCGTCTCTCAAATGATCGACTCGCGCATTACCTTTCAGTATCACGCAGTCTGCCGATGCCAGCACACTTGCATCCACGAGAAGGAACCACACGTCTCGCGTCATCCTGAAACAAATCCAGCAATACCGGCAAACGGGAAATTCTGTCACTATCATAAACAATTCATCAAAGAATTGCGCGAGCAATCATTCGGCAGCGCTTGTGTGACCAGAGTCACATGCGATTTCAAGTTTCTGATCAACCACACAGGAATTAGCGTGCTCTGCTCGGCCATTGTGTTTACAGCATCCCGCAAGTCGACGCCGACAGTGGACGAAGCTTCTTGGAAGACTCGAATGTTACGAGCAAGATCAGACCAAAGCTAGCTACATCCTTTTGTACCTCAACAAAGCCATCTTCCATGACCTTGGTTGTTGCTTTTCTCAACGATTGCAAGTCGGTCGTTCCTGGGATTATGTTTTCCGTCGAGTTGTGAATAAGCACTTAGAGTGCCATAAGCTCCGTGCTCCCAAGTGAAAAGTCAGCCATCTGCTGTAGTGCATCCTGGCATTCCACACTCACAGCTTTCTTTAGACAGCTTGAATGTACTTGGTCGGTGTGCTGGTCGCGCTCATAACTGATCACACTGTCAAATCACGACGGCTTCAACAGGAGGGTAGAGGCAGATGCTCAAGGGCGATGGCTTTTCAAGTCGGGGATCGGTCGGAGTGTCCTTGTAAGTGTCCTCCACAATAGCTTCGAGTCAAATGGAGAGTTCATCATTGTTGCTGGGTGACAGATGCGCTTGCGGTGACGTTTTTCAAAGTGCGGCTTGCAGTCAGAGGTCATCTTGCGGAAAATGAAGTCAGCGGCTCTATCCGCAGTCTGAGTGTTGTTAAAAGCATACCACGCGGAGACTGAACACGAACCTTCCCAACCTCACATCCCAAAGATGCAGCAATAACACAAGTGTTCTAGAACGGAGAGGCTAAAGAAACGACAAAATAATATACGACAATGCACAGTAAACGGCCAAACCCAACTTGATGGAACAAAATAGGCAGTAACCCCAGCGCTCGAAACCGCGCGCAACTGTTGGCGTCACCCTGCTCGAGTGGTACCGATCTGCAGAGTGACCAAGGCCAACCCGAGCGAGTTGCCGACCACGTGATGGGCCGCGGGACGAAATATCGAAGCGTGCACGTGCCTGTGGCGCGTGCCAAGCCCACAAAGATCACGCGCGTCCTCGTGGCGTGTGCAGCGTCTGACGCGATCAAGCAGTCGAGGCTAGCAAGTAAGCAGCGAATGGGAAGTGCATGAGCTTTGTGTGCCTTGTTGTATGCGTGTGTGTGCCGGTCGTGACCGGCGCAGTGATTGTCGCGCGGTAAGCGACTAGCTCATACGCGACGTGTGTGACGTGCACGCAGGGCAGAAGGCTGGAAGCGCGCCACACGGCGCAGAATGTACGTGGTGGCGCCAGGTGGAGCGCAGAAGGCTCAGTATTCTGTGGCAACAGCAGGAGGCCACTAGAGCGTGGAGTACATGCATGTGTATGACGTCGAAGGAGCGCACGAACTAATTCTGACTCGAGCTCTAGTCTAATTTTGCATAGCAAGTTGTTGAGCGCAGCCGACGGAATTACTGGCATAAATGTATGGTTGGTATATGCACTGGCCCTTTCATTTAACGATGCAGATATGAGTGTATCATGCATTTACAGTGCTGGTCAGTGCTATGGGACACCCACTTTTTTGCGAAATTTTGGTCAGTAATTGACTTTGAAGCGTGAAAATTGGTCAAAATGGGCCTTATTGAAAACGATTCAGATTGATGTTTTTCGTTCCACAATCAGCATCGTAGTTTTTCAAAAAACACACCTATTGTAATGGGGCTCCCCATTACATGGGTTCTCGGGTCAGGAGAGTGCGAGTTGTTACCCACATGGGTTCTACCGCCTCTTTCAAACCCACACACTACGTACATTTCAGGACACATTAATATGTATCATGTATGAACACTGTACGTAGTCAATTGCATATTAACCAATAGGTAAGATTTAATACCATTGGATGATAAGTCGAACTGGACACCAGACTATTTACCAATGAGAGATGCCGTAGGTTTCAGTTAGAACGATTGCATGTTAGCACTTTAAAATTCTAATTCACTTCTCGTTTTGCGCTCTACTGCGTGAAGCGCCAACCCTCCTCTTGGACACAGCGTTATCACCGTGCCCTTTCCTCCCGCGCGCTTCCTCAAAGCACGTGTACGCCGTGTAACAGGTAATCCCGTTACATGGTGAGTTTGCGTTTGTGTCATGTCCTTTAATTGTGAGTGTCGATGGTGAGACATTTCAGACTGGATTCTTGGCTTATGGGTTGATTCTTGCTAGATTCTTGGCTTGTGGGTTGATTCTTGGATCCTGAGTTGATTCTTTGAGATTGTGTTGGCGATCGGAGCATGCCCCGCTCGCACGAGCACATATGGTTTGATGACTCTCGACTCTTTTACAAAGTATCGAGTTATAAGATTGGCCGTACCGGAGGCCCCGACATAGTTGCACTTCAGTATTTTTAGTCAGCAAGTCAGCCGCAGAATGCTCGAGTGGTAGGATGCAGACAGGCATGACAGCGAGGCATGTATAGGTTTGTTGTGTGTGTGCATGTGCGCGCGTAAATGATCGCGAAGCACACCACACAGAATAAAATTAGTGTTGTTTATAATCCAATTGTTGTCGTCCGCCGCACACGGCACTTGCTCATCAACACACATACACACGAGATTTTACTTTGCAAAGGCCCTTCCAGAGAGAGAGCTAAAGGGAGAGAAAGAGAGACCAGCAGATTGCAAGCAAGAACGAAAGAGTGAAAAGCGAAAGTGAAAGGGAATTCGACAGCTTTTTGCAAACGCTCAGCTGTTGGTTGTTCAACTGTTCAAAGCATGGCGGGAGCAGGAAACTCCGAGATGGTGAGGCCACCCATATCATTGACGGCACCGACGAATTTCGTGCACCCGAAGACGTCGTTGTCCGAGCGCCGCACGACGTGGAACTACATCAAGGCGCTCATGTGGAAGAACTTCTTGCTCAAGCGCCGCAACCTGGTCGGGACCATTCTTGAGATTGCGTTGCCGGCGATTTTCATCCTGTTGCTCGGTCTTATCAAGAGCCGCACATCTGACGTCGAAGTGCCCAGCGGCTGGAGTGACGACACGACCGTGCCAGGGAACGATTCGTTGGGTACGTCCTACAACCTTTATCAGCCGACTGGCTCGCTCATTACGTGGGTGCCGACAGCGTTGCCGAAATACAACATGTACGAGAGCTCGCTCACAGGGTTGATTCTCATGCTCGGCCAGAAATCGGTTGCCGACGGACTGAACATGGACGAACTCTCGGCAGCAGACCTCGCGACGTGCACCCAGGGAGTGAAAAAGTATGGCGCCGTGTCAACTAACACGTCGTCGCCGAACCGTGTTCCTGAGGCGTGCGCTGGCAAGATCGCGCCGTACAAGATTGGAGTCGCCCCAAACAATGCCTTCACGCACCAATATTTCATGAAGACGATGGAGTTGTGGTACCCTCGTGTGGCACTGGCAAACGGAACGTCGTCACCCCAAGTACCGTCGTTTGAAGACAGTGTCGAGTTTTTCGAAACAGGTGATGCTTTTGAGAAGTACGTGAAGAGTAAAGAGTATGGCACGGCCCTCGACAAGCCTCGCATCTATGGCGGCATCGTGTTTGACACGTTCCCATCTGATGACGCGATTGGTACGTTCAGCTCCATCGAGTATACACTTCGACTGAACTCGACCAACAGTGCGAAAGGAGACATGGGCTTTATTCCCAAGACGTCCGAAGCTGAACTGTCTTCGTTTCAACGCAAGATCGATGATGAAAAATACTCTCGCTACGCAGTGACCGGATTCATGACTTTACAGACGCTTGTGACGCGCTTCGTGACCTGCATGCCGAGATGGGACGCCAGCACCAAGACGACAACAGGAGAATGCCAACGCTCTCAAGCAACTGCCAACAACAGCACTGCGCTCGACGATCGACTCATCTCCACGTTGAGCAACGATGCACTGATCAAGGCTGCTCTGCCATCATTCTCAACCAATTCGACCGATTTTTCCAGTGTGCTAGCAACCATGCCTGCAGCATCCAAGGAAGCTTTGTTGAAGCCTCTCCGCCAAGCGCCTCAGCCATACCTCGGTGCGTTGGTGGCTCCAATGCCTATTGACGAGTTCACCAGCTCTCCATTCTACGACAGTGTGAAGGACGTATTCGCTCTCGTGTTTATTTTGGCGTACTTGTACATGATTTCGCGTGTGCTGGTCGTGTTTATCCAAGAAAAAGAGTCGCGCATGCGTGAATTCATGAAGATCCTGGGCGTCAAGGAGAAAGCGATCTTGATCTCGTGGTATATCACGTACATTGGCATCGCATTCGTCGGCGCCATTTTGCAGGCACTCGCCGGTTTGGTTGGTGTCTTCAGTAACAGTTCGGTGATCCTGGTCTTCTTGTTCTTTTTCCTGTTTGGGACAAGTGTGCTGGCGTTCGGTTTTCTGGTGAGCGCCGTTTTTAGCAAAGCTCGAACTGGGTCATTCGTGGGCATGATCCTGTTTTTCCTGATGTACTTTGTGTCGAGCACATTCTCAGAAGAAACGTCAGAAAACTCGAAAATGATCGCGTCGG
>GL376607.1:252258-314107 GCA_000143045.1 Globisporangium ultimum DAOM BR144 | reverse complement strand
CACGCCAACACGCCAGCACGCCAACACGCCAGCACGCCAACACGCCAGCACGCCAACACACCACGCAAAGCCAAGCCGCTAGTCGCCACAAAAGAGACAAAAAGAGACAAAAAGGGACAAAAAGTCGCACAACAAGAGGTAGGTGACCTGCCGCCCACCCGCCAGCAGCAACAGTCAGCAGTCAGCAGTCAGCAGTCAGTAGTCAGCCCAGCGCGTGCGCGCGCGAAGAAAATGTCAGCTGTGGGATTTGAACCCACGCGTTCGAAAACATTACGACCTGAACGTAACCCCTTAGACCACTCGGGCAAACTGACGCGCACAACTCACACACAAACGCCCCTTTCGACCACCACCACAACAAACACCACAACACACACAACACACACAACAAACACAAACACCACAACAAACACCACAACAACACACGCAACACTCATGCCACGCCACACAGCTCATCCACGCACCAACGCACCGGCACGCCCGACACACAACCACACAAACCAGCGCGCCAACAACGACTGCCATCGTCCACAAACACACACGCACATGCGAAACAACACCACCAGATGGCGTGCCCCGTGCGTAACCAACGTAACCCGAGCCGAAAACGACGGATCCTGGCCTGGACGGACGCAGCAAGCCCGAGAGAGCCGATACAAACGAGACGCAAGGCGAGACGAGACCAACGAGAGCCGATCCGATCCGATCCGATCCAACCCGATCAGAGCAGCAGCAGCAGCAGCAGCAGCACGAACGGAGCCAGGACAGGCCCACGCCAACACGCCAACACGCCAGCACGCCAACACGCCAGCACGCCAACACGCCAACACACCACGCAAAGCCAAGCCGCTAGTCGCCACAAAAGAGACAAAAAGAGACAAAAAGGGACAAAAAGTCGCACAACAAGAGGTAGGTGACCTGCCGCCCACCCGCCAGCAGCAACAGTCAGCAGTCAGCAGTCAGCAGTCAGTAGTCAGCCCAGCGCGTGCGCGCGCGAAGAAAATGTCAGCTGTGGGATTTGAACCCACGCGTTCGAAAACATTACGACCTGAACGTAACCCCTTAGACCACTCGGGCAAACTGACGCGCACAACTCACACACAAACGCCCCTTTCGACCACCACCACAACAAACACCACAACACACACAACACACACAACAAACACAAACACCACAACAAACACCACAACAACACACGCAACACTCATGCCACGCCACACAGCTCATCCACGCACCAACGCACCGGCACGCCCGACACACAACCACACAAACCAGCGCGCCAACAACGACTGCCATCGTCCACAAACACACACGCACATGCGAAACAACACCACCAGATGGCGTGCCCCGTGCGTAACCAACGTAACCCGAGCCGAAAACGACGGATCCTGGCCTGGACGGACGCAGCAAGCCCGAGAGAGCCGATACAAACGAGACGCAAGGCGAGACGAGACCAACGAGAGCCGATCCGATCCGATCCGATCCAACCCGATCAGAGCAGCAGCAGCAGCAGCAGCAGCACGAACGGAGCCAGGACAGGCCCACGCCAACACGCCAACACGCCAGCACGCCAACACGCCAGCACGCCAACACGCCAACACACCACGCAAAGCCAAGCCGCTAGTCGCCACAAAAGAGACAAAAAGAGACAAAAAGGGACAAAAAGTCGCACAACAAGAGGTAGGTGACCTGCCGCCCACCCGCCAGCAGCAACAGTCAGCAGTCAGCAGTCAGCAGTCAGTAGTCAGCCCAGCGCGTGCGCGCGCGAAGAAAATGTCAGCTGTGGGATTTGAACCCACGCGTTCGAAAACATTACGACCTGAACGTAACCCCTTAGACCACTCGGGCAAACTGACGCGCACAACTCACACACAAACGCCCCTTTCGACCACCACCACAACAAACACCACAACACACACAACACACACAACAAACACAAACACCACAACAAACACCACAACAACACACGCAACACTCATGCCACGCCACACAGCTCATCCACGCACCAACGCACCGGCACGCCCGACACACAACCACACAAACCAGCGCGCCAACAACGACTGCCATCGTCCACAAACACACACGCACATGCGAAACAACACCACCAGATGGCGTGCCCCGTGCGTAACCAACGTAACCCGAGCCGAAAACGACGGATCCTGGCCTGGACGGACGCAGCAAGCCCGAGAGAGCCGATACAAACGAGACGCAAGGCGAGACGAGACCAACGAGAGCCGATCCGATCCGATCCGATCCAACCCGATCAGAGCAGCAGCAGCAGCAGCAGCAGCACGAACGGAGCCAGGACAGGCCCACGCCAACACGCCAACACGCAGCACGCCAACACGCCAGCACGCCAACACGCCAACACACCACGCAAAGCCAAGCCGCTAGTCGCCACAAAAGAGACAAAAGAGACAAAAAGGGACAAAAAGTCGCACAACAAGAGGTAGGTGACCTGCCGCCCACCCGCCAGCAGCAACAGTCAGCAGTCAGCAGTCAGCAGTCAGTAGTCAGCCCAGCGCGTGCGCGCGCGAGAAATGTCAGCTGTGGGATTTGAACCCACGCGTTCGAAAACATTACGACCTGAACGTAACCCCTTAGACCACTCGGGCAAACTGACGCGCACAACTCACACACAAACGCCCCTTTCGACCACCACCACAACAAACACCACAACACACACAACACACACAACAAACACAAACACCACAACAAACACCACAACAACACACGCAACACTCATGCCACGCCACACAGCTCATCCACGCACCAACGCACCGGCACGCCCGACACACAACCACACAAACCAGCGCGCCAACAACGACTGCCATCGTCCACAAACACACACGCACATGCGAAACAACACCACCAGATGGCGTGCCCCGTGCGTAACCAACGTAACCCGAGCCGAAAACGACGGATCCTGGCCTGGACGGACGCAGCAAGCCCGAGAGAGCCGATACAAACGAGACGCAAGGCGAGACGAGACCAACGAGAGCCGATCCGATCCGATCCGATCCAACCCGATCAGAGCAGCAGCAGCAGCAGCAGCAGCACGAACGGAGCCAGGACAGGCCCACGCCAACACGCCAACACGCCAGCACGCCAACACGCCAGCACGCCAACACGCCAACACACCACGCAAAGCCAAGCCGCTAGTCGCCACAAAAGAGACAAAAAGAGACAAAAAGGGACAAAAAGTCGCACAACAAGAGGTAGGTGACCTGCCGCCCACCCGCCAGCAGCAACAATAAGTAGCCATCCTCCGCCTCTCAATTCGTGCCAGGCTGTCAAATACGTGCTGGCTAGTGCGGTAACAAAGTGTGTCAGTCCTGATTGCCAAGATACCCTTCTCGATATTGCAGACATAGGCATTCCTTTACAGAAACGCTTCATGATGAGCTCCACCGCGTCGACCGGGTCACATAGACACCGTTGGCTAAGCTTGATGAACTGCGTATTTCGATTGGACATGCTGTCCTCTGGCCTCCATCTTTGGCACACAAGGAGCAGTTTATGGACTCTGGTCTCTTGTTCACATCGCGACGAAAGAGCTGATCGCGGAGACCTCCAACCTGGAATCGTTACGCGAAGCAGTTGCAGAAGGAATCGACGATGGCAACGTTGACGTGAAAGACAGTGAAGCAAAAATCGATGGCTCTTTCTCTTGAAAGACGGTGCTGTTGACGTGAAAGAGCGTATAGCGAGTTTCGGTCAGATCACCATCGTCTTCATTGCCAACGTCGTCGTTCTCGCTATCATAGCTAGCGTGTTGCTATTTAGCGTCAAGATCGCGCGCCAGAAAATCAAGGATTGGCTCGACGCGGTGACGTTCAGCGGCACAGTGCGTGATATTCCCGACGGACCGTCTGCAGAGGTCATCCCGCAGTGGGACCTTGACAGAGAGGTCAAACACCGCGTCTGGCAGGATTTCTGAAAAGCAATTTTGCTGTCTTCTCGAAACGACTCACTCGTCCAGCAGGCGGTGATCGAGTCCGGCCTACAGAATATCAAACGTCATTGAAACGGAGTGTGCAACGACTACGTAGCGGAGATGCGCATGGCGGCCCGATGCACACCCGAGGGCGTGGACGTGTACTGGAACGATGTGGGCGGGACCCTCGACGGGCACTTGGACTCCAAGACCTTTTTCGGCAAAATGTACATCAAACTGTACCCGTTCCACCGCATCATGGTGTACGACGACGCAAAAGACGAGACGATCATCCGCGACGACAAGTTCAGTGAGTTCCTATTCCTCAATTTCTCGCCCGCGATCTTGAAAAAGCGTCCTCTACGGTAGAAGCTGCGCGCGATCAGCGCCTGCGGCGCGCCGATTCACTTTCCGTTCAAGCGCCTCGAGCGCGTCAAGCTGAACAGCACAGTGGTCACGGACTCGCACGGCAACTCGGTCACGTACACGAAAGAAGATGGGGAGAAGGCCAAGCTCATGTTTTGTTACACCATGGACGTGATCACGGTCGAGGCGAATTCCAAGGAGCATAAGATGGCTGCGGGCTTCGAGGTGAGCATGACGTATCGCGACGGGTTTGCAGATCTTCAAGACGAAGGCACAGGAGAAACTCTTCGTCTCGCCAACCACGTCGCGGTTATGGGGCCAGAGCACATCAGATTGACTGCGACGATGCAGGAGAGCGCGCAATTGACGCAGATCTTCGCACAAAACCAGGAATGCTGGGAGCCGATGCTCAAAACCCAGCAGCACGATTGTCGAAAGTACCGGGAGAATTTCCTTGAAAAGCACAACAAATCGAGACGCGTACTTAACGACGGCTTTTGGTACTACGTGTACAACAACCCGACACTGAGCTATGACTCGCTGGTGGAACGCCTGAGACGCACCGAACCGAATCTGTTCATCCGCGAGCTCTCGTTTCTGTTCAAGCGCATGGCATTTGTGCGGTTCCAGCCTGCTGTTAAGTTCTGGTTTCTCTTTTGGGACGACTTGTTCGCGTGCAACGGCGACATGGCGTGCCTCAAACGGTATCGAGCGGATTTCGACCCGCTGGAGCCGACATCAATCTACTACCGCATCATGAAGCGGGACGCCCTGGAGACGCGACTCTCAGAGCGCAAACAGCGTGGGAAGCCGTTCAGCGTGTGGACCGTGTTGTGCCGGCGCAAGACGCTATTCCACGACAAACTGCTCACGCTGCTGTACGAACAGCTCGAGAGGTGCATCGGCCCCATTGGAAAACCCGCCGCACCAGCGTCAAAACCGTCGGCGCCTAACGACAAAGTGAACCCGTGGTCAGAATGCCACAGTATCATGGCCCTGGAAGGCGAAGACGCCAAGGATTGAAGACATCCATCTCAGTGCTACCAGCATATAGCCCCACTTACTGGTTCAAAGCCTCCTTTAGTCAAACCCAGTCCATTGTTGAAGCCTCTCTTCAGACAAAGCTGTGGACATCAACTCAGTTGCACTCCATCCAACTGCCACTATTACCCCTATCGCCTTCTCGTGACCAAAGTATTGACCCCGTTGATAGTGCCTGTAGTTGTCACGACGTCATTTCAATCGCCAGTTGCGAGGGGTGGATGGGTTGGACTACTGGGCGACCTTGACATTGTACAGGTAAACAAACAACAATCGTTGTTGCTTCTCAGTGGGGAACTTGCCATCGCGAAGCAACGACGAATGGCTGGCCGCAAATGGTTCCACCTTGTGGTTGAAGGCAGGACGGGCCCGCCTTTAGCGTCGTTCGTTGAGGTGGCCGATGACGCGTTTGTAGCCGCTTCCCAAAAGGCAGTGAAGATCGAGAGCTCAAACACGATCGCGCACATCGATGCGCCCGAACTCATCGTCTACGCGAACCGACCTGCTTTTAATGCGAAGGAGGCGCCACTCAAAGGATTTTCGCGGCTTGGAGGGCGTGGGGAAGGTGCGAAGAATGCGCTTATAGTGGTCGTGCCGCCGCGGCCGAGAAGCGTATTTGCTGTATCGCATGTTGCGCAAAAGTGAGCGCCTCCGGAAGTTCAGAGAATCAATTGAGTTGGTCGACGCGTTCGTTGGGCTTCTCTTTGACATGTTGTTGCTATTTGTGCGCGACACCGGTATCGGGAAAGACAGCACTGTGCTCTACAATTGTCTCGTGGAATCAAATCCAGATATGCTCATTGCGCACGTTCAGGCGAATCTGATGCCCGAGTCTGCGCAGTTCTCCGAGTTTTTCAAGTCCATCTATAACTGCGAGTTCAGTGCGCTTTGTGCACTTGAGTGTGAGCGGGTTGTGCTGATCGATGAGGCTCACATGACGTATGACGACGAGTTGCTTTGGCTCGGGTATATCAAGGACGTGCTCGAAGAGCAGATTCCAAGTCTAAGGATCGCACTGTTTGTGTCGCACGGCAGCTTTGACGTATACCGCAAGCTCAACTACCACGGAGTGCATTTCTTCCTCCCCATCACATATCCTTGGTTTAGACGCGACGTATTCGAAGCCTGGGTTGCGGCTCGCGCGCGCTGAACTGGGCGAAATGGTTTGCGGCACTGTGGGGGTACAAGTGTGCGACCTCGTGTAGGACCTGTGCTCTGGTCATATCGGGATAGCTGGGGCGATTCTCGATTTTTGCACATCAGGTTTGGCTCAGAGCGTCCAGGATCCATTGATGTCGGCGATCTCGAGACGGAACTCTGGTCGATCAGGTTGCTTCAATTCATTAGCTGCAGCTGTCGCGGCGTTCCCAGTGTTGGAGTTTTCTAGAGCGCGATCCAAAACCATGGTCTGTCGGACGAGTCGAGAGTCAAGATGAAGGAGGTCATGGACGACGTTGCGTTGGGCAAGGTGGTGCGCTCAACGGAACTCTTGCGGGCCGTCTTGCTGTCGAGTTCCTGACCCAATTCGGGTTCCTCTATGAAGATGAAGACCAGTAACTCTAGCTCGCATCCACCATGCACCTGAAAGTGTGGTTGTACTCAAATCGAACCGATCCGCTTGGCGGCATGGAGAATGAAAATTTTCCGCTTGCGTGACTGCACGACTGAGAATACCAGCAGCATTTTCTCGAGAGAATCAATCCAAGTGGAGTCCCAACATGGTGTTTTGGGAACTCGCAGCAAGCTGTATGACAGCCTCACTGGATTGTTGTGATAAATCGGTTTTTGCTGTGAGAGCTTGGGGGTCCGAAGCAGGCGTTTGGGGTTTTGCATATGCCATTTGTGGATTCATTCGTCCCCAGAGCCCCATATACGAACAGGTTGCATCATGGAGCCGTTGTGGTGAGAGCATTGCATGGCAGGTGGTCAAGACATCAGTTGCGAGTTGCTGCATGTTCGCAATAGTGTTGGTCTTGCTGTGTTGATGGGGCTCCGTCTGAGTCACGCAAGCGGCAAAACTTGCACCTCAACATGCAAATTGTCTGCTTTCTGATGTGATTGTTCCCCGTCAGACTCCACCAGCCAATCACACACGTCAAAACATGCACACATGGACTTTCGCATGCATTGGCATTGTTTACCTTTTTAACTCAATTAACACATGCTAATTTTTGTTAATTTTTAGGACTTGAAACATTTGACAGGTTGCAATATCCTGTTTACCTGTATACTCAATAGTAGAGGTTAAAATCAGCACTGTTTACGTAACACATCCCTTTCTCTGTACCAACCCCCCTACCCGCACCCGAATCGGCGTTTTCTACCAACTGGGAAAAAAAGTTCTCTGCTGTTTGTTCTTCGTGCATTATTCCTTCTCTTCTTGAAAGCGACCCGAAGGTGGGACACCCTCCGAACTTGTCCGATTCCCCACACAATGTCCATATAAACCCGCGTCCATACCCAATCGGCATCATCCCCGACCTCCGTCCCATTGTTCCCGCTTTCCCCGCCAGTTGGCAAAGATAGCTTGTCGAGGACTCGCGCTCGCAGCAACAAAACCAATTGCAACCTTGCACGATCCTTTCAGTCGGCAATTTGGGATCACGCGCGCACTCTCGCTGCCAGTCAGTAGCGCCCGTTGATACCAATGGTGAACCAGCAAAAGTCCAAGTGCCAACTGCGGCTCGAGGAGCGATCGCGCGCGTACCAGTGGCAGCACCAGCAACATGCTGATACTGCTGCAAACAGCAACCAACATGCTGATACCAACCAGAAGAAAAACGCGGCCCAGTTGGCAGCGCAGATGTACTCGCGCATCGCACGAGCCACGGAAGCGCGAGTATCGCGACAGAAGCAGCGCAAGGCGCTGGCCCGTGAGCGCGTGCTGCACGCGCAGCAGGTGGCGCAGGAACAGCGCGCGAAGCGCCGCGCCGCGCTGAGCAGCGGCCGCGTGGCCACGTGCGAGAAGCTTGAGGTCGCCAAGCAGCGGCGGCTCTCGACTTTAGAGCAGACGCAGATGAGCTGCAAGCGCCGCGTGGAGCGCGTGCGAGAAAAAGTACAGTCGGTGAAAGCCGTTCAGAAAGGGCGCAGCGAGCGCGCGCGACGGGCGCTCGAGCGTCAGTTGGGCGACGCCGCGCTGCGCCGCGAAGAACAGACGCAGCGGATGGTGCAGCGCCTGTCGGAGCGCTGGCAGAGCGTCGAGAGCGTCAAGGACCGCGTGGCGCGCGCCAAGTTCATCCAGCGATGGTACCGCCGCCACGTCGACGCGCGCAAGAACGCGAGCTCGCTGCAGCTCAGCACGGCCCACGTCGCGCGTGTGGTCACGTGCTGGCAGCAGGTTGCGACCAGGGGCTTTGAGGAGAGCATGCTGCTGCTTCAGGACCGCGAGTTGGCGCGCGCGGCACAGTATGTGCTGCGCGTGCTGCTCCCCAGCGCCGCGGCGGGCGACCAATCGCCGAACAAAGCAGCGCCGAGTCCGCGCAAAGGCGGCGCGTCGTTCCGCGTGCTGCTCATGGTCGGGATGATCGCGTTCCACCCGAACGAGATCATGGAGGCGGGCAAGTGCGAGCGCCTCGCGTACGCGGCCAAGCAGACCCACGACGACATGCTGCGCATCTACGGACTTCTGCAGCACGGCACGGCGCGCGAACTGAAGACGTGTGTCGCGCGCCTCGAAGCGCACTTTGCGTTCTACTTTGAATCGTTTACGCGCTGGAAGCAGAACGACGCCGAACGCCTCGCCACCGAGATGCTGCGCTCGTACCACGACATTTACAAGTTGAAGCTGCAGTACGTGGCCAAGACACAGACGGTTCACGAGGGCGACGGCGTGCACCAGCTCGTGCACCAGACGGAGAAGCAACTGCTGCAGCTGAAGAGCGCGTTGGCGCACGTGATCGGCAAGGACGACACGTTGGCGCGCGTCGCGGCCATCGAGCGCAGTGTTGAGCAACAGGGAACCAGCAGCAGTCCCGAGTCGGAGGCATTGGAGGACGAACAAGAACAGAGAACTGAGGATTCGGCACGAGACAGTGAGCCATCAGTGGCCTCCGCACAACCACCAGCAGCGTCACAAGCCCACCAGGGTCACGAAAATGCTGTGCGCCCGCCAGTGCAGATCGAGTCGCTGCTTTCCGACGACAAACTGGTGCATGAACTGATTCTCAACCCATCGTTCCGGATCCCACAGGTCGACGATGAAGCGCCGAGCGGATCGCTGGCGGCGCGCGTCCGCGACCAGATGCTGCAGGCGTTCTGGGACCAGGTGGTTGCGTCGAACGACATCGCGACGCTCCTGACGCGCACAGAGGAACTGCGAGTGGGGTTTGCGAACGTCATGAAGATCCGCCCGGACCTGGTTGAAGATGTAAACGTGGCACTGCAGACTGGCGTGCTCGAGGCCATGATGCAGCACCCTGAAGCCAACTTTGTAGAGATAAAAGCGCGTTGTGTCCGCGTCGTGCAGTCGATTCGACAGGCTGAGGCGCCAGCACGCAATGACGCCACACATGCGTTTCTAACGCAGTTTGAAGACGGATTTGCCGCGTTGCAGGCTGCTAGCGACAATGGGAGTAATGCGAACGTGTCCGCTGTGCGCCTGCTGGTCGACTTTTTGGCGTTCGCGCTGCACAAAGTGGAGGAGCTGCGCGTGGATTTGATGAATGCGCAATTTGGGATGCTCGCGACGTACCTGCAGCGCCATGGCGCCGAGTACGAGCAGAAGAAATTGCACGAGAAGCTCGCTGCGGGTACGCGTTTCGACATGACGGAGAAATGGTTGGCGATGGAAATGACCAAGTACTGGGGAACACTCACAGACGACGAGAAAGACCACATGGCGCGCTACGATTCGGGCGCGTTTTCCAAGTTTCTCCGGGAGAGTATGATGGCGTTGATTGGGACACACATTGAGGGGAACTCGGGTGTGTGGCCCGAATCGTTTGCGCTCGACGTGGACCGCATCCGCGGCTTGCGCGACGCCATGGACCGCATCACGATCGTCGCGAGTCTGCTGGTCGTCGTCCAGGAGCACATCGCGCGACGTCGGCTCGTGGTGCCGCGCGATTTTTTCCGCCGCATTGGCACTCAGTTGACGACGCTGTTGCTGTCTCCAGGCATCTCTGGCGCGCATTTGGTCACGCAAGCAGTGCAGGAGATTCGGACGCTGGAGGCGAAGCGCACGCAGCAAAGCGAAGAGTACGAGGCTGAACTCGAAGCGCTTGAACAGCGTCTCCATGGCGCGTTTGGCACGGCAAACCCAGTGTTCAAGTTGTTTTCGGACCGCGTATTCTCGACCATGTTGAATGCGCAGCTCAACGAAGACAGCGAGGTGGAGGTGCATGCGTCGCTAGCGCCTTTTGACGCGGACTTGCGGGAGCTGGCAGCGGCGATGCGCAAGCTGGCGAAGCACAACGAGACCGTGTACGCGTCGCTCTACAATGCGATCGTCAAGCAGCTCGTCGCTGCCATGTGAGCCCAATCAGTATTTGCATGAGATGAGACAAAATGAGGCGAATGTTTGCATACACGAGTCGTTAATATTCACTGTTGTTTGCACCCCGTCCGCATTTATTTGTTACCTCAGCCACTTTGTGCGCTTCGTAGCCTTGCTGCTGCTTTCATACAATCAAAAGTCCTCTACCATGTTTGCCCATTTGCACGCTCAGCTCATGCGTTCGCGAGTCGCGAGCCCACGGCGCCGCCAGCTCCGAGTCCAGCGGCGCCGCCTTCGGTCGTGGTGCCAATATTGTACAACAGTTGCGCGAGCCATCGGCTGGTCGTGACGTCGTCCTTCAGCGCGTCATCGAACGTGTGGTTGCGCAGCGCGTCTGGTAAGCACTGGCGCAGCGCCTCCTTCGCGCGCACGTTGTCCGAGAGACGCAGGTAGCAGCGGATGATGTGCTTCAGCAGACGCGGCGCCGGCGCCTCGACGAGCACGCCGACCATCTTGCTCAGCACGGTGCCCACGGCGTAGAAGCGCTCGGGCGTGTGGCAAATGTACGTGAGCCCCCATCTCGTCCAACAGGATCTTCTGCACAATAAACGTCGCGACCTGCATGGCGGATAAGAAACGCAGTGTAAGTATGGGGCTTACAGTAACCAAGCGCATATACTGAGTGACTAATAAGGCCTCATACCGTCTTGGAGAGTTCGCTTCCGGCCTCCATAATGCGGAGACACAGCGGGATGATCTCGGTTTGCAGCAAGAAGTTGATCACGTCCGAGTCGTCAATCTACAAACCACAAGTTATCCGTTCCGTTCAGTGCCCTTGAGCCAGTAGATTGATTGTGATCGTAACGAAAAGAATGCAATGTACCTTGACAAGCGCACCAATGACGCCGAGACTCGTCAAACGCAGGTACTCAAACGGACGGTTCTTGCTCACGGTATTCAAGAACGGATACAGGTACAGCGGAATGTGCGCTACAACACATCAAACGTACTGTTAACATAGGGGAAATCATTGCATTCTCCCCCTTTTTCCAGCCAAAAAACAAGGGAAGGGAAGGGGGGGGGCGTGTTTTCTCGACGTACCATTCAGGAAATGCGTGCGGGTCTCGGAGTGTGACGCGACGCACTGCAGCAGCGCGAGCGCGTTACAGACGCGATTCGACGCGTGCGCCGTGAGCTGCGGCGGCGACAGCAGTGGGTAGATCGACACGATCTCCTGCAGCAGCGCGGCGACAGTGCCGAACGAATGCCAGAGGATCGGCGCGAGCTCGGGGAACTCCTCGCGCTTCTTGCTGAGCTCGAGCAGCGCGCTCTCGCGCTGGTCCGGCACCGAGAGCTCGAGCACGAGTGGGTAGAGCTGTTCGGGGCCCTCCATCGTCGCGGCCATGTCCATTCACGCGTCGGGGGCTCAGCACACGCGCACAGAGAGAGAGAGAGAGAGAAGAAACGCGCTTCTGTAGCTGCTCGCCTGCTATTAGGATTGTTTGGCGTTGCACAGGATGCGCCAAAATGGAGGTTTTTCAAATTTACAAATATAGTCTAGCTTCTATTCATTTATTATGAAAAAAAGATAGATTGTTTTGTAATGATATATTTCAGAGAAAGGGAATAGATATTCCCTTACTATATAGATACAAGTTCAACTTACGAATTAGGAGTATGTATTTATTTATACAGGTCTATCAGATAACAACTATAACAAAAAAGAAAAAATAATGTATTACTAAAATTTCAAAAATCAATTATACAAGGTACTTTGTACAAAAGGGAAACTTGCCTCGCCATTCCGCATCCCATTTCCGAAAAAACTGTGTCATGACGGCGTCTCCAATGCGGTCGTCCACGGCACGACGCGCCGCGCATTCGTGGCCTGTGGGGCACCTTTTGAGTCACCCCCAACTGCGCATTCGTGCGGGTGCGTGTGCCTGTGGAGCTGCTCGTACAGCAGCGTGAGCAGCTTGTCGTGGAAGAGCGTCTTGCGCATTAGCAGCACCGTGAGCACGCCGAGCGGCTTCCCGCGCAACCTGCGCTCTGCGAGCCATCTCTCCAGCTCATCGCGCTTTACGACGCGGTAGCAGATCGATGTCGACTCGAGTGGGTCCAGATCCGCTTTGAATGGCTGAAGACGCGACATGGCGCCGTTGCACACGAACACGTCGTCCCAGAAGAGGAACCAGAATCCAGCAGCGCGATGCGATTGCACGAACGCCACGCGCTTATAGAGAAACGACAGCGCTGCGGGTTGCGTCTGTGGTAACGCACGGAGCAATGGGTTCTGCTCTTCGGTGGTCAAGTAACGCTCCAGTGCGGCACGATCCAAGGTTGGATTGTTGTACACGAAGTACCAAAAACCGTCACCGAGTACGTTGTTCGTCTCGTTGTGCTTCTCAATGAGCTGCTGTCGGTACACGCAATGCATATTTTGCAATTCGGCCAATGCTGGGGCCCAATGCACCTGAGTTTGAGCGAAAATGTGCTGCAGTTGCCGACTGTCCTGCATCGCAGCGGTCAATCCGATATGCTCCGGACCCATGACAGCAACACGGTTGGTCTGGTGATGGACTACCCCTGTGTGCGGAGCCACCGCGTCGCCATACCCGTCGCGATATGTCATGGAAACAAGAAAGCCGTCGGCCATCGCGCGATCCTTCGAGTTCGCATCGACGGTGATGACACCCATTGTGTAGTGGCACGTGAACTCGACGTTCGTGTGTCGTGTCTCCGTGTGGGTGTGCGAGTTGCCTTGTGCATCCGTCGTTGTGCGTGTGATTGTGCCGTCCTCGACCGTCACATGCTCCTGTCGCGTGAACGAAAAATAAATCTGCACACCAGTGGCACCGAGAGCGCGAAGCTTTTGGCGCAGCAAGCGCTTCTCCACGATCGCAGGTGAGAAGTTGAGAAACAGGAACTCGCTGAACTTATCGTCGCGAATGATCGCTTCATCTTTGGCGTCGTCATAGACCATGACACAGTGAAACGGATATGGCGTGATGTACATTTTGCCAAAGCACGTTTGCGAATCGAGATGCCCGTCACGTGCCCCCGTTGAATTGTTCCAGTATACGTCCACGCCTTCTAGCATTGTTCGAGCCGCCATGCGCATTTGCGCAACGTATTCGTTACGCTGTCCTTCCCAATGGCGTTTGATGTTCTGCATCCCCGATGCGACCACTGCTTGCTCCAATGCGTGCAGCCGCTGCACAAGCTCGTTATTTTTGAAGGAAAGCAAGATCGTTTTCCAGAAGGCGTGCCACACGCGGTGTTTGATTTCTCTGTCGAGATCCCATTGAGGGATGATTTGCGCAGAAGGTCCATCAAGGATATCGCGGACAGTGTCACTGAAAGTCAACATGCCGAGCCAGTTCTTGATAAACTGACGTGTCTTCTTCATGCTAAACAGCATCACGCCCAGCATGACCACCAGGTTGACAAGGTTGACAATGTTCACGATGGCGCCAATGATACTCTCAAGCTTAGAAGACACGCCAAAGGCCAGAATCATGCCTCCGATGCACGTGACCAGCGCGGTAATTTTCCCGCTTACTTCCATAAAATTGTTGAGCGGGTCGCTGAATGGTGTGCCGTAGGATGTAAGCGTCACGATGAGCAGATAAATCGCGCACGAAATCGCGCCACGGATTCCGAGTTGCTGCACCGTGATCAAAGGAAGAATGAGCGCCACTTTGAAAAGCAGCTGAAACACTTTATAGAAGCTCCATTTGCTCTCGAAGCCGGCATAAAGCGAGCGATATGGACAACGCAATTGTGCTGGGTCGTTCGCGATTAATCTTGCGTACACTTTATCGTCAAAGGGAACCTCTTCACCATCCAAGTCGTAAGTGACGAGTGGGTTTTCCAGCGAGCCTGTGGGTCGATTCTCCTTGATCGCACGCATGAGAAGCAGCGGGAGCGGGATTGTGAACGTTACGAGCAGCACCACGGCAAGGAATTCCAGCAGTGACCAAATTTTGAGATCTCCGTAGCGTTCTTTGATCAAGTTTGTCGAGAGCATGTTGGGTTTTCCGTTGTTTTCTGTGGCTGGCTTTTTGACAATTGCCGCAATGAGAATTTCCACGGATAGTCTCGTCAACGGCAAGTAGATCGTCAAGCAGCCTGTGATCACGTATGTGAACACCTTGACGCGCGTTTGCTGAGTAGCTGCCAACTGTGCCCAAGTGGTGCCTTCATGGCCATGACGAACCTCATCGGAGCGCTTGTGCAAGTGTCTCCCCATGAAAGCAAACCAGAGGAAGCAGACATACCCGATGCAGATACAAACAAGCAGCAGGATGTACCCAAAGTCGATGAGTTGCTCCCGCTTGTTGCTCCAGATTGCAGAAAAATTGGCTGACACGATGTCGTAGATTGCTCGGAACACTGCCTGTATGTTGCGTACGATGGGCGAGTCTTGGTTGTCGAGAATTGTTCCATACAAATTTGTGAAGAACAGGCTCACAGTTTGACAGAAGTCACGAAGGATTTCAAAGCGCAGCAAAGGTGGCAGCGTGGCTAGGAAAGACGTACATGCGCCAACACCCACACCATTCACGATCGCAGTCATTGCAGCATCAAGGCTCTCGCGCGACTCTGTGAATGCCTTGTCAAGATTCGCGAACCCTTCTTGCACGATAAGTCTCGTGAGTGGGGAGTTGTACACGTCGATAACTCCCTGCTGTACCATGCCCACGAGAGGTGAATCGGCGACGTGATTGATGGATTCCTGGAGCTGAGACGCAAACTGCTTGAGTTCCCCCCACTCCGAGGGGATAGCGTGAGAGCAAAGTGCTTGAAGCTCCAGCAGTTTATCTTTCGGTAGCGCTTGTGAGACCAGCTGCGCATGCGATTTCAATTCGTCGACCATAGACGCAGCAAGTGGTGTACCCTGTCCAACCATTTCCTTTACGGCATCTTGCAGTTCGACGCTGGCAGTTGCAGAAAGTGCCATGGACGAGTGGAATGCCGCAAGTAAGAGTCGACCGATACTGGCTGCGCTCTCTTTGACATCAACGATTCCATCTGCAATGACTTTGGTTGTTGCTTCTTGTAAAGGCTGGAGATCCAACGTATCAGGGAGTAGTTCTTTCGTCGCCGCATGAACAAAAGACCAGAGTCCCATGATCTCCATGTTCGCAATTGAAGAAGATGCAGCATTTCCGACTGCGCTGCGCAATTCAGCGAGCCTTGCCAACGGCATTTTTGCGAGGCATTGCACGAATTCCTTGGAGCGATGGAGCTCCTCGATAAAGTTTTGTTGCAGAGGAACCCCAGTGTCAGCCATCTGCTGAAGAGCATTTTGGCAATTCGTGCTGATATCTCGCGCTAGCGCTGAAACCAAGACACGACCAACAGCTTGGATCTCTGCGGCGGGCGTGCGTCTCGTGCTCATGGTTTGAACACTCCCCGCTGTTCACACGAGCTTGAAATGAGCAGAAACACGAGTCATGTTCATAATATGGCTATTCAGTTCCCATTTTGGAGTATTATTAGATGAACAGAACGGGAGCTGAAGGAGATATGCCCATTTTGAGTCTTCTGAGTCAAAATAGGCAACAACAAGATTGAAGAACTTTCTGCTGGTTTTGCTATCTCGTTGTCAGTTTTGGTGCTGTCACCCAGTCTTGGAACGCTTACAGCATTCGTCGATTGCCCCCTGCTTACGCTTACCACGTGGGGTTTCAACTTCGTGTTGCGCGCATATCATTTCCAACGGCAGCAAGCGGTCTTTGCAAATTTGCGCTTCAGAAGCAGATTTTTGAAACAAATCCGTCAGACAAGAACCATCGCTTTCTGTCAGTCGTGGATTTGCTTTCGCCGGAGAAAGATGAGGGACGCGAAGCAGGCGCCGCTCGCAGAAGACGCACCGATTGGAGAGCATGGCAATCCAGGAGGTATCTTGAAATGATCGGCTTGCCTCCGTTGGCGCATCCAATGATGGTGTACAACAAGATCATGGAAAGGGAGGCGTACGTTGTGATCTTCAGCGAGTTGATGGACAAGGTCAATCAATATTTGGAAGAGCGTTGGAATGCCAACGTGATCGTGACGGGCACAGAAGGGGCTGGCTTGAGTCGTTTCTACGTCTATGCGGCCTATCAACTGATCTTCAGCACCACGACAAGGTCAAATCGCTCCCTTCGTTCGACCTGGTGCTGAATTCTCGCAACGAGTATCACAAGTACTGTGCCAGCACGAAGGAATTCACTTTGCTGGCAGTGGACGAAGCGAACGACATCTCGCTGAAGCATCGTGTAATTCGGCTGATTGAGGGCGATTCCTCGAAACTTCTGGGATGGAGAGGTGTGTCGATCCTCTTTGCTGCTGAGGGGCTTCCTAGTATGCACAGATACGCGAAAGTCGATCCGTACACGTACATCTTGCCAGTGTGGACGTTGGACGAGCTACGAGCATTGAATTCTCTGCTTCGCGATGACTTGCAGCTGCCGGAAGACGCTCTGAGTGCGAGATACTACAGGTATGGCGGCATCCCGAGATTCATCTTCACAATCGCAGTACCGGAGAGTACACGAGAACCATCAACTCATTGAGTGATGCGGATATCAGGCGGTATGTCAAAGACGGTTGTGGCTTGAGGGACCAAGACAGAAACTACATCTACCGAGTGCTGCGGATGGTGCCTGACAAGAGTGATTACCGAGCGAAGTATCATTGGGATTTCTTGTCCTAGCATGCCGCCGAAGCATTCAAGCGTTCAAGCATCCATGGAGTGAGTAGTTTTTGACAACAAAGTTTCTGAGTTGGCTTTGGGACACATGTGATTGATGGCTGACTCAGGACGAATGCCGATGGGTTGGGGGCAAGGTTAATGAGTCGATATATATGCATTTGTTTGTCTTACAAAGCGTTGTATCGTACTTTATGCCGCTTCTTTTCCACGTGTTCTTTCAAGTTGAGCATGTTGAACAATGGTGTGATTCGTGCGAAGTAAATATTGTTCTCTCACGTCACAGATTTAACCAACATTCCGCCGTTCAGGTGGTGTGCTCAACCTCTTCGAACGCATACTACGGTGTAATCATGGCACTATTAATTTTGACAGTATCTCGATTATGGCGGTTTTACAATTCCTTGCTTTTGATTGGCTGCTGCCACGGTTTTTTGGCTACTGTCACCATTGTAGAGTACATCTGTCACCAAATCAGAGTGTTGGTCGTTTGAATGCTGGCTTGTGCCACCGATTATCGAATTGCCGCAAATAGCGGATGTCACTTGATTGCCATAAAGAGCTCATTCCTCAAGTGCGCCCGTCACTCGAAACGATGCTGCAGACGACGCGAGCGCGCCTGCTGCGCGCGATTCCATCCGCCTTCACTCAGCGCGGTGCGCTGCTGCAGCGCAGTGGCGTCCGCAGCGCCTCCGGCGACGCGGCTCCAGTAGCAGCAGAGGCGGACGATGCAGCCGCCGCGAGAGCAGCACGACGCGCTGCGCGCATGCAGCCGCGCGCCATTGAAGGCACCGTTCCGGTATGCTGCGTGTGTATGTGTGTGCATTGAAGACCTCCACCTGGATGCGTGGGCGTATTGATTCATGCTGTGGTGTGAAATGCTCTATTGGTGCTGTTGCTGCAGTATTACGAACGTCATTTCGTCATTGTCGATGCTCACGGACGCCCCGAGGACTGGCCCAAGAAGCTTGAGTTTTCGGATCACATCATGTCGTCCTACGCTCAGGTAACCCGAATAAAAGCTTGCGTCTGTGAAACCTAACGGACGATTTGATGACTTGACGCAATGCGCATGGAAAACGTAGAGTTTAAACGCCATTGAGAGCAAACGTGGCGGAAGCGCAAAGTCGAGTCCACTTAATTTCACGGCAGTGGTTCCGTACAAGCGCACAACGTGCTCCGATCAAGTGCAGGACGCTCCAGCAGCAACCGAGCCCAAAGATCTCGCTGAAAGCCACGATGTGCTCGTGTTCCCGGAAAACATTCGCGTTCACGGTGTCTCCAAGTCAACCAGTATGTGCGAACGACGTTGAGGTATTCAAACACATTGTGGTGGATTCTAACTTGCATCGCATACTTTGTGGCCTTCTAGTTGATGCGCTGGTAGAAGAAGGCGTACATAATGTAGAATCCCTGCCACACGCTCTTGAAAACCTGTACGTAGATCATTTTCACGTGGTGATGATCATGCGGATGTGTGCCTCGCATGCTAACCTTGTTGTTATCCGTGACTTTCATGCAGAAACTTGCGCTATTCTCCAATTGAACAAGGTTTCCACATGCTCGTCTGTGCGCATGCGAACCGGTACGGGCTCTGGATGCCTGCAGACCTGCAACTTCCCATTTCAAAGAGCTAATCAATACCTTCGTTTATCGTTTTCTCATGCAGGGACTTCCGCTGTGCCTGTGCCGGACCCAAGATGCTCCAGTGGTTGGAAGAAATCGCGACGGACGCCAAGGTCCCTCTGCACCTTTGGGCTGCGAGCCACTACGGCGGTCATCGGTACGCTGGAAACTGCGTCGCGTACCCCAGCGGCGACTGGTTCGGTATGCTTAATTCGAAAGAGGACGTGCATCAAATGGTCGACGCGCTGGTCGCCAACCAGCCACTGCGGCTCCAGGAGCATTGGCGAGGACGCATCCGGTTGTCCAAGGAGCAACAGATTGAGGCGCTGAAGGAGTTTGGAAAAGAAGCGGCATAAAGTACGATACAACGCTTTGTAAGACAAACAAATGCATATATATCGACTCATTAACCTTGCCCCCAACCCATCGGCATTCGTCCTGAGTCAGCCATCAATCACATGTGTCCCAAAGCCAACTCAGAAACTTTGTTGTCAAAAACTACTCACTCCATGGATGCTTGAACGCTTGAATGCTTCGGCGGCATGCTAGGACAAGAAATCCCAATGATACTTCGCTCGGTAATCACTCTTGTCAGGCACCATCCGCAGCACTCGGTAGATGTAGTTTCTGTCTTGGTCCCTCAAGCCACAACCGTCTTTGACATACCGCCTGATATCCGCATCACTCAATGAGTTGATGGTTCTCGTGTACTCTCCGGTACTGCGATTGTGAAGATGAATCTCGGGATGCCGCCATACCTGTAGTATCTCGCACTCAGAGCGTCTTCCGGCAGCTGCAAGTCATCGCGAAGCAGAGAATTCAATGCTCGTAGCTCGTCCAACGTCCACACTGGCAAGATGTACGTGTACGGATCGACTTTCGCGTATCTGTGCATACTAGGAAGCCCCTCAGCAGCAAAGAGGATCGACACACCTCTCCATCCCAGAAGTTTCGAGGAATCGCCCTCAATCAGCCGAATTACACGATGCTTCAGCGAGATGTCGTTCGCTTCGTCCACTGCCAGCAAAGTGAATTCCTTCGTGCTGGCACAGTACTTGTGATACTCGTTGCGAGAATTCAGCACCAGGTCGAACGAAGGGAGCGATTTGACCTTGTCGTGGTGCTGGAAGATCAGTTGATAGGCCGCATAGACGTAGAAACGACTCAAGCCAGCCCCTTCTGTGCCCGTCACGATCACGTTGGCATTCCAACGCTCTTCCAAATATTGATTGACCTTGTCCATCAACTCGCTGAAGATCACAACGTACGCCTCCCTTTCCATGATCTTGTTGTACACCATCATTGGATGCGCCAACGGAGGCAAGCCGATCATTTCAAGATACCTCCTGGATTGCCATGCTCTCCAATCGGTGCGTCTTCTGCGAGCGGCGCCTGCTTCGCGTCGAAAGCAGCCCGGTTCGTGTACACAATGAAGTCGGACGGGGCGACATGGGCAAGTGTGTTTGAGCACTCGCTCTTCACTCGCTTCCGAAAACGAATAATCGTCTCGTTATCGTCTGTAGTAACATAGGTCACCCCCGTGTGACCGCGTTCGTCGATCAGCTCGAACCATTTCCGAGTTGTCATCGTGCTTGTTCTCCCACGATGCAAATTCTTCATTGACAGAGAACAAACGGCACTGTTGTGTTTGCTTTCACTCCCACCTAACTATCGCTCCAATACTTTCAGATTTTTCTTGAGCATATAATGGACGCAAATGTCTTTACAATTCCTCGTTCCAACGGTCTGACGATTCGGGACTCGGCTGCAGCTTCTGCAGCTTCTCATAGGCTTCCTGGATCCTATAAAACATCAGTTGCGCGTGCGCTTGCGCGTCTTCGTCCTGATTGCTTTTCGCGTATTTGTCCGGGTGCCACTGTAGTGCGAGCTGCTTGTAGGCTCGTTTGATCTCTGCCTGAGTCGCTTCTGGGCCAAGCCCGAGCACCTTCAGATACCGCTGTCTGCCCGTGACATCGAGTCTCGATTGGAACGCGCGCCATTTGGAGTCAAAGTCGCCGTCCTCCTTCTGCTTCCATTGCTGGCTTTGAAACCAAGAAAACTCGCGCTGGAACGACGTGCTGGCGTCGTGAGTCACAAAGATCCCCGAGAACAAGTCTCCAAGCCCATCAAAGAGCGCCGCACGTGCGTGAAACACGTTGGCCGCGACTTCATACACCGAGAACGCCTGCTCGCGTCCTTGCGCATCGAGTACGGTGACGTGGCCGTGGAACAGCATCGCCGTGCCCGCTGCGAGCGTGAAGCCGCCGAGAAGGCCATAGTAGATCAGCAACGTGCGCCACCAACTTGGCTGGTTCTGCTTCTCTGGAGCAGCTTGCTTGCTTGTCGCTGTCGAAGAGCACGAGCCTTCAGCATGTTCACGTGGATCCGTAAACGCCTTGTACGTCTCGCTCCACTGTCGCGCAACCCAGAACATGCCGCAGCCGAGTCCAATCGCCAGTGTCTTTGTATTCTTGTAGGTTAAATCATCTACGTCGCCCTCTGTGTAAATATACATAGGCATTAACACCACGCCCATTACGGCAACAACGCTGCGCCAGGACGACTTGACCGAGAGCTCGAGCGCTTCGCCAGAGAACACGATGGCGTTGGACGCGCCGAGCAGGAACAGCACCTCGTAGCTCCACGCTGGTGCCCCCTTCGGGACAAGTGACGCCGCGATCGTGCCGAAGCCCTGCGCGATCGCGAACTGCAGCAGTAGCACGAGCCACGCGACGCGCGGCTGCGCGTGGAAGCGCTGCGTGATCTGCTGCCGCGCGACGAACTCGGCGTCGGCGTTGGCTTCGCGCACAAACGTCGGCAGCAGCAGCAGGTCGCGCCACCAGCCGACGCCGCCGCCATTGAGCGTGACCGCGTGCAGGAACGCAGCGCGTGGGCGGCGCAGATAGAGGTGCGGCAGCCCCATCCAGAAGCCCACGAGCCACAGTACATACGCCACTGCTACGTGCTTGGCCATGGTGCCAACTAATGTGAGGAATAATGCATGACGTGTTGCCTGAGGATTGACTTTGGGACGCATACCGGTATGGATACTGTATGATACCGGTACTTTGCTGTAGATTGAGAAATACCTGTGTATAACGAATAATGGAGAAACTTTACTGTGAGGCAATTTAGCAATCAATTAATTGGTTTTTCCTAATTATTTATTTATACGAGGTCGGTTGCCTGCTGTCTGTCGTTGACAGTTGATATACCTGTATAAAGTGCATAAACGATTGGCGAAATAAGCTCGTCTGCATCAAAAGCATTCAAATAAGTGCTTGCAGTATCCCTTCTATTTTGCATTTTCTCATTACAAAAGGTCACGCTAAACCTCTACGACCTTTCGAGTACCTTGATGTGCGCGAATGAGACTTGCCACCAGCTCATCATGAGCGGCTCGAATCCCGGCCTCGATGACGCCACGAGAGCGAGGCTTGGTCCAGTCACCACCACCAGCAGCAATAGCAGCAGCTTCACCAAGGAGAAAGAGCCTTTCAAAGTGCGCCCGGAGCTCTACACGCCCACGCGACTCGCTCCCAAAGTGTACGCGCTCTTCCGCACGCGAGCGCTCGTCATCGACGTGCTCGCACACGAATGCGTGCTGCTCGTGCTCTTAGCTGCAAAGATCACGCGTAATAGACGTCCTGGAAGCTCAAATGGTGGTGAAACTAATGATATTGGTACCAGTGGCTTACCCCGCGTGGGGATCATCGGCGGCGGCCACGTGGGCAGCGCCGTGGCCATGGCGCTGCTCAGGCACCAGTACCCGATCGACAAGCTCGTGATCTCGACGCGGCAACCCGAGCGCATCCCGAAATGCGACGCGCTGCAGTCTGCACAAGCGCAGATGCTATTCCACGCGATCCCCAAGTACTACGACAATGCGCGCGTGAGCAAGGAGAGCGACGTGCTCGTGCTCTGCATGCCGCCGTCGCAGCTCAAGTCCGTCGTGATCCAGATCAAGCACGCGCTCTGCGTGCCCGACCAGCCGACACTCGTGGTCAGCGTGCTCTGCGGCGCGAGCGTGGACGCGCTCCAGAAGGCGTGTGGCTCGAAACTTGTGACACGCGCCAAGGTGCACGTCGCCGCGCTCCCGGCGTCTGGTGGCATTACTGCCAGTGTTGACGCTGACAAGGAGCTCTTTGGAGGCGGCGTAGGTAACGGTGTAGGAGGATACCTTGAAGAACGCGTCAACAAAGTAGAAAACGAAGACCAAGACAAAGACGGACGCAGCAGCAGAAGATCGTCGCGCACTCAACAGCCTCGTGAGCCCTCTCCCAGCCAGAGCGTCAGCAGCGCGACGACACTCGCAATACAAGAACTCGGTACGAAGACGAGCATGAGCCCTAGGCCGTTGCAACGGATACTTAGGCTACATATCTGGTCCCTTAACTATGTTGCTGAATTTTATCTTATCGAAGCAGGTCGGACTGACGAGGAGGTGGTGCAGCTCGTGCAACTGCTGGCTGAGCTGGGACGGCGCATCGGACGTGACGACGCGGCCCACGTCGCGCGTACCGCAGTGTTCGGATACGAGCCCGAAGCGTCTAATGCCATGCAGGCCGCGTGCAACGCGCAACTGGAAGCAGTTCGTCCTCGCTCCCAGGAGGAAGAGGACGAGGAGGACGAGTGGCTCAGGGGGTGGGACCTCGTGATGTCGGCCTTGCAGACGCACATGGCGGCGTGTGGAAGCAGATCTGAGGACGACGGTGGGGCCCTTGATACTTTGGTACCTGGTTGATACACCTACGCCCTTCAATGAGGTGGATGCGGGTAGAAACTACCTTTCAGGTAAACATCACGACCATCGCAACCTTTCTCTATGAGCGCTCAAGCAAATCCATTACGAGTGTCTATAATAACACTGGCAGTTTGTATGCACGCGGAGGCCAGCATCTGTTACGACGCATAAAGAGACGGAATAGATAACGGAGATGCTGATCTGTAAGATGGAAATCAGATTTCTTTTGTTTGGGTTTCAAGACTGCGATAAGAGGCAACGCTTCTATTTCGCAGCAGCACCACCGTCCCAAGCACTATCCGTATTCTGTATTCTGTATTCTGTATTCTGTATTCTGTATTCCGTATTCCATATTCCATACTCCATTTGCCCAATACACGCCGCCGTGTGGGATAAGCACATCGAAGCGGTCTCCACAATACTGTTATAAATAAAAGAGCATTGTTCATATCCACCTATTGGTTTTCTTGATGTCTCGCCATCATCTTCCGCCCTCTTTTTCGTTTTTTGTTGTTGTTGTGTTTTATTTTATTTGCACGCGCATTCCATAATGACTCGCTCCCACTGTGGCATCCAGCACTTTTTTGCGAATCTAAAAGATCTAAAAGTTCTACTTTAGTCCTAGGACTCGTTCTTGCCGGTTGGCTCATTATGCCATTCTGCTCTCAAATACCAGGGCGTTTCACAAGTGCCCACCATCCAGACGGAGTTCCGAGACACTGGACTGCGCACATGGAGCGCCGGTGTCCTATAAACAAGGTCGTAAGCAATGGACGGATCCATATGTGGGGACCGCGGCATCTGCGAAAAAGAAAGCGCTCATATCCCATAAAGTGGCCAAAATGCTGCGTGTTAATGTTCGAAAAAAATTCTCCGCCCATTTGAATGAGGAACTTTGGATCCATCCCCCTTCTTCCTCCACCAACCAACTCCCTTTATACACTGACTGACCCTATTATATACAGACATATATATCAAATCAAATCAAAGCACACAGCACTTGACGAATGCGCATATACGCGCACCATCTACTGCGCATGGTCACTCTTTGCTGCGGCCCATTGCGCGCAATAACAGAGTCCTTCTGGAGCCAGTGGCTCTACCTGCCTCAGATTTTTCATTTACTCATACACACGGGTGGGGGCTCACTATGGCAATCAAGACAGTCAGTTCGCCCAGCTGATTTCAATGTCGCTCCCAATAGTAGACCCCATCCATACAAACTGCAAGTTCTAACCGTACAAAAACAGTCCCTCTTCGAGTTCTCGTCCTTCCTCCCTCTTTTCTATTCCACAAGCCCCCTCCCTCCGTCCATCGTCGTGCCGTCGCGGCTTCGTGCTCACGCCGCGCTTCCTCCTGCACCTCACTTGCCGATTCGCTTCGACAACCACCGCCTCCCAGGAGAGAACAATCGCCCCCATCGCCACCCACAGCCTCTCACTCGGCTGTGCGTACCCTTTTGATCAGCAACAAGGCCGTCCGCTCTTCGTTTGCTACCTCCTCAGCCACGCGTCCGTAGCTCTTGGAAGAATCTTTATCTGTCTCTATACAGATCGCGACAAGAACGATGTCGTCAAATGCGACTGGGAACAATGCGAACGAGGACGCTCTCGCAAGGCTGCAGTCGCGCTTTGCGCGCCGCCTGCGCGTCGTGACCGAGCCCAAGCATAGCAACAAGATGCACCGCACGCGCACGCTGAGCGAGCTCATCTTACTCTCGAGTCCGCGCTCGTCCATGAGTCCGCGCGTCACGCCGCGTCACAACCGCTTCGATATGGACATCGAGGTGAGCTCGTTCTTTGCGGACGGCGAGGGCGTCGTCGACATTCTGGAGGCGCGTCGCCGCAACGGCTTCATGTCGTCCATGGCGTCGTCCACGTCGTCCGTCGTGGAGGAGATGGCGCCGGGCTCGCGCTCGAGCGATTTCGACGAGCACGAAGACGAGAACAACCAGGAGACCCACGAAGACCGCGACGAGCCGATGCACGAGCCGGAGAGCGAACCGCTGGAAGAGATCGAGCTCGAGCCGGTACCAGCGGAGAACGCGCACAGCGTCGGTCAAGTGATCGACATGCTCTTTGAAATCCACTCGGCGCTCAAGACGCGTCATTTGGGCCAGCGCACGGCGGCGTCGGCGCTTGCGGCGTCCAACTTGGTGTCCACGCTCGCGTACCCGACACCAGAGCCGATCCCGCGCGACGAGCAGCTCGAGACCATGGAGAACACGCGCAAGATGCTCGAGTGCGCGATTTGCCAGGAGGTGTTTACGGGCGCGACCGAGGCCACGTGCTGTGGCCAGATCTTCTGCAAGAACTGCATCGAGCGCTGGGTGAGCGAGCGCGGCTCGTGCCCAATGTGCCGCGAGTCGATCGGCTTTTCGCTGCTCGTGGCGTCGCGTCATGCGCAGCGCATGGCCAACGAGATGAAGGTGTCGTGCCCATACTGCTCCGAGTCAATGAAGAAGGCCGGGCTCGCAGACCACATGACCACGTGCGATATGGCGCCCGTGGAGCCGCCACCTCCAGCAGACGTCGCGATCCGCAACCTCTTGGTGGCGACGGCGCGCCTGAACATGGCGTTCCTGTCGCGGTTCCTCATGGCGCCATCGCCGCCACAAGCGCTCATGATGCAGTGCTACATCCGCACGCGCGGCGGTGGCAACTACGAGCTGTACACGCAGGACACGGACACGCTGCTGTGCACGGCCGTGCGTCGTCGCCAGTACGACATGTCGGTGAGCTTCTCGATCTATTTGGCCAACAACCTGGAAAACGACCGCAGCAACCAGAGCTCGACGAACGCGATCCAGGTCGCGCGTCTCGAGAAGAACTACATGGGCTCGCAGTACACGATGTTCGACACGACGGGCGAGCAACCCGTGGAGCTCGGCGCCGTGCAGTACGCCGCCACCTTCGGCAAGAGCCCTCGCCAGATGCGCGTGGCGCTGCCTCTGGTCCAGGAGATCCCCGAGGTTGACAGCAGCGTGGACGGTGCGCCATCGTGGGAGGTGCAGCCGTGGACACCAAGCAGCAAGGACGACACGATCCTGGCGCAGGTCGAGAACCCTGTGGACCCGACCAAGGCGCTGCACCTGATCAACAAGCCGCCTGTGTGGATTGAGTCGCTCGAGGCGTACTGCCTGGACTTTGGCGGCCGCGTGGCCGCGGCGTCGGTCAAGAACTTTTTGCTGTCGCACCCGGACGACATGGACAAGACGCTGATGCTCTTTGGGCGCACACAGGACCGCCAGGTGTACTCGATGGACTACAGCCACCCGTTCACGCCCGTGCAGGCGTTCGCGATCGCGCTGAGCAGCATGGATTCACACCTCGTCACGTTCGACTGAGAGAGCGACGATCGACCTCCATATCTATTAGGTTGCGGACGACCACCTAGCGCGCATCCGACAGACAGACAGACAGCAGCCATAGACCCCACCCATTGTACCATCAGAGACGAAGAAGACGGTGTAAAGAATGCGCGCAGTGGATTGAACGAATTAGTGTACAGTAATAAACATTGATGTTTTCTTTTTTCTAGCGTAGTGCCAATGCAATTGTGGGCTTGGAAGGCGCGCACTGGTCTCTCTAAAGCGCATTCGATTACTTCACGATACAATTCAACCACGGCGCTCCTGCAGCAAGGAGCTGTCGTGTGGGAGTCACACAGTCGATCGCATTCTCTCTGGTGGTGCCAACGGTGGTAGGAGCGTCAGGCCATCCGCGGTACGAGTGCTGGACTCACACGCGGCATTGAAGGCGCCTCGCGTACATTATTAGTAGTATGGCTCAAGACCTTCCATGCGTTCCGCTATTGCTGCATGGGGGACCAGATGTCTCGAGTTCACTTGTGGCATTCGTCACTCGTCCAAACTCCTTTATTTTGTTTTTGTTTCATGGCTTCGCTTCCACAAGCATCGCCTGTCGAGCGACGGCAAGTGGCCATCACGAGTGACTAGAGTGGCATACTGCAATAGTGCTCTTCTGCGTATCCAATTGCGGTGTGCACGCATGTGTGCCGGGGACTGACTGGCAGACGCAGCGAGCATTTTGGAGCTTTCTTCGGTCTGCCGTCATCTCGATGCGAACCCCTACGCGGATAACGAACGCGTTGGCAGGGGGTACTATTGCATGTCGCATGGCTAGTCAACTTGGCTCTGATCACTTGGTGAGTTATATCCAATCAAACACGAGAAAATGCATTACAACGTCATGACAAGTGATATAGAGTGATGGTCGTGTCGTCACTGACGTGACCTTTCAGACAGCTGAACCCGCCAATCAGTGCGCAGAAAAAAGCAGATGGCCCACCTGCTTGTGTGGCCCACTTTCCTTAAATCTCTTTAACTTTATATAGAGAGTGGCAATGACAAACACAGTGATGCTTTCACTTCACTTTATACCCTGCGTCAAACAATAGATATAATACAAATTCACGTTGTTACATATTATGCAATGCTTCAATAAGTGGTGTGTACTAATCCTGTAAATTTATTCATCAATGAAAACGTATTATTCTGTAAACTGCACTATCGACAGGTAATAGTGGTCCTTCCAATCAGTGGCCCCGCACAGTCCTCCTCCACCCACTTCACTCCTTGTTCACTTGCGAATTCGCCTTCTCCCGCGCACTCGTCCTCTCTTCCTTCTCGCACCAGGTACCGTACGCCTCCTTCTCTTCCGCAGCACACACAAGCAGCGTCTGCATGCGCATATATATATATGCATGCATGAGTGCGTATTAGTGTTGGCGCAACTAACATGAACTCAGCGAGGGGTGCCGCGCTTCGATCGATGGACGAGTTCCTCGCGTCGACCGGCTGAGATCACACCCTTAATCACCTGATCCGGGTCATACCGGCGGAGGGACTGCTGGCCATTTTAACCGCATGTTGCCTATTTGCCTACTCTATATGGTCCATTTATCCGTCCGACGTCGTAATCCCGATTTGATGCCAACGCGCATCTGGCGCCTAGAAGATACCAAAATATCAACCAATCGACGAACATGCTCTCGACTGCCGCGACGTACGCGACGATGATCGTGACGCTCGTAGCCGTCGCCGCGTACGCGATCATCGTGAGCCGCGCCATGGAAGTCAACTCGCTTAAGAACTTCCTTAGGTCCGCTTGTTATCTCTACGGTTGGTATCACGCACAAGTATCAACAGCTCATCTCTTTTTTTTGTTTTTTCTTTGTTTTGGTACCACACGACACACTCTAGTGCCAAGAACTCGCAGACGGCGTTCCGTCTCGCGTGGTGCTTCTTCTCCGCGGGCATGGGCTCGTGGACGCTCTTCTCCTTCCCGGAGATCGGCGTGCTCGCCGGCTCGTGGGGTGTGATCGGCTACACACTCTCGGGCGTGCTCGGCATGCTCGTGCTCGGCTGGGTCGGCCCGTACACGCGCGCGATGCTGGGCAACGGCGTGACGCTCACGGACTGGATCAACAACCGCTTCGGCCGCGTCATGCAGATCTACATCGCGCTCATCTCGGTCTTCTACCAGTTCATCTCGCTCGCGTCCGAGCTGACGTGCGTCGGCCAGCTCGCGTCGATCCTCTCCCCCGACTCGCATCCGATCGTGCCGATCATCTGCGTCGCCGTTATCACCAACATCTACCTGGTCATCGGTGGGCTGCGCGCGAGTCTCGCTACCGACGTGTGGCAGGGTATCGCCGTCGTGTCGCTCGTGTTTGTCGTGGTCATCGCCATGGCGGCCACGGTGCATGTACCTGCGGGCGCGTGGAAGGAGCACAACGTCGCGGCATTCACGACCACGGGCTTTGAGACGCTCGTGACGCTCTGCATCGCCGTCACGTCGTCCAACTTGTTTTTCACGGGCTTCTGGCAGCGCGTGTTCTCGGGCGCCGACGACGCAACCGTGCGCCGCGGCGCCGTGTACGCGTGCTTCATCATCATCCCGTTCACGATCGCGCTCGCGATCACGGGCATGGTCTCGTCCCTGGCGTACCCGGACGGACTCTACTTCTTCTCGATCCTGCTGGAGATGGGTCGCGGCTGGCAAGTGCTCGTGGCGATCGTGATCGCGTCGCTTGCGAGCTCAGTGTGCGACTCGATCCAGATTGGCATCTCGGCCGAGATCATCGCCAACTTCCCGGGCCTCACGCTGCTCCACGCGCGTTTGATCTGCTTGGTGCTCAACGTGCCGGCGATCGTGATCGCGACCAAGGAATACAACATCCTCACGCTGTTCCTGATTGCCGACTTGCTGTGCACGGCCGCCGTCGGCCCCATGCTGCTCGGCGCCTGGCGACGCGCGACCGTCACGGGTGCGCTCGCTGGATCCGCCGCGGGCTTGGCCACGATCTTCGTCTGCGGTGTGGCGTACAAGGGCACGTTCGTGGGCGGCTTTGAGTGGTTCGCGCTCCCTGACGGCCTCTATGCGTCGAGCTCGATGGTCACGTTCATCGTGACGCTGATCGTGCCGACGGCCACGACGGTGCTCGTGTCGCTCGCGATGCCCGCGGCGAAGCCGTTCCGCAGCGACTACATGCCCGCGATGACGCCCGTCAACCTCGCCTAAGCAAGAGAGCGCAACAGCAAGAAGAGAAAGAGAGACGCGAGTAACCAGTGACCAACATGACGCATTTTTGATACTTTCACTCGGTACTCTTTGATACTTTTTTTGTTTGCTTTTTCTGTTCACGTATGCGCCTTTAGTGGCCAGCTGTTCTTGTTCTCTTTCACGAAACTCGTGAACGTGCGCGCAGGTTTCCCCAGCAGCGTGTCGACTGTGCGCGTCACGTCGGCGTCAGCGCCGTTCTCCAGCGCACGAGAGAGCTCGATCTCGGCCGCGATCGCGTCCGGACGCACGCCCTGGATCCACCGCGCCGTGTTGACGGCCCAGAGCGGGAAGTACGAGTAGCGCACGCGGTCGCCGATGCCCGCGGACAGTTCCTGCGCCACCTGCTCGTACGTGAGTGCGTCTGGGCCGGTGACATGGAACGTCTCGATGGTAGACTTGGTATCAGCGTCACCGCGGCCCTGCTGGAGCAGCCGCGAGACGATCACTTCGGCCGTGTCCATGGGGTGCACGAACGCCACTTTGCCGTGCTTGACCGACACCGAGAGCGTGCGGCCGCACACCATGTCAAACAGCCGTCCGTCCAACAGACTGTCCATTCCAGTACTCGGCCGCACAATGTCGACGCGGCGCGGCGCAGACAACGCCGCTGTCTGCAGCGCCTGCTCGATCTGCCAGTGCGCGCGGCCGAGCGCGAGCGCTGCGTTCTTGCCGACGAGGCCCGCGGCACCCGACACTTTGACAATGCGCTGCGTGCCGCCGCTGCCTTTCGCAGTGTCCACCAACGCGCTCTCTGCGGCAAACAGCGCGTCGGGATCCTGCAGTCCGCTCGAGAGCACTACACCGTCGCAGTTCTCCAGAGCCTCGGCGAGCTCACTTGTACTGCGCATGTCCACAACGCTGGGCTTCTCTGGTACCAACTGCGGGAACGTGTGCGCGAGCGCGTGCACGGCCTCGCGCGTCGCGGGACTCGCGTCCGACGACATCACAACGCGGAATGCGAGCGACGCAGGAGGACGAGCAGAAGACGCGACGGCTGCGCGCAGAATGTGCGCGTGCAGCCCCGCGTGCTGCGCGATCGGTAGCAAAAAGCGCTGCGCCATTCTCTTTTCTTGCTGCTTTGCGCGCCTTTGTGACTCTAGAGGAGGAAGAATCTTCAACTGGAGCGTAGGAATGCCTCGCAAAGAAGTAGCAAACCCTCTTTATGTTGGCTATCAGGACGTAGTACTAGGCGCGTTTGTATGATATTTAACCTCTTTATGTGAGATATTGGTCTGATAGGTTTAAGAATAGTAGTATGTCAAAGCCGAAGTATCAAATGGCTGATCTACCAAAGTACCAAACGAATGGTACTCATGTGTCAGATCCGATTTATACCCAAGTATCTCACATCTAACAAAAGTATCAGGTACAAATTATTCAAACGTATCAAATGGAGGGTATCATGTCAAAGTATCAAGAACCATTTGATGTCGAGTGTTGGTGCCAAGTATCCGCGAAGCGGTGCTTTACGACCTTTCGGGTACCATTCTCACTCAACCTCCCCCACCACTTTCTATCGAGCTCTCTCAGACGTATCCATGAGCTCACCGTCGTCCGCCAAGATCAGCGCGAGCAGTGCGAAGATCAACGCGTCGTCGCGGTCCACGAAGCGCGACGTGAACGCGTCTCGCGCCTCGCGCGCGTTTGGCGCGTCCTCGATCTCCAACTCGAGCCGCAAGGTGAACGGCGCAGGGACGTCAGGTGGCACACAATCGGCGCGAGTGTACCTCGATGGTGTTGACGTGACGCCGCAATCACTGTTACTTAGCCGCATCAAACCGTCGACGTCGCACGACCAGCGCAGCAACAAAGGCAGCAAAGCCGGGACCACCACGCGTCGATCCAAGAATGCATACGGCGGTGGCGGCAACTCCGTCATGGGCGCGAGCGTGATCCTCAGCAGCACGTCGACGTCATCGATTGACGATTCGTTGGACAACGAAGCACCGAGTGGCAAGAACAGCTCGAACACGAGCGTCTCGGGCGTCAAGCACGGCGCTTCGTCCACATCGGGAGGACACGGCAAGGTCTCGTCCAGCGTAGCGTCAACACCAGTACCAGTATCCGGCCCCCCGTTCGCATCGAGTACCAACCAACACGACGACGATGAAAGTGGCGCTAACGGCCCTGAGACCGACGAATCGGTATCAAAGTCGGCGTCTGCGCTTCTCGGGAACCTCGACAACGAGCCATCTCCGGCATCTTTGTCGACCGCCGCCACTTCGACGTCAACCGCCACTGGAACGAGCACTACGCCACACACGCAGCAAACCATGGCGACGCAGAGCTCCCGTCAGCGGCGACGCCCGGTCACGATCGAACTCGCCGAGACGCCGACGATGTTCCTCTTTGAGCTGCGCAGCGTGTGCGTGAGCCAGGACGCGAGCTACCACCAGACCGTCGCGCAGCGGAACCGGCAGTACCTCGAGATTTGCGCACAGAAGAAAGGCAGCGACAAGTTCATCGAGGGTCGGTCACAGACGCTGCAGCTCGCGCAAAAGGGCAAGGAAGTCATGACGGCACCCCCAGCGACCCGTGACGCCATGTGCGTCGCCACCGACTGGGATATCTTCGACTGGTACGTTTCACAGAGTTTCAAGATAACTTTTGAGTATCAAGGAATCCTGACCTGCTTCGTTTTGTGTTTTCACGATGTCCCTAAAGCGCGCGAATGGAAGAGGACAATCAGAACGAGCACGACGAGAATGGCGGCATGGACGCTGTACCGACTGTTTCCGCAGCGGCGGCCTCGGCTTCAAACGGCAAAACCAGGACGTCGACAGCCGATTCCTACGAGACGGGCGACCTCCAGCTCAAGCACCAGGTTGATGAGATCGTCGACGCGACGCTCGTGTCCCCCGGATGCGTGCTCGACGTCGATGGCGACATCGTCGAGGACCTCAAGGCGAGGCAGCATGCGCGCATACGGCGCACGAAGCAGCATGGCGGAGGCCAGCGATCGCGCACGCAGCACAGCAACACGCTCCAGTCGCAGCAGGACGTGCTCAGACGCTCGTCTGCTGCAATGTTAGGCAGCAGCTCGAGCTCATCGGCTGCATCACCATCCCAGAGTGGCGCCAACTTGTCCTTTGGTGCATCCCAAGACGCGATCGGTAACAACAACAACGGCAGCATGGACGACAGCGGCGGCAGCGGCAACTTGAGCGCGCAGAACAGTCAGGTCGGTATGAGCTCTGCGTCGCACGGGATCCTCAGCGGTGACAGCAGCGGCGGTGGTGACAGCAACAAACAGAACGCGTACGCTCGCGCCAACACGAACGTCGACATCGGCGAGATCATCGCCCAGCAGCGCACGGCCAAAGTGCTCGCGTCGGCGTCGCTGCTCAAGACCGTGAGCATCGTCGAGCGCGCCGTGCAGCAGAACGTGTACCACCAACAGCACGTGCTCTACCGCAACTTCCCGACGCTCAGCGGCCCAGGGGGGTCCTTGATGCCACGAGACGACGATGGTCGACACGACTGGCGATCCGCACTTGGCGTGAGCTCGACTGGCAGCAGCAGCAACGGGAGTCGCTCGCATGCGCCGTCATTCTCGAGCTTTGCATCAGTAAGTAATGGTGGCGTTCACAATGGGAATGGCACGAGTACTGCTGCGGCAGGAGGCAAGGGGCTGAAAAAGCTGTGGGCGTTCCGGTGCGAGCTCACGACAAACCGGCGCGTATCGTGCCTCGCGTGGAACACTGTGAACGACGACCTACTCGCCGTCTCGTACTGCCGCGACGACACGAAAGCGCAGCAGTGCCTGCCGGGGTTGCCTTCTCCTGGAAATGCCAATGCCAGTAGCACGAGCAATGGTGGCAGTGGTGCTAATCCCATTGGTGGTGGCTGTGCGCTCAATGGCACTCCGCCATCTCCAGCAGCGATAACCGCAGTCAATGCCAGCAATGCTGCGGTGGAGACCTCAGGTGGAGGCGAAGAAGACGACGGACTGATCCTCTTTTGGTCGCTCAAGAACCCAGAATACCCGGAGCGCATCTACAACCTCGATGTCGGCGTCACGTCGATCGACTTTAGCCACTCGCAGCCGTACTTGCTCGCCGTCGGGTTCGCCAACGGGGTCGTCGCGATCTACGACACGCGGAAGGATGATTCGACGCATGTCACGAGTGATCGTCTCGGTGGGTTAGCCGCAATTAAGTCGTTAGGGCTTTTAGGCGGTGCTAATCCAGCCGCCACAGCGGCGGCGGCTCTCAAGTTACTTCACACACCCGTGCCGATCGCGAGCAGCGACTTGTCTCCTGGAAAGCACCTGGACGCGCTCTGGCAAGTGAGGTGGATCAGCAAAGGCAGCGATCGCGGCGAGAACGTCGTGAGCATCTCGAGCGACGGGCGCGTGACCGAGTGGAGCATGAAGAAAGGGCTGAGTTACAGCGACCTGATGACGCTGAAGCGCGTCGCAAATCCGCTCCTGGGCTCATCGAACCACGCCGACGGCCTGATCTCGCGCCAGGCGAGCGGCCACTGCATCGACTTTGCGAAGAACGATCCGTCGGTGTACTACGTCGGCACCGAAGACGGACTGATCCACAAGTGCTCGGTGTCGTACAACGAGCAGTATTTGCAAACGTACTTCGGGCACACGGGGCCAGTGTACCAGCTGCTCGTGTCACCGTTCTCGAGCGACGTGTTCCTGTCGTGTTCGGGCGACTGGAACGTCAAGCTTTGGTTCCAGTCGGAGCTGAAGGAGGTGCTCAACTTCCGCGCCGTCGACCTCGCGCACGCCGTGCACAGCATCTCGTGGTGCCCGAGTGACGCGACGGTGTTCGGTGCCGTGAGCGAGGACGGTCGGATCGAGATCTGGGACCTGTACGCGTCCACTCTGGACCCGATCATTACGCACTTTCCCAAGAAGTATGTGGCCGCACCTTCAACTGCCAGTAGCACTGCAACTGGCAACAGCAGCAATGGCTCGGCATCGCCTCTGGACAATGGCGTTGCGTCGCCAATGAACGGGAACCTTGATCCTCTGGACGACCCATTACCGAGTACTGGCAGTAACCCGAAGGATCATGCGTCTACGGAGCTCCTGCCGCCACCTCAGGAGATCCCGCTGGAGTGCACGAAGATCGCGTTTGCGCCATCGGCACCGATCATTGTCGTCGGCGACTCGACGGGCGATGTGACCGTGTATCGCGTGCCGACGCTCGCCGAGGGCCATTGCGGAGAAAACATGAGTGTCGACGAGCAGGTCGCTCGCCTGCACAAAGCGATGCACCCAAACAAGCACGAGTAGCGGAGGCAGGTAGATAATAATGTGTATACATGTAGTCGTCCAGGTACATCGTCGCCACCTTGTATATTGACTTGAGACGAGCAGCTACGCAGTTCATCCATGAAAGATACGCGGCCCGTTTCTGTGCACCTGATCGTGTCAGCGTGCGTCCCACTTCTGTCTCCTTCTTGAAGACCAGGCGGACAATATTGCTGATGGCGCTTCAACAAATCCGCATCGTGTCCACTTCTGACGGTCTCCGACTCTTGAGAGGCTTTGAAAAGAGCGAGAGTTGAGGCATAAAGGGAGCGCATCATCAGAATATGCGTGCCGACGCTCTCTATTACGTTATTAGGTTTCCTTCGCCGCTTGCAACACAAGCGAAAGGCGTGTGACTTGGTGTTATGATTGCTCTTTAGGTTGCTTCAGTTCTGCGGAGAAGTGGTGATGACAAGTTACGCTTCTAGTATCTGCATGAGGGATCTACGAGTTTTTCGGCCACTAGTATATTGCAGGCGCATGGTGGCGCTTTTGGGCGATTGCACGAACAACCGTTCGTTTTAGAGGCACAAAACTTTCCTATTTCAATTAGGATTTTTAAACTGACGCTGCTTGACAACAAACGATGCATCTAGCTGGTTGATTCATACGAAGCCACTACCACTACAGTTAGTAGTCACTTTCGTCTCTTGTACACCATCTCCACGATTGACTGGCTTAAGGGGCAACATATGGGAGAAGCGTGAGTGGGGTCGACGCTGGGCACGGCACGAACGCAGACGAGGTCGTCGCGGCTTGGCAATCGACCGGCGTGAATGGGCCGGTCGTTCCCTGCTTTGGCTGTTTAGCGTAGCACGTGCGGATGGCCGAGAGTTTGTTCGTGCCGTCGACCGCCGAGCAGAGCGTCTGGATCTTCTTTGGGTATAGCGCTTCGATCGCAGCGAGCGTTGGCGTCTGCTTGGCGGCCGCCCACTTGTTGATTTGAACGGTTCCCTTACTGACCATCGCAGCCGCGTTCAACGTGGCCTTGAAGTACGTCACGGCAGCGCCTTCAAAGTCGGCGCCGTTCGCCGAGTAGCAGAGACCGTGCTTCTGGAACTCGTGGTTGTAGATCTCGCACAACGTGTCGTACGCGCTCGACTGCGTTGGGTCGACCCACTTGGCCTTCATCTCGGCGAGTAAGGACACCTGGTTCTTGGCGAACGCAGCCGCATTGTACGGGTGGTTGCCCGCGGTTGCGGTCGCGTTACAGCAGCTGAGGTATCCGGCGTTGTAGTTTGGCCACAAGCCGTGGATCGTGAGCTCGCTCTTGACGACTTCCGGCTTGCACGTGATGCCGTTCGGGTACGCGTTGACGTTCTGGTGCGAGATGGTCGAGTCGACACCCTTGAGCAAGTCGCGGCAGAACTGCGGCACGAAGATCTGCTCGAGGAGCAAGTAGTCGTAGTCGAACGGCACCATCTTCTTGGCGAGGCACGATGCGTCGGACGTCGGGCACGTTGGTTTTGCCGAGGCGCTGGCACAGATGTCGACACATTTCTGCTTTGGCGGCGTTGGCAACCAGCCACCGAGGTAATCGATGGCTGTGGCAGCCTGGAACTCACCAGCCATCAAGGCCGCGATCGCGATAAGAGCAGTCTTGGCGAGCATTGCGAGGATTGAGTAGTGCGCTTGCTTAGTCCAGGGCGAATTGGAAAGTGAGAAGCTCAAGCACGATGCCTTGAGAGCATGCCAGGCCACTTTCTAGGATGCCTTTCTAGGAGCCAAAGGATCGCGTTGACTCGTCGAGAGCTGAGCTTCCGCGCATTCACGATTTTTTTGGATCGCGTGCGCTGATCAAGGGGTATGCCAGCACAACATACGGCTCGAAAGGACAACATGTCTCTTGCAGACACGTGATGGACTTGGGGGGGCCGAAGGTTCCTCAAAATCTTTTGGGCAAGCAGCGTTTATGCTCGAAGAGAGGCGATAAAGAGAGAGCGGTGGAAGATGGACGAGCGAGCGAACGCCAACCGTTGATGGATCTTCAACGATCCCTTTGGCATCGCGTGTCAAGGAGGAAACTAAAGTATCTTTGGAAAATGAGCGTTACGCTACAAGATAACTCGGTTTCCTAGCGCCCGAGGCTGAATGATCGAAGCACAACTACAGTACATGCCATTTGCCGATACTCGAACATGAGAGGCTTCCTTACTCAAACATATCCAGTTTACAGGACCTCGCTGCATGATCTGATGGTGTCAGCTCACCACGGTATCATCTACGGTTGCTGAGTTACTCACGAGCGCACAGTGGGATACGCTACGCTCGACTTCAACGTCTCAGAATCAGTCACTTTCGCACTGCGAGTATCCTGCGATCCACGTGCTGTGCTTCGTCTCCAACCTCTCACTTTGAACCAAAGGTGCGGCGAGCACGTGAGTGTGCGAGGTCTTTTCTTTTACTGCTTTGTATGGGATTTTGAATCGGTTGTCGTTGGAATGAGCTTGCAACTTCTTCAGCTGCCACGCCTCTCATTCGCTCTTTGCCTGTATATGATGAGCTAGAACGACATAGATATCAAAGTGACCATGAGATCGCAGCATGCCAAGTGCTAGCGTTGATAATGGAGTTGTGGGAAGAAGAATCCTGTTAGCTGTGGGCGTAAGGCCACCAGATTTCTGCTTGTCATAGCTCGATTCTCGGGGTATCATCACTTTGATTTGGACCGAGGACTGCACTCATTTGCGAGAGTTCGCTACTGCTCCACATGACACTGATGACATGAGAGAAGCAGACAAGAGACAGCAGCAGTAACCATCATCACATGGTATCAGAAGACGGCATCAGTTACCTCTTATCGTTGGTCAGAGCAACCGCGCAAGATCTCTGTTGCGACATTATGGCTAAGCGAGAGTGTGAGCGCATCCTTGCTTTCCATTTCATTCTGACGAGGAGCCCTACAAAGTATTGAAGTCAAAAGGCAACTGCCCCAGCACCACAGTAGTCAAACGTGCGTACAGTTTACAAGCACGTGCGTGCCAGATTCAATTTTTTTGTTGAACTGCGCGAATTAAAAATGGCATTCATCTTCGCCATTTTACATCACTGGGTCAACGAAAAGAATACATCAAGATCGCAAAGTATCCATGTCTACCGCTGTCGTGGCTGTGAGACCAGCAAACACTGCAGCTTTACTGAGGTGGGGTGTATGGCAGGAGCGTGATTGGCACGTCCGCAGCGCAAGGGATGAACGCGCTGGTCTTGGCCGCTGGAGCGCAGTCGATTGGGTTGAACGGACCCACCGTGCCTTCTTTTGGTTGCTTCTCGTAGCACGAGCGGATCGCCGAGAGCTGGTTCACGCCGTCGACGTTGGAGCAGAGCACTTGAACGCTCTTTGGGAAAAGTGCTTCAATGGCTGCACGCGAAGGCGCTTGTTGGTCTTCCGCCGCCCACGTGCTGATCTGAGCCGTGGCGCTGGCGTACGTGTTGGCAGCGTTCAGCGTGGCCCTGAAGTACGTCACGGCGGCCTTCTCGTAGTCGTCGCCGTAGGCACCGTAGCAGAGACCATGCTTCTGGAACTCGTGGTTGTAGATCTCGCAGAGCGAGTCGTACTCGTTCGACTGAGTCGGGTCTACCCACTTGGTCTTCATCTCGGCGAGCAATTCGGGCTGGTTCTTGGCAAAGTCAGCGGCGTTGTACGGGTGGTTGCCGATCGTGTTGGTCACGTTGCAGCAGCCAGCGTACCCATCATTGTAGTTTGGCCACAAGCCGTGGATCGTGAGCTCGCTCTGTACGACTTCCGGCTTGCACGTGATGCCGTTCGGGTATGGTAGCACGTTCTGGTGCGAGATGGTTGAGTCGACACCCTTGAGCAAGTCGCGACAGAACTGCGGCACGAAGATCTGCTCGAGGAGCAAGTAGTCATAGTCGAACGGGCGTTGCTTCTTGGCCAGGCACTCTGGGGCGCTGGTCAGACACGTCGGCGCCGCCTTCGAGTTGACGCAGATGTCGACGCACTGCTCCTTTGGTGGGGTCGGCAACCAGCCACCGAGGTAGTCGATGGCAGTCGCAGTTTGGAAGTGGCCAGCGGTCAGAGCGGCGAACGCGAACAGCGAGGTCTTGGCAAACATGGCGAAGTAAGTAGCTCGTGCGTGAGGCGTACTTGGTCCGAGGCAAATTGGATTGTGAGGAAGGCTATTGGGGAAAACAAAAGAGGGGAGGCCATAGTTGGAGGTGAGACTTTAGGATCCAATTGATCCCGAAGTGGTTTTTTAATCAATAGCCCATCCTTTTCATTACAAACCGACTACTGCAAACCTTTCGTATTGCATACGATAGCTAGCGGATATACAAAAGCATTTTTACATTTTGATGAGTAATAACAACGCGTAATCATAAAAAATTAAATTGCTCAATACCTGCTTTAAAGCGGTTTAGCTGAGCTGGAAATCAGAGCGAGTGGGTCGCAATAGATTCGTTGGCATCGTTAATTCGTTGAAGCTGTGATCGAGGGTGTAATGGGCAGCAGGCTGTTAGACCTCCCTCGCTCTCCTTCGTTACGCAGAACGCACTGGGCATTGTGCTTGTGAGGTGACAGCAAGGTTGCTTCCATAGAGGTCGCGAGGAAATCCGGCAAGTCTTGGGCTCTTGGTGCTCGAAGATCGCATCGAATTGGTTTTGTGGATGAGCCTAATAGGCCTCCGACTAATCAGCAGCCAAAACGCTATTTAGCTACTCGAGCCATGGATCGTGTTGACGCTAGAGTGGATGTGCAATGACATCACCCTCGCGGTTGCGATGGCGTCAGTATCTTTGGCTTGACTCTCTGGAGGGAGACCCTCTTGACCGCTCCGGTCTTTGTTCTGTCTGTAAAGGCTGTCACGCTCGCATGCAGCCCCACACTTGGCTGAGTGTAATTGCATAGAGACTTTGACGCTGGAACATTTTTCGGACTCCCAGACGCACAGCCTATAGTATGCGGCATAGGGTGCCAGAGTGTATAATACGTGCAAAATCAGTGTTGCCATCATGACGCCACTGTAAATGCAAAAGGTAAACGTAGGATGCGAGGAGCGGGACCTTGGTGAGAGAGACATATTTTTGTCTTTAGAAGTCGGATATTTGGACATCTGACAAGCAAAATGCTGAATCGTTGAATAGGGTACTAACAGAGTCACATGCATGAAACCTCCCACTGTGATGTGCCATTATGATGATGTTTAACACATAAAAAGCCTACCAAAATTGGGGACAGTAAGGATAATTCGGGACAAAGTGGAACAAACGGAACATTCGGGATAAAGGGAGAATTTTGATATCCGCCGAAATAGAAGGCGTGGAGCAGAGCAGGACAAAGACCAACAAGCAAGCTGATTGATCCCGGCCCTGCTCGCGGCTCCCAGCGTACACGGCCCGTACATTGGAAGACCGTGTCCGAATGTGAGTGGCTAACATGTATATAAATGTGTATAGAATGATGCGAAACGGATTATAAACGTGATCGCCAACGCGGCGAACAGGTCCTGAAAGCTGAACTCAATAGCGATATCGCCCTAGTGTCAGTTGACAGAGGTCCACACTGCAAGCGTTGTACACTGGAGACCATAGTCGGTGCAATTTCGGAGCAATGCGTCAACAAGCTGTCAGGTCAACGCAGCGAGCGCACGGTTGTCATGCTGGCGCACGCTTCTTGTAGGAATTGATCGCAGGATTTGCACGCATCCCCTTGTCACCAAGCTGTGCGTACGTACATGCGTGTTTATTTGTCTCATCCAGCGCCAACGAAAGAAATACCAGGAGTCGACCTTCGATTCTCACGTTGGAGTGAGAGCACCGGTCTATTCAAGCGCGAGCCCATGAGCTTGTTTTTAAACGAAAGACGCTCTATCTCACCGCTCTTGGACACGTGCAAGTGTGATTTGCATTTTGTGCAAATGCTCGATGCGCTGCTTCCACGCGTCAGCAATTTCTTCGACCGCGCTGTGCTTGGGGATATTGCGAATGCCGCTGGACGATCATGATTATTAAGGAATCGTCACCTTTTTGCGTGGCATCGAAATCCCTGACTGAGGCCGTGAGTCACACATATGCGGTGCGGACGAAGTGTGAAATGAACAGCATTTCGATTCCTTGAGCTTAGTCGATCAGCTTCGTCGTGTACGGCACCAGCTGCCTCGTGTGAAGCCAAAATGAATGGCTACGCTTGAGTGAAGCATCAACCTCACTTTCGCCACCGAATAAACAAAACCAAATAGCAGATGCATGGATAAAGAAAGAGAAACCTTTATTTACGCGGGACTGGTATGACAGTTAGCTATACACTAAAAGACCCAGAGTCACTAGGCTGCTTACTGTGGAGGCACGTATGGGAGGAGCGTGATTGGCTTGCTGCCATCGCACGGGACCGTGGCGGCCGACTTGGTCGCGCTCTGGCAGTCCATTGGCACGAATGGGCCGTAGCTCGTGTAGTTCTCTGGCTTGAGGTAGCACGTGCGGATAGCCGAGAGCTGGTTCACGCCGTCGACGGCCGAGCACAGGACCTGCACGTTCTTTGGGTACAGCGCCTGGATCTCGGCGAGCGTGGCCTCCGGGGTGGCGGCCTTGGCCCATCGGCGGATCTGGCGTGTGGCGGCTTCGCGCGTCGACGCAGCGTTCAGCGTCGCGCGGAAGTAGTCGGCGGCCGCGAGGTCCCAGTTGTCGCCGGCCGCGCCGTAGCAGAGACCGTGCTTCTGGAACTCGTGGTTGTAGATCTCACAGAGCGAGTCGTACTCGTTCGACTGCGTTGGGTCCACCCATTCGTTCTTCATTTGGCGCAAGAGCTTCTCGTGGCGGTCCGCGAACTGGGCGGCGTTGTACGGGTGGTTGCCGATCGTGTCGGTCGCGTTACAGCAGCTGAGGTAGCCATCGTTGTAGTTTGGCCACAAGCCGTGGATCGTGAGCTCACTTTCGACGACTTCCGGCTTGCACGTGATGCCGTTCGGGTACGCGTTGACGTTCTGGTGCGAGATGGTCGAGTCGACACCCTTGAGCAAGTCGCGGCAGAACTGCGGCACGAAGATCTGCTCGAGGAGCAAGTAGTCGTAGTCGCGTGGCACCATCTTCTTGGCCACGCACTCTGGGGCGTTGGTCAAGCACGTTGGCGTGGACTTGGCGCCGACACAGATGTCGACGCACTGCTCTTTTGGTGGGGTCGGCAACCAGCCGCCGAGGTAGTCGATGGCAGTAGCGGACTGGAGCTGGGCCGAGGCGGCAACGCAGAAAGCGACGAGCGCAGTGGTCTTGGAGAACATCGTGGTGATGGTAGAGGGGCACTTGGGAAGATCAAAGGAAAATCAAAAGTGAGAGCAGTTGGAGCGAGTGAACTGGGGACGAGAGCGCTGCGTAATACTAGTCCCTGTCTATCGCCGCTGGTAGTAATGGCCTCTATATTATAGTCATTGAAAGCGTGAAGGATCGGGGGATTCAAGAGCCGTCGTCAGAGGGCCATTGACGCCGCGTCGTGAGGTCTCTGTTGCTGGCTGCGGTGCATAAACCAACACAGCGAGGAGCTTGCTGATCGTTTCTGAACGGATTTGGTAGCGATGTTGTCGCATCTGCAAGGTGCAAGTGGGTGTTGTATCCGCAACTATTCACTATATCTGTACTAATTCGGAGCTAACAGCATCCTTATCTTATCAACAACCTTTTAGATACGCATATTCCATTAACTACGCATTGAATGCGTATTTAATCGAAGGGTGAACGAGATTGGTGTGGATCTTTTTCGTCGTGTGGTGAGTAATGAATGCGTAAGCTGGGATTTTCTATCAAGCGACTGACGGACACACGGGAGCGCATCCATCAGTCCCTCGCACCCCTCCAAGCTGGAGGGGCGTTGCCTTTCCGTTCTTAGAGTTCAGGAGCTAAAAGGCAACGTGCTTTCACTTTCTCTCTCTCTCTCTTTGCTCTCTCTTTCTGACCGCGTTGTAACACTAAAGGGCGTCAGATGGGTGAGCACCTTGGCACCGCGACCTAGATTGCCCAATTGCTGCTGCTGCGGTGTCCAGCTGATGCGCACTCTCTGTTGAAGTGCACTTCTCTCTATGACAGTTGTGTAGAGGAGCTGTGCGTGTTGTCACAACACGTCTCCACTCTTATGCTTGTTAGGAGACTTCAGAGGAACAGGCAGGTCCCAAGGTGCGCTGGTGTCAAGACTTGACACAGGTGGGACTAACGGGGGGGGGGGAGTAAGTGAAGTGAACCTCGTTCTTGCCGTCAGGAAAGGAGACCAACCTTCACGATGAGAAACGGATCTGGGTGTCAGTACAGTATGTAGGAAGGGGCTCCCCGTGTCAGTGCCTGACATAACGGTAAGTACCTCCACCTGCGAGTGACAGAGAGGGGGAGGGCAGCGATAACGTTTGCAATGCATCTCAGCAGGTGTAATCTCTGCTTTCAGCAGGGCAAAGTCGGACGCCAATAAGAAAACTACGATCTGGTGGTAGCCTAGACAAAGTTAGCGAGCAGGGTAGCTCGAGGTTCTTTGATCATGGCGCCACGAACTCGCAGGCGTAAGGCAAGATCAGGCTGGCTGGCGTACACTAATTCCGTTTGTGACAGATCCACAAGGTTTCCTATGCTCCCAGCCAACATCGTTATAGAGAATGAATGGATCCAAGTTGAGTGAAGAGAGCTCAGGCATCTGGATTTCGCGTTTTACCCTACGAGTGTGTTTATACGTTATAAAGTTAATTAACTATTTTGTAATTTATTGTTAGCCAAAACGTAACGCAGTTATTATTTTTTCCAAACAAATCAGCTCGGCTCGATTTTGGCTCGTTTCGGCTCGGAACTTTCCAGCCGCCCAGTTTTTCCAAAGCAGTTTTGAAGGTGCAGCGATGACGAGAGCGCCTTGGCACATTCCGCTGATCTTATCTTCCCTCGATATAGCGCCCTCTATACATCAGACACATTTCAAATACCATTCTATGTCATTTATGTTCTTGTCGAATTGCCTTTATCGCCAGGTTCACTCAGCTCAGAACCACCGCAAAGCCGACCAAGTTGGTCGTGCTTTTGCCTCCCACAACCAGCTCTTTGACTTGAACTTTGTATTTCGAGCCCACCTGGTGGGCTTTCTCCGGTTTGGTTGACGCAAACGCATTTGCAAGTTCAATCAGCACCATGATACTGGCTCGGGAGCGGCCTCATTCGAGGAAACGCCGTCAAGCCCGCACTCTAACAGCAAGCACTCACAGAAAAAAATGGCCAAGAAGATCACGGCGACGATGAGCAACGGCGCACCGCTGCCGCCTAACGGCATCACGGCGTCGGCCACGGCGGGCGCGCGCGGCCCGATTGTGCTACAGGACTTCGCGCTGATCGACCACCTCGCGCACTTCGACCGCGAGCGCATCCCCGAGCGCGTGGTGCACGCCAAGGGCGCGGGCGCTTTCGGCTACTTCGAGGTCACGCACGCTGACAACATCACCAAGTTCTGCAAGGCCAAACTCTTCTCACACGTGGGCAAGCGCACGCCGATCGCGATCCGCTTCTCGACGGTCGGCGGCGAGTTGGGATCCGCCGATACCGTGCGCGATCCACGTGGCTTTGCGATCAAGTTCTACACGGAGGAAGGCAACTGGGACCTCGTGGGCAACAACACGCCGATCTTCTTCATCCGCGACCCGATCCTGTTCCCGAGCTTCATCCACACGCAGAAGCGCAACCCGGCGACGCACTGCAAGGACGACGATATGATGTGGGACTTCTTCTCGCTGCGTCCAGAGACGACCCACCAGTTGTCGTTGCTCTTTGCCGACCGCGGTATTCCAGACGGCTACCGCTTCATGAACGGCTACGGATCGCACACGTTCACGAACGTAAACGCCAAGGGCGAGGTCGTGTACGTCAAGTACCACTTCAAGACGGACCAGGGCATCCGCAACTTGCCAGTGGACGAAGCCGACCGTCTCGCGTCCTCGGACCCAGACTACGCCACCCGCGACCTGTACGAAGCCATCGCGAACAAGGAGTACCCGACGTGGACCATGTACATCCAGGTGATGACGCAGGCGGAAGCCGACAAGGCGTCGTTCAACCCGTTCGATGTGACCAAGGTCTGGTCCCACGACGCGTACCCGTTGCTCGAAGTCGGTCGTCTCGTGTTGAACCGCAACCCTCAGAACTACTTTGCCGAAATCGAGCAGATTGCGTTTTCGCCATCGCACTTTGTGCCAGGCATTGAGGCCTCGGTCGACAAGATGCTCCAGGGACGTCTGTTCTCGTACCCAGACACGCACCGCCACCGTCTTGGAGTGAACTACCAGCAAATCCCAGTGAACCGTCCATTGAAGGAACCACAGACGTACCAGCGCGACGGCCTCATGACCGTGAACGGCAACATGGGCGGAGTGCCAAACTACTTCCCAAACAGCGCCGGTGGCCCGGTCGAGTCGACGGAAACGTTCCACGCGTACCAGGGTGCTCACGCTGTCGTGAACAAGTACAGCTCCAAGGACGAGGACAACTTCAGCCAGGTCACGGACTTCTACAACAAGACGTTGGACTTGGCCGCGCGTGAACGCCTGACCTCGAACATCGCCGGCACGCTGGCCAAGGCTTCCAAGCCGGTCCAGGACCGCGCGATCGCCAACTTTTACAAGGTCGACAACCACTACGGCAAGCGCGTGCAGGAGAAGGTGAACGCCATTTTGGCGCAGGCGCCACAGAAGAAGCAGCTGTCTCGCCCTGCGGCGTTGAACCCGCCACGCAAGCCTTTCGCGGTCGTGCCTCCATCGGACGACCTGGCTCCTCGACTATAAGAGAAGCAACCCAGCTGAGTGCGTGCCATCAGTAGCACGTACCAAAAGGGCGGGAAACGAAGCCAAGCCAACCGGAATGGGAAGGAAGGTCGAGTGTCGTATGAAATGTATGTTGGTTTAACTCTCAGCGCGCAGCATGCGTTGCGCGGTTTCAATGAGAGCTTCTCAATATAAAAAAATGTTTAAAAGCGAAATTTCTGTGAAGACGCGCATTGCTGTCGTGTCAAGCAAGCGTGGCGTGTACGAATCCATTTCGTATCGGAAGTATCCATTTGGTGTCACAGATTTTTCTTGGAAATTAACCCAAGCAGAAAAGAAAAGAGTCGTTCTGATTCTTTGCGCTGAACAAAGAATCCGGACGCAGCTTCCAACAGAAAGAAAGAAAAACGCTCCGCAGCGAACCAGCCGGTCATTCTACTGCAAAACCGCCGACGAGAACCTCGAACGACGAGGCAAGGCGCACTAAGCGCCGCGCTACTCGCGTCGTTGTGTGTCACTTGGTGTCATTCGAAGAAGCCTATTGAAATGGCCAGTATGGGCCACCTTGAGACAGCAGAAAGAATCCGAACGCATGGATGTTCGGATTCCCAAAGTGCTAACGTGCTGTTGTGTGACGAAAAACCTCGTCTCAAAGCCATTGTGGTGTAAGGTCTTATCATAAAACCTCGTATACACTTAATTTTTTTCTTTGTGTACCGGACAAAAAAAATCCTTCTGAGAACCCTCTCACCGTGAACAGCTACAGACGAATCTCTTCGTAGTCGCTTTGTATACAATCCATTATCAAAGGCATATTGTACTTCTTAGGTCAGCAATTGCGCGGTATACGTATCAATGCTGAATAGCGCGTTGGCATCCATGTATGATGCCTGACAGGTTATCACATATTAAGCTCTGACTACAGAGAGACGTACGCCCTTTTCACATAGACACACACAGTTGGGCGTTCCTCCCACAAAAGACAACGACCCGAAGAGAAAGCAGACATCGAAGCGCCAAGCGCTCTCTTTCTCTGCACGCACGCCTACACACCACAAGCCACAGCACACCACAACTCACAGCATGACGCAGCACCGTACGGAGTCTGCCGGCACGTCGCCGCGGCGTCACCACTCGGAGATCGACATGAACTCGCTGCGCCGCGTCAGCGAGGCGCTGCTGCTCGCGCAGAACCGCGCGCGTCTGGCCACGGAGCGCGCCAACCGCTGCGAGCGGTACGTTGTATGAAGGACGTGTGGATGTGACTCACGTGGTACTGTATAGCATGTCATGCGGTTGTCTTTATTGATGTGGGTTGCGTGGTTATTACGGTAGGGTGCTGCGGATGGTGATGGCGCAGGTGAATCCGCAAGTGGCGCTGTCGCTACGCACCGAGTTGGATGGTACGCTATTGCCGTCTGATTGTTGTTTTTTCGGCGGCTTATTGCCGCCATTGCCATATACATGTCCTTCGTTATATTTTAACGGTGGCATCGATTGTATGCGTCCTTTTAGGAGACACGACGGCGGATTGGGATATGCTGCAGTCGGTGGCGTTGGAGCAGAGCGCGCACGTTGCGGGCGAGCATCAGTCGACGACTTCGACGGCGACGATCTCGTTGACGTCTGCTATTATCCAGAACTACGATGGCTCGTCTCCACGTCGACGTCATTCACTGGACGACACGCACGGACATCTGCGACTAGTCGACGAAGAAAGCCCTTCCACCGTTGCGAATGACGCGAATGAGACCAACGACGCGCTCTGGGCGAGTATGATCGCGCCGGAGCGCAATCTCGACGTCACCATCTTGGCCAAGGAGATCGTGGAAAACCTGCACTCGGCTGCGGTTCGTGGCCACGAACGAGCGCAAAAGATGCACGAATTGAGTACATCCTCGTCCCACAGCAATCGCAATCGCAATTGGCTGGATGCCTGGAAGCAGAAGCTCCTATTCCGCATTGAGCTCTACGCAATCAGTCCGCTGCAGTTCATGACGGGCATCCTCGTGGGCGTGGTCGTGGGCATGACGGTCACCCGGCAACTCCTGCTGCGCCGCCAGAGCGTTGGCGGCAAGAGGAACCAGCTCCTGAAGATACTCTCGTCCAGTCCTTCCAAGCGGCGCTCGCCTGATGCCGCGTGCTCGACATTCCAGTATTTCCCGTATGGAGACGACGACATGAACTATATGATGCACCCTGGGGCGTCGGCCGTCGAAGTCGCGTGAAGCACCGCTCTATGGAGTCAATAATAACACACACAGGGGGAGAGAATGGCGCATTAGAGGGATCGAGAAAAGCTGCAAGCAACCAGAAAGAACAGAGAGAAAAGCCCCAGGAGCAATGCGATATAAAACGGTATACATTATGCATTTATGGTAAGTTATGACGCGGTGCTTTTTCCCCTCTGTACTCACAAAAAAAAGCAAATGATTGGTTCACACGACGATGGCAGCGCCATCAACCTGGGCGCTCGACGCGTCCACGAGCATCTTGATCTTGTCCCAATCCAGGGCTGCAATGTCCAAAAGCTGCCATCGGAACTCCAACGGCGACGAGTCCGTGCGATAGCCCAAGTAGCCCAGACGGCCACAGTAGATGTAGGGGCCATCCACATGGCGAATGAACAGCAGCACTGGGTCCGTAGACGACCGCATCTGCTTCTCTGGTTGCCCAGCATCAGGACCCGCGGAAGCGATCGGCGTATAGTAGGAAGCATCTTCTAGTCGCAGGCCTTCATGCCCCTTTTGCGCGTGTAGCAGCCGCACGATCGCGGGCGAGCCCACATGTTGGCGCTGCTGTGCAAACCACTGGAAGTACACAGCGGGCGGCTCGTTGTCGCTCTCGCTCGTTGGCTCCTGGTGGAACACATTGTCGTACATGGACTCGCCCTGGACGTTGACGAAGAGCACGACGGCGTTGTGCCACAACTGGATGCCGCTCATACGCGAAAACAGCGGCGTGTGCTGCGGACACGCGCCTGCCATGATCGTCTGCTTGCCCTTGGGCCAGATCTGGTTGCCGAGCCACCGCGCATGGAAGTGGTCAAAGTCAATCTCTAGCAGTTGGCTCGATACGCGCTGCTTCTTCACTGGCGACGGTTTTGCTTTCAATGCAGCATCCGCTTCCGCTGGTAACAGCGCCGCAGCAGCGACATTGACATCGACGCTGGGCAGATCCAGCTCCTGATACGCCGCCGGCGGCGTGCTGTTGCGCTTGGGTCGTTGAACGTTCATGGAGAGCGCCACCATCTCCATGTGCCTCGCGGCCGCGCGCTGCGTGCGCAACGAGGTCCCAGCCTCCGCGATCATGGAGATGCGCGTCGAGCGCCGCGGCGGATCGCGGGGGACATCGGCGACGTCGTCTGACTGCGTGCGCTCACGCTTCGCGACGCGTGCCAGGCGCTTGGGCGCGAGCTTCTCCACGCCCAGCTCCAGCAGCTTCTGCTGGTTCTCGCGCACGCGCGCCAGGCGCTTGGCCTCGTACTCGCTCACGGGCGCCGCCATTTAGTGCTATGTCCGTGTGGGTCCCTTGCTTTCGTAGGTGAGGAGTTCTATTACGGAATGTGGGTACAATTTGATGTATGTTGTCGTAATGTGGTACTGTGTCATACACTTTTGCTATTTGATGGCTACACTGTGAATATAGAAGAAATGCTGCTGTATTATTGGGGTGTTAGCGTGTTTGAAAGGCATGTGAGTTATCGAAGCATTTTAACGCACAATGTAGAATCTTTTGCGTCATGTAGATAGATGAAGTACTTTTATTCAAAAGAATTGGGCAACTTACTTGGTATTATAAGGCGTGCTTGCTACCAGTTTTTGTATGTGTTTGTACACGTTTCTTTGATATCTTGATGGAGTTTCAAGCTGGTGTTTGAATCTTCTCCCAGTCGATCGCGGCATGGTCAAGAAGCTGCCAGCGAAACTCGAGCGGGTTTGAGTCTGGACGGTAGCCCAGGTAGCCCAATCGGCCGCAGTAGATGTGCGCGCCACTGGTGTCTCGGATCAAGAACAGGACGGGGTCGCTCTGCTTAGCGTCTGTTTTTTCTTCTTTGAGTGGCGCTAAAACCTCTGGATTGTAGTACGTTTCGTCGTTGACGCGCAGGTTCTCGTGGCCCTTGGTCGTTCGAATCAGTCTGTTGATAAAATCCGACCCGGGCAGAAGGGCTGTGTGACGAGTAGCTACCCACCGAAAGCACACGGCGCCTCCGTCTTCTCCTCCACCTCTTTTAATGTTTTGCACCACCTGCTGGATTGATTCGCTGTTTGGAAGGACCCACATCAACACGAGCGCGTTCTTCCATTTGTAGTGACCATGTCTGTTTTGGAAATCGAGATTGACATCAGGGCATGCCGCGTTCATCACGGCGATAAGTCCGTTCTCGGCTGAAAACGTCTTTCCGAGCCATTGCGAATGGAAGCGGTCGACGTTGATCTCTATCTGCTTAATCTTCATACGTACTTGATTCGCTGCATTCAGCTCACGACGCAGTAGCTTTTCTGTTTGGAGCTGCTCGAACTTGACCTCGATGGTTTCGTCCTTCAATGCTGCCGTTCGTATCGAGCGCCGTTGATCACCCAGTACAACCTCACGCTTTTGCTTTACGCATTTCTCTCTTGGCGCTCTTTGGTAGACGATACTGTCATTCAGTCGAATCCCGTTCTGTTGCGCTTGCGGCGGCTCCACGTTGGTCTCTTCCTTCTTTGCAGGGCTCGCGTCACTTGTAGATAGCGGCGAGTCATACTCTTCAGTAGTATCCAGCAGCTCATCCTCGTTTCCCAACCATCTCGACGATCGAAAGCTTTCAGCGTCGACGTAAAACAACACATTCTGCGTCGTTGGCGCTTGCATCTCTCCCACTTTCGCTTTGCGTTCTCCTGGTTTCGTGGGATCCGATCTGCGTCGAAATTCAACAAGCTGCACAAACTCAAACTCACCCGCAGCCGTGCCATCGGCTATCGCTCTCCGCTTCGAGCGGCGCGGATTCTTCCGCATCTCCTTCTCTTCGGGCGACAGCTCGCGCTTCACTCGCTTCTGCTTCACGACCAGTTTCTCGATGCCGAGCGCGATGAGCGTCGCCTGGTTCTCGCGCATACGCTGCAGCCGCTTCACCTCGTACTCGCTGATCTCTGGATCGTTCTTCGTCTTTTTCACCTGTGTTTGTGACTGCTGTTGCCCAGACGTTAACCTAGTGTCTGCATCATCATCCTGTGTGTCGTCGTCGTGCTGTCTGTTGCCGTCTCTGGCGAAGAGAAGCCGCTGGATGCGCGGGGTGTCGATGTCGCGGAGCACCCGGCGCACCGCTTCCTCCGACCGCTGCACGTGCCTCGCGATCTTCGTGAAGCTCAGACCGGCCTCGCGGTAGTGCAGCACCGCGAGCACCTCCTTGTCCGACAACACTGCCATGTTTGTCGGAGCTGTTTGTTGTGGCTTTGAGTTTTGAATGAAGGCCATGCATGGCACAAGATTGACACACGAACCCATTTCGCAAATGGGTGGGTCGGGTCAAACACGACAAGTGATAGAATGTGGGTGCGATGTGCATATGCATTCCTACATGTGGACACCATGAAAGAACATGACGCTGCAAATAAGCTTTTCTTTCCTCAGTGTATTCTTGTTTTTTCTGTGGTAGCTTTAGTTCTCCTTCTTTGCCTTCGTGGTGACTGCGTTACCGTTGTCGTTGGCGACAGGATGCAACCAGATGCCTATAGACAGCGTGTGCACTGGGATGTATAGACAGCAGAGGTACGGGAGCGCCAGCAAGTTGACTCGCAGCGCAAAGCTGTCGACAACGTAGCGGAGACCACCGAGGAAGCCTATTGTTCATGGTTCAACAGCAGATCGTACGTGCGAATATGTGATAGTGTCAGTCGCGCATACAAGACAGACAGCAAGGTTGTTTTCGACGCATGCACAAACGTACCGATTGGATCCATAGCATAACCAGCAGCGAAGAGCACGATCGGCGACGAGAGCAGCAGCCACAGTGCGCACCATACCTTCTTGACCACGGATTTCGCCACGCCAAGCGGCTCGATCAGCGAAAACAACGCCATTGGAATCGCACAGAACAGCGCCATGGGGTAGTTGATGATCCCGATAATACAGTGCGAGTACCTGAAAAAAATAAACAGGGAGGAAAACCAATTCGTTAGAAGGTAGTTCCATAACAGTGAGCACGGCAAAGCTCAACACATACACGAGAAGGATCATGACGACAAACTTGGCACATCGCCAGCCACTGTCTTGTTCCGGGATGTCGGCCAACAGCTCAGCTTTCCGCTCACTGGACGTCTTCGTGGGTGGCTCGCTGCTTGTGGCCTCCTCGTTGTGCTCATCCTCGTAGGTTGCCACTCGAATCCACCAGGCGCGTCGTTCATCACACCCGGAGATAACACCACTTGAGCGCAGCAACGGCAACACGAATACGACAATGATCGCTTGCATCAACGACACAGCCAGAACAAGATACCACCACGACGCACTTGATAGTTCACTACCACTCGACGAAGCGTAGACTCTAGCGACCACCGTTAGCGTAGCGATCGCGACAAGTTCCACGATCAACAAGGCAGCGAGGCCCGAGGCCACACGCATCCCAACGGTTTTGCTCGCGAGATACCCCAGATGCGCAATCGCTGGCGACACTGCAAGCGCCACCGTGTAGTAGTATTCCCCGATCGAGACGAAATGCTTGGTGTTCGGAAGCACGTACAGGAAAAACGACTGGTGCAGTTTCTCTTCGAGATTGCTCATCGCTCGCACGATTTTCTCCACCGCTCGAAGGATCGCGCGCGGCGACAGTGTTGTCGAGCCGCCGTCATTTCCGCTGTTCTCCAAGGTGATGAGCGTGATGCTGTCAATGTTGTAGCTGATAAAATGGGCATGAGCACCAGAAGGTCCACTTGCGAGCGTCGTCATAAAGCGCAGCATGCCGTGCAAGTTCTTCAAATACTCGCGCGCTTGATGTTTGTACTCAGCAGGAACGTAGCTTTCCAGGATACTGCTCACTTGCTCATGGACTTTGGACAACGTATCTTGACGGCAAAAGCCTGGTTGCGAGTGCTCACTGTCGCATCGGTCCAAGACCACAGGAATGTGTTCGCCTCGAAGCGAGGTGACAGCCGTGTTGACGAGATCCAGATTCGGCAGCTGCCCATTGATACCAGCAGTGAGAATCCCCACCGCATTCATCTTGGACGAGCTCATCAGCGTCTCGATGTTCACAGCCGCTCGGATCACACCCGCTCGCATCGGCAAACCGCTTTGTTGCTGCCCGAGCTGAAGCGGATCGAGATGATACGCTTGTAACCACGCCTCAGTACCTGGCGCAAAGCCATCGATGCCGTCCAATGATCCATCTAGCAAAGGAAAGCACATGCATGAGCCATGAGGATCAGATGGGGAACGACAACCAGCTCATGACGCACCGTCCGCGAAAAGAAGGATAATGTCTTTTGCAAGCCACTTTGCATCGACGAGGTACGCGAGCAGCGCGAGACTCAGCGAGACTCCCGAGTATTCGCCATTCTGAGCGCCAACGTTCCGATAATGCGTCACAAGCACCACAGACTCCTACAGACACACATTAGAAAATCATAAAACCTGTATCAGTAACCCACAAGTATAGAAGCAGCTCTGCGACATCACTCACCTTGCCGTCTGCAAGCGGTGAGGCGCGCAGAATGCCGTAGACATTGGTTCGAGACCGAAGCGAGCGGTCCACAAACGTATGGTGATACGCATCGACGCGATCAATGGCGCGCAACTTGGACGTCAGCCACGCCACCGTCAGCGCACACTCGTCGCCGCATCCAGTGGGCGGCAGCGCTGGAATCTCTTCGAGCATCACGCGGTGCAGTTCGCGTGCAACGTTCACATCGTTATGCGAGCTTCGCGCGTCAAACGAGTCGATCAGGAGCGCATTCTCCGAAATGTACGTTCCGCGCGGCTTCAATTCCCCTGTTTAATGCGCAAATTCACACACATATACACGTTCATGATGCGGTTTTTTAGTTTTCTAGGCGCGCTGCTTGTGCTGCAATAGATAATAGATACCTGTGGACACTGTGACTGCCGGATGCAGCAAGACCCACACGAGTCCCACCACGTACGTCACCCAGCTATTGTATGCATCACCATCCAAGCATACAGCAAATAACGACAGAGCAGTCATTAGGACAAAGCAAACCGCTAGTACAACACAGCAACAGCATGGAGAGACCGGAAATGGGGGCCAAAATAGCGTCTACATAGTGCGCAGTTGCGTCATGATAAGTCGGCTCGTACCATAGCGAGAGTGCGTTTCGGCCGACGAAGCCCACGACCTTCTGTAGCAGCTTCTTCTTCTTCTGTGGCTTGGGCGCGTGCGCAGATGCAGTGGAGGACGCCATGTTCGATCTTGCCAGTTCAACCCCGCACTTTTGGTGCTGAACAGGTGCATGGGCCGAACATGGAAACGGGTGGGTTTGGAGTAATGAGGAGACCAACCCACTTCTACTGAATAATTTGCGCAGATTAATGGACGGGTCGAACTTGTGGGATTACCTACCCATTTTGGCTCCTTTTTTATATTTGTTGACCCACCCACCCGTTTTAATCCCTCTCTTTATGCGAGACACTGTCTCTAGGCAGCACTTAAAGATCTGGCAGTGCGCACAAATGCGTTTATTTGGCGCTAGTTCTGAGTTTTAGGACGCGCTAGTCATCACGATGCAATCAAATACAAGATTCCTGACCAAAGTGCCGCTTTTTGCCAGCTCCACGTTAGCGAAGTACGGTCACTGGTGCTGTCAACAGTTGTGAATCGAAACGCTTTCCCGTTTCCTGCTAGTGACACGGCCACGCGAGCGCGTCACTCAGTAATGCAAAGGAGGCAGTGGCGTTGATGCCATAAGGATCAGCAAGAGCGAGATTGAACTGATGCTGGCGAATAGCTACTTGTAAGGCAAAGTGGCCATGAAAATCTGTCGTCATAGTAGACGCTTGCATTTAGTAATAAACATGCAAACAAGCACCCTCAATTCCATACTTAGTGTATCGTATTCTATACCAAACATAAATTTATACAAACTTCATTGTACTGTAGTATCCATGCTCGACCCGACCCACCCATTTTTGCTTTAATGGGTTCGTGTGTTAAAAGTTCAGACCCATCGCCATTCAAATGCCAAACTCGAAGAGCTCCTTATTGAGGATGTTGGTGACTTCTCAATTTGCCGGTTACTCCACAAGTTGAATTCAAAAACCTCCTCGCTCCCTAGCCTTCCAGCCTCAAGTTCCCCTATGGACCCCCCCCCCCCCAAATGGGAAACCTGGTGACGCCCCTTGTGGTCAACCACCATGTCATCCTGCAACGAGCAATCTGACTGCGCCAATTGATGTCGCAGATCCAGTCCCTGCTCTTCCAACCCGCACAAGTGCTCTGCCTCCCGTTGACCTCACTCCTGTTGCTGACCTCGCCGCCACTATCAATGATCTAATGGAGTCCAGCAAGAATGCGCATGTAATGATTCTCGATTTGTCTGGCGACGACCCAACGGATCCCGCTGTCGTTGTCGCTCCTGTGAATATGGACACTCGACCGCCCATGGCTGAGCTTCTGCGGCAACAAGAACACCTCCGTTGCGACCATGCTGCTACAGAAGCAGCCCGAAGCCTCTCGCTGTCGACATCAAAGCGATTGAGCGTCAGTACACTGCTGGAGGCGACTGGTCGCACATCGCGTCGCAAATGAAGCAAGCGCGTCCCTACCAGCTTCCGAGCGCCAAGTACGGCATGGTGATTGAGACTGAAAGAGTGCTCGCGAAGACTCCGCTCCAAAAGATCATGGCGTCGTTGGCTGGCACGAGCCACGGAAACGCGACACTCAATGAACTGTACCAGCGCTTTGAAATCGGCCAGATCTCCAAGCTCCCTGGCGGCAACCATCGCGTCAAGGTCAAAACGAAGGAAGCTGGGCTCTTCAGCAACGGCCGCCAGTAGCTCATCTTCGTTCCCTGGCCACTTCGACTACCGAAAGCTCTCAGCACCACTGTAGAACAACGCATTTTGTTGAGTTCGCATTTCGTCTCCTTTCACTTTCTTGTAACCTGGCTTTTATCGAAACGCGGTGAGCTCCATGAGTCCATGTAATGGGCTAAAGGCTGCCATTACATGCAAGGTGGCTCTTTGTGTGCGTCACACGCCACCTTGTGGAAGTGCATTGTGGGTGCGAAGATATTGGGTGAAACACATAAAAGTGATCCTACATGCACAGGTGACGTCATCGTCTGATGTCAGAGCAATCTGTGTCTGAGTTGAGTGTTGGTCGCTCGCAATCATTGAGATTCGGCGTGATTACGCACGACAGTACTCTAGACATGTGAATGATGGTTCCTACTTTGGGAAACCACACTGGTGACGAGGCCAACGTGTCTCTACCATCTGAAGTGAGTGGCTCCCGCCAATCACTTTGCAGGGAATCTCCACAGGACTTCAAGTTCAAGTTCCCAGCAGATCTCCTGGGTTCAACCTCAGTGTACCCAAGGTTTTATATATCAGATTCATAGGTTTTATTTCTGCATGTGTAGGTTTTAGTTGTAAAACCTCTAGGAGCCCTAGTGGTGTTTCATATGTAGTGTCAGGAACCATAAGCTCATTTCAATTCAGTTGCATTTTTGCCAAGTTCCTCTCAAGTCTTCCTCTCAAGCGCAAGCGTGCGTGCTGTGTTTGAGGCTGTCTCGGATAGCCTCTTACACCTGGTAGCACTTCGTAGTCCTTCCAACGACCAAGTCAAGAGTCTGCATAGGCCGCTTGTGTAGCGTGCGCAGACATTCCAAGACCCCTGTCCGATTGTGAGAAACAATGGAAGGAATTGAGACGCCGATGGGCTCGATGCCTGGAGAAACCGTGGAGCTGACGAATGAGCATTTTCCTCATTTGTCGAGCCACGAGTGGGCAGCCCTCGAGCGTATGCGAGCGGTCATCGGTGAGGCGGCTGTGATCAGCTTGCTGAAATCAGCGTCACCGGATGAGCAGAGGAACGCGGCTACGAGTTTCATGCATCACGAGATCATGAACTCTCATCGACAGTCTGCAACTCCTGTCACGACGATGAGAGTAGCACCTCTGAAACTCGATGTATCTCCGTATCGCGGCAGAGAGAACGAGCCTCTTTCGAGATGGTTCGTTGAGTTGGATGCAGCAATGTCTGCAAGACAACTCCGCGACCCCTCGCAGCAAGTGTTGTTCGCAATGTCCAACCTTGCGGGTCGTGCGAAGAGCTGGGCTTATGGGAAGCGTTTGGCCGATCCAAACTGCTTCTATAGCTACGACAATTTCAAGGCAGAACTCAAGATGGCGTTTGAACCACCGCAGAGTGAGTTCCGTGCACGCGCCGAGTTTCTCAAACTTCGCCAAGGTCGTTTCGATCTACACTCATATGCTCAGCGAGCTCGTTATCTGGTCTCGAGCATTGTGGACGAGCCGATTGACGTCCCAACGCAAGTTGTGACGTTCATGACGGGTCTGAACGACGGTCCAATCCGGAACCAATTGTTCCGTGAGTACCCAAAGACCCTTGAAGAAGCCATCAGCCGTGCGATGCAAGAAGAGTTTAGCATCAAACAAGCCAAGTTCCAAGGTTTTCCGTCAAGACCACCAAGGCAATCGAACGTCGTTCATGATGGTCCAGAGCCAATGGACATCTCGTACATTTCCACTCCTGGAAATGAACGTCCTCACAACGATGGAAAGCGCTTCCGTTGTGGGAAGTCGGGCCACTTCGCTCGAAACTGCAAAGTGTCTTTGCCTGATCGGCAAACGGCACAGGGCTCGCGCTCGAACAACTACGGCCGTAGTAATGGTCGTCGGTTCGATCGTTCCCAAAGGTCAAAAGACGGGAACGACCAGTAGGGGCGGGGCCTCCTACTGGGCTCGAGAAGAGGACTGTGGATGTTGTGGAAACACAGGACTCTGGCCCCAATGTGCATGATGCACATGCAGTTTCCACGAGTGAGAGCAGTGTCAGTCAAACGTCAAGTTTGATCGTTCTCAAAGTTCATGTAGACGGTATTGCAACGCCTCTACGTGCTTTAGTTGACACTGGTGCGTCGAACAACTTTGTTCGAAATGAAGTGATCACCAGGCACAACATCTCTGTGCCTGTTGCGAATGAAGAGAAGATAATGATTGTTCGGTTGGCCAAGGGGTCAACTGTGAAGATGCCAAAGCGAGTTGTTCGCTTGGCAATGAAGTATGAAGATTTCCGAGGTGAAGACGAGTTCATTTTACTCGACCTCGATGACAAGTTTGATATCATCCTGGGCATGCCATGGTTGAAGCGTTACCAACCTAGCATTGACTGGATGAAGATGAAGGTCTCCGTTGACAAGTCGTGCATCGCCGACTTGAGCTGCATGACAACGGATGAAGTGGTATGGGTTTACACATCTGTGGAAGAAGTCCCAGATGGCCCTTGTGATATTGCGGTGTGCGATGGCCCCCCATGCTCACAAGCGGCACCCATTTTGAAGAAGACGAACGGAGGTGGAGCAGTCAGGCGCCATAAAAAGACTGTCTCCTTTGCCATCGACGACAAAATTGCGTGCGATGGTAGTGTGAAGAACGACGGGAAAAGAGGCAGAGACCCATCCCAAGGCAAGAAGAAGAAGACCAGCAAGAAGAGTGTTCCGCCAAGAATTTTGAGTGCCCCTGATCAAGGTACAAGTCAAGATGACGAAGGAAGTGTCCAAGCACAAGACATTTCAAGCGAGTTTGTGAACGTTCTGGTCTCGAACGAAGATGGTGACGTCGATGTAATCCATCACATGAAGATTGAAAATCCCCCAAGTTCAGTCGAAGAATTGATTTCCTTGCCATGGATGAGCAAGAAGACGCTGAAGCGTAGCCTAACGAGAGGCGAAATCTCGCAGATCTGCATGATCGTCGATGTTGACGATGCAGAGGACATCGGCACGGTATCAGCAACGGAAGCTGAAGTGCTCGATGAAAAGACACGGAAGGAAAGGTTCGAGGAGCAGTCGTGGGATGCTCTCAAGATGAACCCCGTGTATGCACTTGCCAGGGAATTTGAAGACATTTTCCCAGACAAGGTGCCGGACGAACTGCCATTTGATAGAGGCATTCGTCACGAGATTGATGTACTTCCTGACACGAAGTACTGTATCACACGACAGTGGCCGTTGCCAAAGGAACAAGTCGAGGCAATTGACGAGTTCTTTGCGCAACGCGCGAAGGCTGGGCATGTGCGGGAGAGCAAGTCTCCGCATTGTAGTCCCACTTTTTGTGTGAAGAAGGCGACTGGCGGATGGCGCATTGTTCACGCTTTCAACAAGCTGAACGGCGCGACTATTTCTGCTCAGACTCCGGTTCCACGCAAGGATATGATCCTTGATGGGATGGTTGGCAGCACCGTCTTTAGCGCGATCGATCTAAAGATGGATTCTATCAGATTCGAATGCGCAAAGACGATGTCCCACTAACTGCAGTGAGTACCCTAGCGGTATGCTGTGGGAATGGTTAGTGATGCCACAGGGACTGAAGAATGCACCCGCGACCTTCAATCGAATGGTCACGAACGTTCTTCGTCCTTTACGAACATTTGCACCGAGTTACTTCGACGATATCTTCGTTCATAGTAAGGCCACAAATGGGAGATCTGATGTCGATGTTCATCTTGATCATCTTCGTCAAGTTTTCCAGGTCATGCGTGAAAACAAACTTTACGCAAACTTGAAGAAGTGCATGTTCTTCGCCCCCGAGATCCCTGTTCTCGGATGTTTTGTGGGCAAGAACGGTGTTCGAGTTGATCCGGAGAAGGTCAAAGCTATTGACGATTGGCCTGTGCCAAAGAACGTCAAACAGCTACGCCAATGGTTGGGTCTGGCCAACTATTTGCACAAGTACACACGCAATTATGCAGCGTTAGTGCAACCCCTCACACAGCTCTTGAAGAAAGACGTTGAGTGGAAGTGGTCGAAAGACCATCAAATGGCGTTCGAAGAAGTCAAGAGGAGTCTTCGTGAAGCTCCTGTGTTGGCTCTACCGAATCACGACAAGCCGTTCCACGTCGTCTGTGATGCGAGCGATTATGCCATCGGTTGCGCATTGATGCAACACGATGATGAGGGTCGAGAGCGAGTTGTTTCGTATCAGTCACGACAACTCAGACCCGCAGAACGGAACTATCCAGTTCACGACAAGGAGCTACTGGCAATGAAGTATGCTCTTGTCAAGTTCCGTGCCTATCTGCTTGGCGAGGAGCGCTTTGCGATCTACACAGATCATGCGTCGCTGCGGACAGCAGTAAAGACTCCTCACTTGTCGCAAAGAATGGCGAGATGGTTCTCCTTCTTTGCTGAGTACAACTTTGTTGTACACTACAAGCCAGGCAAAACGAACATCTTAGCCGACGCATTATCAAGACGTCCGGATTACGATCCAAAGTCCAAGAGTGAAAATATGGACGAAGAATGTCGACTTTGCGAAGATGTTCAAGCGGTCGCAGTTCAAGCTACGACGACAGTGCGAGAAGAGATTGTCGAAGGGTACAAGTCTGACGAAACTTGTCAGGACTTGTTGAAGTACTTCAAAGACCCTTCTGACAAGGCACTGCAGAGCTTGCCTGCTAGAACAAGATCGCGCGTTCACCGCTTCCGAGTACACAATGGGTTGTTGTATTATGCGGTGGAAGTTGAGGATACAGCACGAGTTGTTGTTCCCAACGATGAAGATTTACGTCATCGACTCTTGTATGAGTACCATGACAGTCCTTCGGGTGGCCATCTCGGACGTGAGAAAACGTTTCTCAGTCTTTCCCGGGATTATTACTGGCCACACATGTACAAGTGGGTTCGCAAGTATGTGAGAACTTGCGAGATCTGCCAGCGTGTGAAGCCATCTGGCTCCACGCAAGCCCCACTTCGTTTATTGGCTGCCCCATCGGACAGTTGGAAGTCTGTGAGTATGGATTTCATATTCGGACTTCCTCGTGACAAACACGGACGCAATGGCATCCTTGTGTTTGTGGACCGATTCAGCAAGATGGTCCATCTTGCACCGGTTTCGGACAAGATCTCAGCCGAAATGACGGCCAAGGTCTTTGTAGACGTTGTATTCCGTCTACATGACCTACCAGTCGAGATCGTGTCTGACCGTGACACTCGTTTCACATCCAAGTTTTGGCGTGCACTGTTCAGACTTCTGGACACCAAGTTGTCCATGTCAACAGCAGCACACCCGGAAACGGATGGTCAAACTGAACGAGTGAATCGTGTCCTGGAAGATGTATTGCGCAGCTATGCGACGTCTTTCGGAGAGTGGAGTGAGTTTCTCCCTCTCGCTGAGTTTGCGTTGAACAACTCTACGCATTCTCGACAGGTCACTCTCCATTTTATGTGAACTACGGCAT